>JACGDI010005427.1:456799-494958 GCA_014898725.1 Jacaranda copaia | reverse complement strand
TATATATATATATGTCATAGTTGATTTTTAGAATTTTCAGAGTTAAAACTGCAATGCACAATGATTCACAAATTGGTATGCTTTAGAAATTGAGGATTGAGCAATGATGCAATGATACCGTATTCACGGCGAGGAATAGAGACAGGCTGTTATTTGTTTGTTGTTGTTCCTTATTTATCATACAAAAGGGGAACATTAATTGCAAGAAGAAGCTGCTCGTGCAACACGATGCATGATATATGGATCGATCTGGCAAAGATATATAATAATAGTGAAAAAACTTTAGTGTTTCTTTTAGTAATGATTGTGTCGAATAGAGATGCACGAGGTTTGTAGATTTTCGTATGCGAGGCGGCTGAAAAGATTTGTAGATCATGAGTAGGGGCAATCAAAGATTTGTTCACAGAGAGGGGGAACCCAAATCATGACTGCCGGGATAAAAAGGGCACCACCTAAGTGCACTTTACTCTTAGAATTTCATACTTTTACGCTAATCTAAGGCTATGTTTGGGTTTATTTGTATGCTTGGTGGAAAATATGTTCGAAAAAATATTTTGCAAATTAATGTTCACTTATTATATATATTTGCTTATATTTTGAGTGGTTAGAAATTATTTTAAAATAAATTTGTATATTTATTTTTATTTTGAGGGACATTTATTATTACAAAATGCCAAATTAATGATTTTTCTATTTAATTAGTGAAATAAATATGATTTTTATAAAAATATACATTTTCTATGTATAAAGAGAATTAAAATAAATATTTGAAAAAATGGGACATTTTTGGCAGGCATGATCAATTTTTGGCATTTTGAGCCTCCAAGTTGAACGAGAAAATAAATACAAACACAGCTTAACTTGTTGACGAAGAGAGTGATGGGAAGGAGAGTTGTCCTCCACTCTAGCAATAAATGCAAATATTTAATGGGTGTCAGAGTTCAGATGATATGGTTGGAACTTAGGACTAATTGTGGAAAAAAAATATGTAAATTTTATATTACTCATTAACCTCTTAAATTATATTATGTATTACTTACTTTTTTAGCAAATAATAAATTAATATTATTTTAATCACTACATACTTTGGAGAGTAATAGTGTAAAAAAACACATAAATGTTTAATTTGGAGGTCAAACTTTCATAGAAAAGCTGCTTGCCTGTGATCAAATGGGAAAAAATATTTTTGAATGGAGTATTTTCAGTGTATGATTATTATTGAGTAGTGCGTATAAACTTAATTTATGGGTTACTTACTACTATTATAATAGCTCGATATTGTAAACAAAATCAATTATGTAAAACTTCATTATATTTTATAACTTAATTTTAATAATTAGTCAACATTAATCTTTATTTTTCAATATAATTACTCACATCACCCACACAATTAGAAGAATAAGTAACAATTATTATCCAAAATTACATCATTACAAAAAATTAGGATATCATATACGAACGATCTATAATTGATGCTAAAATTTAATAGTCTCATATATGAAATTAGTCTAATTAAATTCGAAACAAATTCACTCACAGCTAATCTTGTTACTTCAATTTGTAATTAATGGCTAGTTTTTTATTTATTAATTTTTTTATGAATAATGAGTGGCTAGTCTATTGTACTTGTAATAAACATGCATGTAATACATACACAAACATAAACACATATAATGCCCGATAGCTAGGGAAACTAATCCTAATATTGTAATTACTGAAATTAGTTTCTTGATCCTTAAATGTGTGGGATTCATAACTTTCCTCTACTAATATTAGTTAAGCGTAACAAATAAAAAAAGTTGGATTTAGGACATTTAGGTACAGTTTCTGGACGTCGTGCATATGTTAAATATAAATAGTTGCAACTCGTGTAATATATTGTATGTTTGAATAATTAAAAATATTACTTCTTATATATTTTTGAATTAAACAGAAAAGTATTATTCTGAATTTAATTTGATTAATAAATACAGATTTCGTTTATACTGATATGGATCAAATTAGTTGTTAGTTCTATTTGGAATTTTTACACTATGTTTGGATTGAGAATTTTATGAAAAAAAAGAAAAGAGAAGATAATATATCTTTTGTTTGATTGGTAAGAAAAATGCTAGAAAATGAAAAGGAAAATCTGATGGAAAATAGAATGTATGTGAAGAAATTTATTTTCCTCAAAAAATGGTGAGAAAATGATAGAAAAGCTTATATGTTGGCACTTTCTCATTCTTCAATACAGTCGTGAACCCTCTTTTTCTTAATTTTTTTCTTATATTCTTTAACAACCAATCAAATTTAAAATTTTATATATTTTTTATTTCCTAATAATTTTCTTTCTCATTAAAATCCTTGAAGCGATGATTGTATAAAGGTGTTTAGATATAGTCATAAATGATAAAATTAAAATCTTAGCAGTACATAAAATAAATGATTGGTAAATAATTATCTTAATATCATTTCAAAATCATAAATTGTGACACAATTCAATTTTGTATAATTAACACATAATAAGTAATACGCTTGCTCCCAAGTAATTTCTTCACATTCACATTAATAATTTACTCTATGTCTAACGAACAATGCTCGCCCGCTATTGATGTACATTAGAGCATATGTATTCCTTTCCCGTAACCTTTAATTCAAAAATATTCACAGAATGCATGTGTTTGTTAGTTACCAAATTTTATATCATCTCGTACTCATCTAATTCCTAGAATGTGCATACTATTTAACCAATTTCGTTAGCCCCTTGGATTAATGTTAGTTATGTTTGGATAACAAAATTCGGAAGAAACAAAAAATTTATATAATTTGAAATATGAATTTTTTAAAAATACTTTTTGTGTTAAAATATAAGATCGAGAGACATACCATGAGAAAAACAAGGAAAAGAAACAGCGAAACAATCTCTGGCATGCATGGGCGCAACTTGCAAGACTTTTGCGTTGATCTGTTGGGTGCATATGCTTGCATCCAATAACACAAGCATTCATACGAGTAAGGATCTTTTCTCTGTGAAACATTCGTGCAACCAAGAAAATTTTTTAACAACATAATGATGTTTGTGTTGGGCATGCGTGAGATATATACAATAAAAAGAGGATTTGCAAACACAATAATTCTTTGCCTATAATTATCTGTAATGATTTCCTAACTCAACACGTGATAATTGATTAGGGGCATGATTATCCTGTCACCTTTTGGTAGGTGCAATGATTTAGGAATGCTAAATAAGGTTTTACAGCAAACAATAGCATTCTCTCTTTTTTCCTTTTTCTTTTATATTTTTCTTTTTAGAATTTGGGAAAAAATTCCTCGCGATTTTAAATTTCAAGGTTTGATTAATTGGAACCAGTATATCTGTTATTTTTTGGTGGACTCTTTTTCAACTATTTACATTACAAGAACAAAAATTTCAAGATAAAATAGTGTAATAATTATCACTAACAGATCCTAATTATTAATATTGAGCATCATTAAGTGGGCTTATAACTCTACAAGAAAATGTAATAGTGGCATAACAATAAGTGATAATTAAAAATTATTATTAATAATAGGCATTAAGTGATAGTAGCTTCTATTTTATTACTAATTGTATTTTTTTAATGACAATAATTTTATTTTATCACAACATGGCTCAATAATAACAAAATGTAATATTTTGAAGTTATCACTATTAATAATTAGTGAAACTTTTATGGTGACAAACCCAATGACAATAAAAATTATGATTATAATTTGTGATATGATTTTTATTGTTATTAAGTTGTCGTTATAGGTATGTCACTAATTTTTCAATAGTAACAACTTAAACACAGTTCTTATCACTATTTAATTTGTAGAAATCATTAAGACAATAAAAATAAAATCTTTTGTCATCTAGTATCCATACTATTATATAGCATAGTTTTTCATTTATTTAATTGTGCAATTTTTACCAAATGTTGAACTCTTAGAATTTTCAGTTTTTTAGTTCAATTGAAAAATTTTTACCAGTTGTTTATTTATTTTTATATTTTATTTTAATAAGGCCAACTTATCTATTATAACTAAAATATTGTAGTTTATTTATCCAAAATTGCAATATAAATTTTTATCTCGTAAGATAATTCCAAAAATATCAATAGCCATCTTTTATCTCTATAACGCTTCCAAAAATTTTAAATATGAAAAATTCCCAAGAATACAAATTTTATAATTAAATATACATTTAATTGATGAAAATGAAATGATAATATTAGTCAATAGGGGATTAAAAGTATTATTGGATTTCGAATTGGATATTAGGAAAGTTAGGGATTAGAAAATAATTATATAAAAACTTAATTGTATGAACTAAAGAAGATTTGAGGGTTAATTTGCAAAACGAAAGAAGCCAGAGGGGTAAATATGATGTGCTAAAAGTTAGAGTGGTTCAAAAGAAGTTAAGAAAAGTCCTCAAGTCAAAATAGAATTACCCAAAACCTGAATAGTCTTAAAGATCACTCCTCCATTTCATTAAATTTTTCATCATGCAGTCTTTCACCTCTCGCCGAAAAACACCCCTAACGCTGGCGAACCTCCAACCCAACCTTCCTAAAAGACTCTCCTCACCTCAGTGACCATATCCACCCTCAAAACTCTCCAAACCGATCGCTAGGTAGCCAAAAAATTAAAGCTCAAAATCGAGCTCAACGGATGGTGGTAAGTGCATCGTCTCCCATGGTCGCGAGTGCATCCAAGGTATGGGTTTTAATGGGCTCGACGAGAGAGAGATAATGGTATCTTCAATTCGACGAACTGATGATGGACAGAGGAGTAGTGGCAATTTTTCCTCAATTCACTAGCAACCTTTAGACAGAATCCAAAATTGATTGAGGCATTTTTATCAACATGAAGAAGTGTACATTTTAGTGGTGCAATGATCAAAATCCAACAATGGTGCACAGCCAATGCTCCAGCGGGTAGAAGGTAGTGACTTTCGATTGTTGACACGGTCGCATGTGTGATGGTCTCAATGATTATTTAACTCTGAAAATTGATTTAATCAGTAAACATTAAATAGTTGATAAATTATTATCTAATTTGCATTTGATTAAACGTTAACTTGATTTCCTATGGATTTGTAAATTGATTGGACTAAAGTTCATAATTTTGGACTCAACTACTTGAATGTAAAAAGTATTAGATAGTGATATGTGTGGGCCGGATAATTTATTAGGACCTAATTATCGTTAATGAATATAATTACCAAGGAAGTCTAATTTGTGTAATGTGTAAGGAGTAATAGAAAATGGAAACAATAGGTGAAATTCATGTAAATGGTTTTAGTTTATCAAGCCATGGGCTTATATTATTAAATTGCCTATTGTTGATAACAAATAAAATATTAGATCGAAACTGATAAAACTATTCGTTGGTCTTATTTATCTATAGTGTCTACTTAGGAATTAATTGTAGTACTAATTCTGAATTTAAATCCTTAAACTTCCTAATTAAGTGCAATACATAATGATCTAAGCAAGATGACTCTATTGATTTATGAAACTGGATTAATATAGCAATATATGCTTATATTTGAACTAGGTCAAAAATTGGCAAACAACACTATTCCGCACAAAATGAAGTGAAAGTTAGTATTGTTAAAAAACTTAAGAAAATATGTTATTGTTAAAGATTTTGTAAACATGTAATATTGATATTCACATATGTTTTATTGGAATAGGTGACAAAGACCCAATTCCTCTAGAGTAGTAGGACTCTATAGTGCCACTATTGAGACTTAAGGTGAAATTTAATTCTTGTCCTTTCTAGGGAAAAGAATTTATCCGTTGATTTCATATTTCACTTGGTTGTGACCATCTTGATGTTTAAGACTTTTTGCCAAGTTCCAACAAATTCCTACTCATTGTGTTCTCCAGCCTTACCGGTTGGTCTCATGAATGTTTTACTCCCTCTTTTTGATATTGTTCATATGGTCTTGCTGACTAGTTGTCTTATCACGTTTCTAAGTATCTTCCCAACTGTTAATTGAATGACCTTGTTGATAACGTGTGTCTATAGATTGTACCACTCTGTTTGCTATTCTAATATGTATGTTGTCTATTATTTTGAAAACTGTTTATGGTGTTGGCTTTATGTTATGTTACTCTTGGGGATACCCTTGGGAATTTTGTTACTAGTAGGGATGCTATGGGAAATTAGGCCCAAGTCTTGATTCAAAAATATAGTTGAGCAGAATGGATTGATGGTAATTGATCTCCCAACTAGTACCCACTTATGATCGTGACTTGCAAGTAGTTGGGGATAGCTGTCTACGAGTGGTAGAATCCAACATGCAGCCAACCATGCCATATGTTAGTTATATTATGCTAAGCTGATTTCTCGAGTAATGGAGAGATAAATAAGATTCTATGATATGTTTTGTTTCCTATTATGTTTGTTATGTTATGTTTTCGGAATAATAAGATTGGATTTGGCCAACAATTCTGCTAAGTTTTGAAATTGTTTCTATTATGAAATCCTCTGCCATATTATGCCTTCACTACCATATGTATTGTTTGTTTGAGTTCTTGTTCTATCAATACATTATTTTATAACTTCTGATTTTGTTGGTCTTGTCATTTTTTCATCTCAATTGTGTATTGATCTTGTTAGAATAATTTTACCAATTCTCCTTAAACCCTATATGTTACACGATAGTTACACTTCACTAAGTCCCTAGGACTTATACCGCTTGTTGTTTCTTAGTTCTTTTCCTAGATAGGATCCATTAGAGGGCAGGAGATCTGACCTTGCTTAGGGGCTAATGTATATAGTTTTATAACTAGCACTAGATGTTTATGCTTGTTAGATATGAAAATTATCTCTAAGCCCACCAAGTGCATCTTGAAATTGGGCTGTAATCAACTTACCTAAAAGGGCTATTCAATAGATGTACATAAGTTCTTAGGCCAAAGTTTTTATAATAGCCATTCTTTCAATATTAAATCAATGTGGAATGGAGTATTACAATCACCCTTTTTTTAGAATGTGACATCCTCGTTGTAGTGTGACAGAGATCTAAGATCAGTTACTAGGCATTAAGACTCTAGAGGTGCTCATACGAGTTCAAGAGATAGCTCCTACATGTGCAGCACTTTGTCCCGTAGGTTCAAGACGTAGGTTCAACATGCATAGCATTTAACCTTGCATAGCACTTAGCTCCCCTATTCTAGCTGGGGATTGGTTTTGTTACCATCTGTCATGCCTAGGCCCCTGAGCCCATTGGACACAAGAATTGCCTCCAAACCCACCGAGTGCATCTTAAAATTGAGCTATAATTAACTTATCCAAATTGAATATCCAATCGATGTATATGAGTTCTTCGGCCAAAGCTTATCTAATAGTTATTCTTTCACTATTTAGTCTGTGTTGGATAGAGTATTGCATATATCTCCTCAAAATACAACTTAAATCTAGCAAAAAAGCTCTCACAAAAATCAATAAAGTAAAACCTAGCAATCTTCCTCTTATAATGATCTCAACTATGAACATTCATTCGTGAGATAATATTATAGATAAGTCACTTTAAAGTCTATCTCATGCTAAAGTAGTGATGATAACTTTCCATAAAAAATATTTTCTATTACTTGTGAGACAACACAAAATTATAGTAGCATTCTATATCACATACCTATTGGTAGAAAGGAGGAATTATAAAACTTAATTTAACTTTGTCCATTTTGACTTGATATTTTGAAAACTTAGAGTTTCTAAGGAGAGATTTTAGTTTTCTGAAAAGATCTCATCACTTTAATTATCTTATTTAAATTATTTATCCTAGGCATGCAAAACATACATCGTATAATAAGAAAGCATAGATAAGTGAAAACCTAGCATGCATCTTCTAGTGGAATGATTATGAGCCTTTACTAAATAATGCACCTAGAGTCATTAGTGCATAACTTGGTTGTTTTAGGTAATTTCAAATAAAAATCATGGATATGTATGCTCAAGAGTGATCAACATATATGAGCTTACACTACAAAACATAAGGTTAACTACGGTATATAACAAGTTATTTGAAGGTAGTTATGTGGCAGCTTTTGTAACCACCACGAACTTAATACATTTAGCAGTAGTTTAAAATAAATCACCCCAAAATAAATAATATCTAGTGTGAGTTATCTTAACCTCCACAAGATGAAGAAATTCTGTGATAGTCCTAACCACCATGAAAGCAACAAATTATCTATATGAATTTCTATAGTATTGTCCCTTTAGCTTATTAGCTTGGCCTTTGTTTACTTTAAAGGGTTTTGGTCCACAATTTAATATCTACGATTTCTTTGCTTCAAGCAACTATGTTATATTATCCTACTTTTTCTATTTATTTCTTTTAGTTCACTATTTGCTGCTCTTTTTTTATTTATTCAAATGTCAATTTTTATTTTATTTTTGAAAATAACAATATTATTCTAAATTTCTTATGAACTAATTATGTCTTGCCATTGATTTTCAAACTTATTTTTAATAGTGTAAAAAAATTCAAACCTTTTTACTCTTTCAACTAATATTTTTTATAATTTTATTTTATTTACATTAAGAACTAAATGACCTTTTTGTCACTTTCATGATTTTTATTTTCAATTACTAAAGATTTTTTTTTTCTTTTACACACACACACACACATTGTATTTTTTAAGTTACTTGATTTTTTTAAATAAAAATCACGTTCTCTTTTGAAGTTGTTATTTTCAAAACCATACGCCCAGAAAAATATTCTCTTTTCCTTGCTCGATTTCTCTCTTCTCTTCCCACAAATTCTATCCATGCCTACCATTAATCCTGTGACTGCAACTGCGACCGTGACCACTTATGGATCTTTCTTTTTTTTCTAATAAAATCATGACTACTAAGAATTTCTCTTCTCCACCTTTCTCCTCTATAATTGCTTTGGTAGGGTTCTAGTTTATTTTTCTTATTTTGTATTTTTTTATTTTTAATTAATTTTTTTTCTCAATTTTATTGATGAACAGAAATGAGCTTTCCTTCTACAATTTTGAAGTAAAAGGAATTTCTGATCTCCTTTCTAAAGAATTCGGAGTCAAGGTAACAAAAAGCATTGTTGAAATTCAATTTCTATTAGAATTTAGGTGAAGATGATTCTTGTTTTTGTAATGTCCATATATATTTTTCCATTCGAGTGCAAAAATCATGATAATTTTCTTATATTTTACTTTATTTTGACTAATTATGTATCATTTTCACATTTTCTAAAAAACAAGGGTTACTCAAAAGCTAGGGGTTTATTTAGAGGATATAACTTTTTACGTTCTAATTCAAGTGAGTGATGGTTGTTAATTATGGTTTACTCACATTTGATCATTTATTTAAGTTAATTTAAGCTACTCAAAAGTTAGTTTGGTTGTGGACTACATATCGTTTGTGATTTCTACAATCTGAAAGTCTTAAGTTAGTTTTTTTATAGAACAGAAATGAATGTGAGACATCTTTTTTTTTTTTTTTTTCAATTCTTTGGCTCACTCTCAAATTCTTGTTGTTTCCCACAATGTGTATGATATGAATCTTGAATTCATGTTAAGAGCTGGGTTTGTTTTTGTGTTGAATGTCTATGTAATTAAATGAAGGCACAAAACAAATACATGTAGATTACAGTACATTCTGATGTTGGGAAATTTGTGTGCTAATTATCCGCTAGTCAACTATAGCATAATCATGATGTTATGTGAAAATGACGGCCTTATCGTGTACTATTTTTTGCATTCAGAATCCTTATAAAATAGGATTGTTCTAGTCTATTGCCATTTTGAGTTCTATTTGATGACATAAATCTATTAGATGACATTTTTAGTTCCATTTGATGGTTTTCAATACATGAGCATCTTTCATTTATGCATTGAAAAATCCTCCATTTCCATTAGAATAATGAAAAATAAATTGAGGCTGGACTAGTAGATAAAAACGGTGATTATTGCGTATGACGAACACATTAAATTCTATTAAATTAAGAATATGGACATGTTTTACTATAACTTAGAGAAATGCCTATTATTTCTCAATAAATCTTCTTATATCATTGCTCACAATTCAAGCCCATCGGCTCATTGTCATGCGTACTCATTAAAAATAGATATGTTTTTACTCTTTATGCTATGATCATTTTGGAATCCTCTTGTCATATTATCTTGCATTTTGGACATCTCTCTCCCCTTCTCTTCTTCACTTTCTATATTTAATATTTTACTATGAAATAAGACTGCTTATAAACATTATTGTCTAAGAAATCGCATTATAATAAACATAACCTGAGATAGGCTTTACTTGTGCACTAAACCATGATCTACTAATAGAATGTTAGGCACAAGCAAAGCCTTGAAATATAGCAGCCAACTATAGTCTCTAAAGAAATATGAGGATTTCTACTTATTGCACTTTACTTTTTGCATGTTAGTGGAGCTTCTTTGTTGAAAGACTACTTTCTTTGGCCTCTAATTGTCTCCATTTTTAAGATTATTTGGAATAGAATTGTGTTTAGATACGAAAAGTTTTCTTTGTTACAACTTTATATCTACAACTGTGAGTCCTTAGGTATGCATTCCTATGATAATTTTTAATTTCTCATAGTGATCTATATTATTGGGTAGTGCACTACTCATTGAATCTATTTGGTTTGCATTCGAATGAAGTAGTACCTTTGGATTTTTGTAGCATTTGCAATATACTTTCTGTAGTGAAAAAGTTAGAAAGAGTTGTACTTGAACACAACTATCATAGCAACTTATTACAACAAAGTACTTCCAAGTACTTTACCACTTCATCCGATGGTTTCTGTGAACCCTCCTTTGTAGTCCATTGGACATACAAAGTCCTAAAACAATTGGTTTATAAGTTGAACTCTGTTCATGAATCCCTATCTACTCTATATGATGTGAAAGTCCTTAAAACAAATTTTTCTATTCGAATTCCATGAAATATTTTCAATCTCAAAATTCCATTCTACTATCTTTTTCATATAGAAAGACCTAACCATTTTTATGTTCATCAACATTCTTAAGATTCTATAATTGCTAATGTGTGTAAGTAAAGTGAAATCGGTAAATTGGGATAATTAAATATTTTATTGGATTTCTAGATTGCTTGATTTATTTTAAGTATGATTTAATTTAATAAAATAGTAAATGAATAAGTGAGAAGACTAACCTTTTAAATTCATTCTAAGCATAATTCTACAAGGATAATTAATTTAAAGGAATTTAACATGAAAGGTAAAAATGAATAAATTACCTCTATAAAATTTTAATATTATTTCTTTTGTATTTGTGCATGCATATGTATATGGAATTATTTTGAACTTCAAATTTGACTATGAAACTTCAATAGTATTAAAAGTAAACAATTAGCTCAACTTAAAATCAAAATAACAGTCTAGTAATAAACCCTTTTGCTCTTATGAAGTCCAACTATCATATAGTTCATAAATTTAAAAATCTAAATGATGTTACTGAAAAAGTCAAAAGTTGGGTATCTGGAATGGAGGATTTTTCCTTTCCTTTCCTTTTATTTTTTTTTTTTTGTGTTTTGGATCAAAAATTATTTTTTACGAATTTTTTCAATATTAACTTAAGAGGTTTTTAATAAATTTTTCTGAATATTTAATTCTCAAATCAAAATGTGATATGAGGTCCAAAACTGGGTTGTGCTTATCATCGTGTACTGTCTCAAATCAATGCCAAGAGTTGATAAACTATATACATATATAGTATCATTTACTCAACAACTTCTTCTGTATATATTTTATATTTTGTGTTGGCATTGTTAATAGTGTATGCAATTGATTCTTGCACTTTTATAGTAAAATCTAGTTTGATTTAACATGTGTAGTTTAATAAAAGAGTAAATTATGTAATTCTTATCAAAACTTGTTTATTTAGGTATAACTCAATATCAATTTTTTTTAATATTATTAGATTTTTACTATGCCCATGAATTTGATAGCCCATATGTTTATTTTGGAATTTGACATAATATATTCATGAATTGTTTTTAAAAATTTGTCTATCAATTTTAGTTTTAACAATTTTTGCATCACTCTTTGTTTGCTTGTGTGTATGTGTGGTACTAAATTAATAATCACTTAATTAATAAGTGTCTCTCAAGTATCTACTATGCCTATATATATGCCTATAGAGCATCTACTTTTGAATCAATAAATGTATATTCCCAACATCACTAATGTAGGTCTATTATGCAATCTGGACACTTTATACTAATAAAATATAATGAGAAGATAATCCTCAATTCCACCGTACATAACAAGCATACTAGTATGTATAGAAGTTTGTCAAAAGCTTAAGGAATAAACATATCCATTTAAAAAATATAACTTTAGGGTACCCAAACAAAAGTGACTAATATAATAAACATATCCATTTAAAAGGTATAGCTTCAGAATAGATTTTGTACTATATAGTCTAGTCTAATAACTTTGCTTATTAATGTATGTAATGAGCTTATGCATTTAACAATATTGTCTATTGTTTAAATTAAGAAGGAAAATTGTATAGCTATGGATAAGTTATGGATTACAAAACCACGAAACTCAATTGAGTGCAAGCAAAGGGTAAGGGGATTCATTGATTTTCTTGTCAACACTCTTATACAAATGGGAAAATAGTTTGCCCGTGTCCATTAGAAAATAGCAAACTTGTGATGTGGTGTATGACCACTTCATTTTAAATGGAAGGGTACAAATTCAGCAATTGTGGCGGCTATTGGATTTCTTAAACAATTCCCCTATGGATATACGTTTTGCTTTTATCATGAGGAGTCCAAAGGGGAAAGTAGTAATGTCTCAAGTATTAGTGTTTTAGATACAGTACTAGACAATGTGATTGATAAAGATCATATCCAAGACATGATTAATGATGCTTTTAGAGTTGATAGGCACCATGCAATTGTAGTAAACTTTACATCAAATCAAAAAATTGGTGAAGGAAAAAGAGTGACACTGAACATAAATCAAGAATCACATGAACCTAAAGAGTTTTATGAACTTGCTAGAGATGGAGAACAATTGCTTTATGAAGAGTGTACAAATATTCAAAGCTATCTTTTTTGGTGAACTTGGATCATATCAAATGCCTAAGTGGGATGAGCAACAAGGCCATGACAATGGTATTGGAACTACTACAAGATGCATTTGAACATGCAAAGATTCCTAGTTCATTCTATGAGGAAAAAAAATTATCACCAAGCTTGGTTTGGACTACAACAAAATACGTGCATGTCTGAATAATTGTATGCTATTTTGGGGGAATAAGAAAGTAAAAAAGAGGCAAATATGTAGAGTTTGTAACACATCTAGATAGAAATTAAGGGAAAAAGTTGGTCAAATCGAGATGTCCGGTGATGGCAATAATAAGAAAAAGGTGCCGGTAGAAGAGCTTCATAACTTTCCCCTAAAACCTCAACTATAGAGATTGTTCTTCTCTTCATAAAATGTTGAAGATATGAGACGACATACCATAGATAGTAATAAGGATGGAATGATGAGGCATCCGAGCCATTTTGTAGCTTGGAAAACATTTGACTCATCAAACACTTTATTTGTATTAGATCCACAAAATGTTCGTCTTGCATTAGCTACTGATAGTTTCAACCTATTTTGTATTTTGAATGCAAGCCATAGCACTTGGCTAATGATCCTCATTCTGTACAGCACCCCTCTATGGGTATGTATAAAGCAAACATCTTTTGTCCTTTCAATGATAATTATTGGCAAAACAATGCTAGGAAATTATATAGATGTTTATTTACACTCTTTAATCAATGAGTTGAAAGAGTTATAGAATAAATATGTGGATGCATATGATTTGTTTAAAAGCGAGATGTTTATATTGCATACAACTTTAACATGGACAATTAGTAATTTTCTTGGACTAGGAAATATATCTAGGTGGAACAAACACATTGGACTTGCTTGTCCATCTTGTAACTTTGATTATATTTCTTTTTATCTTCATAACAATAAGAAATGATTTTTTATAGGTCATTGTTGGTTTCTCGATCAAAGACACAGACTTAGATTGAATAAGGTTTGGTTTAATGGGGAGCAAGATATGTGTAGTCCACCAAAAATATTATTTGGTTCTAAAATTTTTGAGCAAGTTAATAAAATTGACATTACTTTCAATTGGAGACTAGTGATGGAAGAAATGGGAAAAAGAACACATGGTGGATATGTTGTATAGGATGGCACTCAATTGTGGAAGAAGAAAAGTATATTTTTTGATATTCCACATTGGAAGCATAACTTGCTATGTCACAATTTTGATGTTATGCATATTGAGAAAATGTGTGTGATAATATCATCTACACTTTGCTAAATGATAGTACAAAGACAAAAGATCATGTCAATGCTCGGAAAGACCTTAAAGCTATGGGTATTAGATGTTACCTTTAGCTAGATGAAAATGAAAAATACTTTTTAGCTATCTTTACAATGACAAATCAAAGGAAAAAGGTATTTCTAATTACTTTAAGGAATATTATGGTGAAAAATAGTTATTCAAGTAATGTTTCTAGGTACATTGATGTGGACAAACATAAACTGAATAGGATGCTGAAAAGTTACGACTATCATACATTGATGAAGCAATTATTACCACTAGCTATGCAAATAGGTTTTTTGCTTATCCTGTAGACAATTATGTGGTAAAGTGTTGAGTGTTCCTGATTAGACAAATTATAACATCAGATTGTCCTCACATTATGTCACATGGAAATATTATTTCCACCATCATTCTTCATAGTCATGGTTCACTTGGTTGTTTACCTTGTTGAAAAAGTTAAGCTCAGAGGTCCTGTCCACTATCGATGGATATATCCTATAAAAAGGTAAATTGACTTGTGATTATATATCTTTGATTTAATTTTAGTAATATAAAAATTTGTTAATAATTACATTTGTTGTGATATAATAGATACTTAGGTCAATTGAAATTCTATGTACATAATAAGGCATAGCTTGAAGGTTCTATAGCAGAGGGTTACTTTATGCAAGAGATTCTTACTTTTTGTTCAAGACATTTGGATAACATTGAGACAAGATAGAATTAGCCTCCGCATGTTGACAATAAGCCTAATACTATTTTGCTGAAATCACGAGTAGCTGAGTTGCCTCCTTACGTTGGAAAACCAATTGGTGGTTATTCATATTTTACTTTAGCATCTGTTTAGAAGTTATAAGCTCATAAATACGTGTTAGTAAATTGCCTTGTAGTTGATTGCTATATTTAGTGAGTAATTCTTAAACTTGCATTACTAATTTAGTCCATATTGTTGTACGTTTAATATAGTAAATCTATATAGGGAATTTAGAAACATTGTCAAGAGGTAATTGAGGAGTCGTACTAGGAATGCTACTAAAATAGACGAAAAGGTTCATAGAGAGTTTGTTAGTTAGTTCTTTAATTGTGTGAGTAAATCATCACTTTGTGCTAGTTTATTGACTATTAGTTGGTAATATGCACATGATTGCAATTGAATTTTTTATTTTTAGACTGATAAAGATTGTGATAATCTCAGCGAACTGGATAAAGCTATTCTTCTTAATGTTGTTCAAGGTCCTCTCAACCAAGCCAGAAGGTTTGCTGCTTATGATGTTACTAGATACAAATTTCAAACATAAGCTCAGGACAAGGAATTAAAAACTCAAAATAGTGGAGCTTTTGGGACATTTGGAACAAGAAGTTACTCAAGCAATAGTAATGCCCAAATGCAATTTGAAGGGGTATCTTATTATGGAAAATTGATAGACATTATTGAGCTTAGCTAAAATGGCTTGTTCATAGTTCTCTTTTTTAAATGTGAATGGGCTAATTCCACCAATCCAAGAGGCTTAAAAATGGATAAGTTGGGTTTTACATCTATTACCTTTGCAAGATTAATACATACTAGTGCTTATGAAGATAATGAACCATAGTTAAAAGCTTTTAAAGCTCAAATGGTTTTTTATGCGGAGGATGAAAAGGAAAATGGATAGAGCATACCAATTCATTTAAAACCAAGATACTTATTTGACATGGGTTTTGATGATGAAGAGATGATTGTGTCTAATGAGGCTTACCCATTGCAAACTTAGAACATATATTCCTTGATGATATCACACATATTGAATTGGCAAGAGTTGCTATAGATGATGATCCTTCAAGTGCAAGCATTAATGAAAATGTTGATGATGATATTTAGGACATAGTTCTTTAGTATGCATTAGGGATGCAAACATACCGAGCCAAGTCGAGCTTTGATTATTTTTTTAGGCTTGAACTCGAGCTTGAATCAAATGTATCAAACTCGAGCTCTACAAGCTCAAGAAATTGAGGGTCAACTCGACTCAACTCAGCTTAGCCTAATTCATTAGGCTCGAACTCATAATCAAGCTATAGGTTTGAATTTGGTTCAAGCTCAACTCAAAAAGTTAAATTATTTTATAAAAAAAATTTAAAATTAGTATATTTTATTATATATTTTTTATAAAATCAAGGCATAGGCTCAAGTTCAGCTCGGGCTCAAGCTTCAAAAGTTAAATTATTCTATAAAAAATTTTAAAATTAATATATTTTATTATATTTTTTTATACATAAATAATTTTTTAAATAAAAAATATAAGCTCGCAAGCCAGCTCACGAGTTTGAGAATAAGAATTATTTTGTTCGAGTTCGAACACTTTTCGAGCCAACTCATTAGGGTTGCGAGTTGGCTCAGTTCATTTGCATCCCTAGTATGCATGTGTAATTACATTCTTATGCCTTTAAATATTTTTTGTTTCACAACACACAAACTGATGTTTCTTTGAATAAAATGTTCTATTTTTCAAGTTACATTTTGTATAGGTTTTAGTAATATGAAAGAGTATTCCCTTTTCAATGTTATAATATATCCTTGCTCTTCCCTTGGGTTTTTTTATTATTGGGCATTTATGCTTTGACTTCAGTATTACTGTTATTGACTTACATTGATGAAACATACTTCAATCATCATTATTTCATCAAAAAAAGTAATTTATGCTTCAATTTTTCAGCTACTAACGACTTTCTTTGGTACCTTTCTTGTAGGTTTTGTGGGGCACAAGTACTGAAAAATATTTCAAATGATCATGACTTAATTGGCATGAAGGAGCAATTTCCATGCAATAAGTAAACATGATTGCAATATTTCTATTGTTATCTTATCACTTTTTGGAAGCCAAGCAACAAAAAAGGTTGATAAATCATTCAAACCATTCCACTGTTTTGAGATTCTGTCTCCAAATTTGATTGAATTTGAATGGTGTATCCAGTTCATTTAAATATATTTCTATTGATTAAATTTGATTGGTCCATTGCATTTTTAGCTCCATGTTTTCATTATCTATAGAGTACAATGAATGTGTAGTAAAGGTTATAAAAGAGTTCACTTATTTGTTTTAGTTTTTGATGTTCTAAAAATCTTGTCAAATTTGTAACTATATAGATTTTGAGAGCATAGGAAATTTGTGAAATCAATTTGTGTGCAGCTTGATTCACTGAACTCTTGCAGGAAAAATATCAGTGCTAATTGTTTTCGAAAACATTATGGGTGGTAATGGAAAGAATAAGAAAACATGTTGTGAAGGTTTTAACAAACTAATTTGCTAAAAGTCCTATGTTGTTAATGCCCTGTCGTGTACCATGTTGTTTGACATGTTACTTGCTGAAGGAACTACAAAAATATAAAAAATAAAGTAAAAATTTTGAAACTACATGCTGTATTTTTCTTTTTATTCAGTTTATATGATTTTAACTTACAATTTTTATTAACTTCTGGAGTATATCTATTTACTTTATGATGGAAGTGTGAGATTCCCTTTTCTCCTATGCTAGGAGTAACTACTAAGGGATTATAACTAATAATGGAATGAAAAAATGAATGAGTCAATTGCTTTAGAAGCATTGCATGATATAAGTGCCATTTAATAGCATAAGTTTGAATGTAAACCAAGCTCTTTGGTTTGATTTAATCAATTCGTCACCAGTTATCTTGGTACAATATGTAGCTTCTATGCTAATATAACTATTATTAGTCTAAATATAATTGGACAAGCGTGATAACTTATTTACTTTTAAGTTTTTCTCATTATCATTAGTTGACATAATATAATGGATAAATCGAGCCAAGCTATATAGTCAATTATCAAGCTATATTTAGAAATTTTAAAGAATATTAAAATTTTCTTTAGGATTAGGCTAATTTTTAATGAACCTATTATTCATATTGAACAATCTTGAGTCAGATCAAATTGAATATGAGCTCAGGTAACTTGATACTTTTTTTGTCTGCTTTGTCTATTAGCTTTCAATTTCCTAGGTAGAATTTTCTATGAGCTTTGATTTTGGCCAAAGAGTAGTACATATGTAGTTGAGGTTTCTTAATGTGTTTCATCACTAGGCTCAATATTAATGGATATCTTAAAATAAGTGCCAGCGTTTATTTTAGATATGTTGAATGGATGTCCGAAAAGATTGTATCTTTTACTGCCTTGATTGCCTTAATCTTTCCCATGGTTAATTAATTGTTACAGGGGTTGTTTGCTATTTGTTTAGTACCCTTATTCTCTTTTTTATAATGAAAACATGCCATGGTTCAGATGTAGATTGAGAATTTTTATGCACAAAATGTAAGTATTGCTACTTTTATCCTCCTTCAAGCCTTAGTCATTTGGCATCTTAGAATCAGAAAGTTGTTCCATAGAGTAGGTAGATATGTAGATGTCCTAACACTTAAATTTATTATCTAATTTTCTCTCTTTCATTTACTTTTTTCTTAAAAGGGTAATGACTTTTGTGTTTGTTGAGCAATTTTCAACTCTCAACTACCTTTTTCATGTTGAAGAATTAAAGCCAATAAAGATAGTTTAGAAAACCAGGAAGAAACCATTTAATGGTCTGATTTGCTAGTTTAGCTTGTGAAGTAAAATATAAATGAGCCTATTATTTATGGAAAAGATTGTTGTTTTTTGTAAAAAACAAACCAAGGTTTAGGGATGTTACTTTAATCGATTAAAATTATTATAGCAAGTGCTCCATGATAAAGCAACAATAATGAAATTTGTTCTTATTAACTTTACTATTTTGCAGATATGCCTAGACAAAAGAGACATGCATTTAGGTGTCAGTTTATACCTACACATGTTTATTCTTAATCTGAGGGCCTAAGTGATATTTATCCTCATATTGAACTGGTAGCTAAGCCAGAACCGTCTACTTAGGTAGACCCATCCACTCAGTCTAACTCATTTGATGAGTTCGATCAACATTCTCAAAAGAAAAAATGTAATAAGTAGTGGTATCTTGGTTTGATTGGCATGTGATTTACTAATTTACTACTAGTTTTGATTTAATATGCTTAAGCAAGTTATATTTTTGCTAAATAATACTTCTTTTGTTTCACATGTTAGATGAAATAGTGAAGTTAAAGAAATGCGTCTTGAGGTGCTAGACATGTCCATGCTTCCTCCTAATAAGAAGACTGTTTTATATTGGAATGAACTAAGCCAACCTATTAAAGACTTAGGAGCACTGCTCGCGGGATTTTGGGACATGTTGCTAGTAATTTTAATAACTTTCCTATTAGTTACGAGAAGCTACTCAAGGTTCCATCAAGCTACAAAGAAAAAGTATGGAACAACTTAATTAAGGTATGGATTATATTTTTTTGAATGAAATTAGTTTTTTAATGTTTACTATTTAATTACTTTAAATGTATTGTTTTATTCTAGAAACAATTTGTAGTCAATGATCAACCGAACAAAGATTACATTTTGGGAAATTTGGCAAAAAAATAGAGAGATAATTGTGTGAGGTTATTTCAAGAACACTATGATTCATTAGTTGGTTGGGAAACTAATATTGAGAGGCATCCAGAAGACATCTATAGAGATCAGTAAGCCTCTTTTCTAAGCTATAGATTGAGTGACTCAATAAAGTTAATAAGCATTTATTATAAATTCTAAAACAATGTTTACTATTTGTTGATATTGATATTTTTTCTAATTATGTAGGAGATGTGTACTAGAAATGATTTGAGCTGACGCCAGCAAATAATTCCTCACACTCTTGGGTCAAAGACACTAGCTAGAAAGAGGGATGAAATAGTATCAACTTATCTACTCTTTTTACTTCTAAATACAAAATTGATTAATTTAAAATGTTAATAATTGGCTACAAAATATTAGGAAATTCAAATTAGGCGACCTTGCAATTGAGCAAAATTCTATGCTATTGCCCACAATAGGAAAAAAAAAAGATGGTTCTTTTGTTAATGATGTGGCTAGTGAAAAAGCTTTAAGTACAATATGTTGTATGTTTTTTTGTATATTGTTATTAAAATGGTGTATATTATAAGATTTAAATGTTTACATAATATTTAATGTAATGTGTAGGAAGAATTACATGTCCAAACTTAGACTAATTTTTGAAAATGATCGATGCCTTCATGAATGTCTTTGGGAAAGAGCATCCAAGCCATGTTCAAGGTATGGGATTTAATATCTGTCCATCTCATATCTTTGGATCAACTAGTAATTCTCAAGGATGTTTATCTAGCCTGTCAACATTATTAAATGTTAAAGTTAAACATATGAAGAATGAGATTATGACATTAAAAATGCATTGAACTCAACAATGTCTTTTCTAATTCAACAATTTGGAGGTCAATTGCCGACTAGTATTCCCAATATCAATCAAGTAAATCAATGAAAGAGAACTATTAATATTTTTCTTGCTTGTTATGGAATTGGTTTGAGTGTCGTATGAGTGTTGGTTTTAGTCTATAGTATTCTAATAATGCATACAGTTTAAATATTTGAGATATTTGGGTTTTATTTTTCATTGGGATTGTTTCATGTGATAGAGACTAAAGAGATTGGATGCATGGCAAGCTTGTGGTATTTTGTCCTTTCCCTATGTAAAACTATACTTTGAATCTCCTTGTATCCTTTGAGTCCATATCTAAGTTGTTGGTTATCTATGTTGTTATCTATGAGTCCCTATCTATATTGATATTTTTCTAGTGATTTTAATTGCAAGTTATAGTGATTAGGACTCACAAGCACC
Source organism: Jacaranda copaia (assembly GCA_014898725.1). Classification (NCBI taxonomy): domain Eukaryota; kingdom Viridiplantae; phylum Streptophyta; class Magnoliopsida; order Lamiales; family Bignoniaceae; genus Jacaranda; species Jacaranda copaia. The sequence goes on along the minus strand of JACGDI010005427.1, from coordinate 473,845 downwards.
TATAACACATTTATCCTCAGACAATCATAACCTACAAAGCCAGGACTCATCATCTCATGCCTAGTTGGTCTATTATTTTGATATTGTTGATGTTATTCTCTATACAGTCGAATCATATAGCATGAATTGAACTTGATATATACTTGATGATATATTTAGGTTGAATTAAGATATATTATTTTGATAGTTTCTGATTGTTAAACTAATCCAAACTTATTTGATTTTTGTTTTGATGCTATTAATTTGCTCTAGTCTATTTTGTTGCTTAAAATTGTTAATAAATATATTATTTTTAGATAAAGAGGGTATAGAAAAAAATTATTTGCATCATTAGTGCAACAAGTACATTAAAAGTTGATGTGGCGGGTGTACTAAAAATTATCAAAAAAAATTAAAATAAAAATGGTAATTACTAAACTGCTATGAGTGACAGATTTTAAAAGAAAAATAAAAGCAATCCATCACGGTGGTCAAGCAATTGCCATGCAATTTTGAAATCACCATGATATGATAATATTGCGAGTTTTCAATTGCCATGAATATAATTTTTTTTGAATAAATTTGACACAACGGTTTCTAAACCATCATAAAATAAAAAAGTTTATAAATAAAATTTTTGCAACAATTTACCAACCACCACAAAAAATTTCAATCTAGAACAATTTTATTTATTGCAGCAGTTCAAAAAAAAAAGCTAATAAATAAAATTAATATTGCAACAATTTCAAACCGTTGCAAAAAATTAAAACTAAAACAACTAAAATGATCACAGCAGTTCATAGATTGCCGCTAAATGATTAAGAAGTGCCACAGAAATATTCATGGTGGTCCTTCCAAAGGTTACTTTTAACTGCCATGAAATGATCTCCCAGCACTTGCCATGGTGGTAGTTTATGAACCACCACAAAGATCAAGTAGCAATGATCTAAACCATTGCAGAATGAATTGTCCGACTACCATGAAACACAAGAAATTGTGTAGTGTTAATCTACCACATGTTGATCAACATAATTGTACTACATAAAAATAATCCAAGCCACCTAAAATTATAACCTATATGTTTATGTATTGATTTTATGTTAGCTCATTATGGCTAAAGATTTCAAATAGTTTCTTTCATAAGAAACAAGGATTCCATCATATATATATAGTATAGAAAATCTTAATTAAACATTCAAAATCAAAGAAATAAACAAAAATAGCTACAAATTCAAGTCTCATACATGCATATGCAACTAGAAGTGCCGAATATCAATTAATTAGATATAATTGAAAATTCTTTGCCCAGGTGATAATATCAACTTTGGATCAAATGTTGCTTTTCTTTGTCGAATAGTTCCCCATTTGGAGTCATAATGTTTTATCCAATCTCCCTTTGACTGGTAATAAGGAAGGTACTGCTTCACTTTGATGCTAGCCTTTTCACAAAATTCTAAAATCTGATTATTGAATTTATCATAAATCTGATATTCACTAGAGGGACTTGAATGAAGTAGTGCAAGGTTGTAGAACATGTCTTCATCTGGTGTTATTGTAGACATTCAATCATCCCATCTGCACAATTTAATATTTTAACACTTTAGCAATGGTATATATAACAAATTAAAATTGAGTGAATTTCTTAACAAGTAATCCAATTTAACCCATTAATTAATCTAATTTCTTTCTGAGAGAAATGAGTACTTGTTTTTGTTAAGTGGATAAAAAATAAAGAGGCCAGAGGTCTCGTTGAAGCTGGGAAGAATCGTAGCCAAGACTCCAGCATTGAAATCATATATACGGGACTTTGGTATAAAGAGGTTTAGCCATGGATGAGATTTCAATGGTCTATTCAAATGGTCCAAATTTCTGACTCTAGTAAGGAAATCAAAAAAGGAGGCATCTGCACTGAAAATGAATTCAGGAATGTAGTTCAGCTCCTTGAGTAACACCTGAAATTCCTGAGAAATGGGATGAAAAAGAAGAAATACAAAAAAGGAATTATGAAGTTCAATCTATGTTGATAAGTTTCATACATTAATTAGATAATCTTTATACAATCATTAAACAATTAGAATAATGATATAATAGTACCTTATCAATAGTATTAGCACTTTGATTGTCGTAATACTTGACCAATTCTATAGAGTAGAGAAGACCTTGCTTCTTTAACAATGCTGCAATGTCGAATTGATTGGATGGAGTGGAGAAGGAAGACCTCCATTCATTTGTTGTATTCTCGTTTGTGATTAGGAAATCCTCCACATAATTCGAGGCATTGCTAGAGATGAGGTGTTCTTGGTCTCTTGTGTATATGGAGAAATTACTATAAAGCAACCTGACCCATTTTGCCTGATCAAGGAAAGATTGATGAAACTTAATGCACACGGCTTTCTTAGCTCTATGTTGTTCGATTGGATAGAATTAAGTGACAAAAGATTTTATGTTTCCAACAACATAAAATTATTAATTTAGTACACTTGACATATATATATAGCTTTTGAGAGTATATTCTTTGATGCCCTTTATCTAACAGTTTACTATATTCATAAACATAGGGATTCTATAAATTCTTGTAACTCAAAAGCATCGACACAAAAGAAATAAGTTTTTGCTTTTTATAACCAAGATGAATACGAAATGGCATCAACATCACAAATATATTTTGATTTAATTACCTATCAAATTAAGTTTTTTATGGTTTAACTCAATTACCCTTAGGGAATATTTCAAGTATATCTATCGTAAGTCTTTTTATAAATAATATTTGCCTACATTTGTTAATTACATACTTTGATATTTTTTAATAGTGTATTGTTGGAGGTAAATTGTATTTTTGATCTCATAAATTAGTTCTTCTTGAATTTTTGTCCTATAAATTAGGTCTATTTGAATTTTAATCTTATTTTTATCAATTTTGCACATTATATCCAATAAGTGCATTTTTTTTTCAATTTGAGAACTCAAAATGACTTCTATCCAGAAATTAATGAAGCAACTCACGTGGCCATTAAATTGAGCATTTTTTGTCCCATAAGCTAGGCCCATTTGGATTTTTGATCCCATTGAGTCCTCCCATAGATTTTTGCAAAGGAAAGAAAAATGGCTAGAAGTGAAAGTGCCATTTTTTTTTTAGACACACTATCTCCATTAAAAATCTCATTGAAAGTTCATGGTTGTGCTTCCATTAATAATAGGTGTGGTATTTTTGCTTGAGAAGATCCTCAAATGTGTGAAAAAAGAAGACAAGTGATATTACTTAAGATATTGAATATAATGAAGAAAAAGTTGTTAAAACTTCATAAAAGGCAAACTATGTTGCCATTTCTATTAGTGGCTTCTTGGTTGATAATTCTACACTTTGTTGTGACCAAAATTCAAAAAGACTTAACTTATGGAACCAAAAAAGCACTAATTTAACATTCACATGAGTAGCATGTGACTAGCTCTATTAACTATTGGATGGAAAACTTTTTTGATCCTCTATTTGACAAGAAAAAAGGTACTTATTAGATCAATGTGCAAAAGTTATAAAGAATGGGGCCAAAATCTAAATAGGTCAACTTATGGGATTAAAAATGTAATTTACTCATATTATTGCAATAATTTTCTCAATTTTGTGTGATGGAACAACAGTACAAGAAAAACAAAAAATCGTAATAAAATAGTAAATGATAACACAAAAGTATTTTTACAAACTTATAAATAGTGACAAGAATATTGTTCAATTTATTATCATTAACAATTAGTGGCACATTTATAATAACAACCTAGTGACAACAAATTTTTTTTCACAAATTATAGTGATAATTTTCATAATATAGCTTGTTAAAATAAGTGTGTCATTAATTATTAATAGTGATAATTTAAAGCATTGATTCTTGTTAATGTTGAAACATATTGTGACAAAAAAATTGTCATTTAAATTAATATCATTAGTATGATAAGATAAAAGTTATTCTCACTTAATATATTTTATTATAATGATAATTTTTATATTATCACTTATTTTTTTTTAATACTAATATTACATTTTCTTTGTAGTTTTGTGCTGCAATAACTTCCACTATGCATAATATAATAACTTGTACGTAGGTAATGGTGCTAAAAAATAAGTTATTACATGCAGGTAATAAGAACTAATTTTGGTCTCAAACTTCATTAATACAAAATACTGCAAAGTACACCTGTCAATGGGTAGAATTTTATCCTATTTAAGTCCAAACGCAATGGGTAGGGTTTAACCCAAACTCAAGCCCCAAAAAATTGCGATATCCAAACCCAGGCCCATATCCATTAACAAAAATTCAATGAATATGGATAGAATTTATACCTATGAACTACTCATAGACCCATACTCAACTAATACCCATTATCCTAATACTCAAATTTAATCAATTAAACTAAATATTACACATGTCAAAATTAAAACTAGACTAATGATAAACTTTCAATGTGTATAAAATTTAAAAATATTTATTATTTTTATACAAGAATAAAATATTTCAAATTTACATCTATTTTTTTAAATATATTATATTGAAAAATTACTTGAAAAAAATCAAAAAAAAAAATGTACAATTAATCTTTGTGACTGTCACTAAAAACTAAGCTTGGTCAGAAAAAGATTAACTACTACAATCTTGCTAGTTTATACTGAAACAATTAGTTAATTTTCATTTTTCAATTTTAGACGGAAAAAATAATAATCTTTGTGATTTCATTATTTAGGATATTAAAATTAAATGTGTAAATTAATTAAATTAAATTAAATATATACACTAATTAAATTTAAGTAATATTTGTTGTTACCGTAAACCAAAAGAACCTTTTAATACCAAAATAATTAATGAAAATACTAAAAGATTATGTTCAAGATGCTAGACCCAATGTGTATTGGGATAGGGTAGAATATAAAGTCTTGTTGCTTTGATATTTTTTGGGTGGATAATGCATAGAGTCTATTATTTGAATATTTTAGGGTATGAGTTTGAATAGAATGAAACCTTATCCTTTAACAAGCCTACTGCAAAATCATATCATACTCAACAAAAATTGAATCTCATGGTATAAACGAAATGAAATCAAAAAGTTTTGTTTTCACTTTAAACAACTAAAGTATGAGGGGGGAAAAGAAAAAAAAAATATTAGTGAGAAGATATTAAGTGTCAATATAAAAATTTTGATTAATAATATAGAACGGTATCGTGAATATAAAAAGCAAAACTAAGCAGCCATATGCAAATTTAGTTGTCCTTACTCTTGTTGGTGCTTTTTGTAGGACGATTCTAGATCTGGTGATGATACCAAACTGCCCAAGTCCCCCGAGAACTGCAAAAAAGAGGTCGGAATTCATGTGCTTGGAGCAAGTCATCAAGTCCCCTTTTCCTAAATCAAACAGATGGCAAGCATATTCATCAGTAAAACTGAACATTGAACAAAGAACTATACCCAATACATGCTAAAGATACATTTGTGTGTGCGTGTATAAATATGCATGTATCTTTAAAAACCTACCCACAAGATGTTTCGACTGCCTAAAACTGCTTCCTGAATAAATCATTTGCTAGGGATATACAGGGATACTTGTTATATTCTTAGCATATTATGCTTTAGTTTCTTAATACAACTCAACCGTAAATTATTGACAATAAAATTTTCTATACTTGATCCTATAGCTGAAATTGATCACTATTTTTTCGTGTTAACATGTTCTCTCATGATACAACTTGCTGTAGAATATTCTAATTTAATGTTGATATATCCACACAGCACTCCCTCCTATTAGATTTTCATAGAATTCTTATCTCTTGACCTAGCTTTCAGGATAAGTTAGGCTTAAGATTCATTTTTTAAAATCGTATTCGAGCCACCTATTTTTGATGTTGTGCGGCCCATATCATGTTATTTTACACTCCAAGCATTCTAGAGCATAAAGTGTGCTAGATTCCTACATCAATCAAGTAAATGAATAATGATCTATATATATATTGCGTTGAACAATGCTTACCTCTTAAATTAAATTTTAAGGTAAATTAGAGCTATGATCCATTTTAAATTTGATACCCAAAACCCAACAGAGAGAGAGAGAGAGAGAGAGAGAGAGAAACCAAATAAATGACAAAAGTATTTCTTACCAGTAATAACGTCAAGTTCAAGAACATTGCTGATCTGGGGGCCATGCAAAAATGTTTGTCCACTGATCCCAGCATTAGACAGGGTTCCACCCACAGTCAAGTACAAATAATCAGTCCAAGAAACCGGTGCAAGGCCATGCTCAAGCGTCTCCCGCAGCACGTCAATCCAAAGCTGGTCTCCTCCCACATCTGCATAAAATCCTAATGAACTATTCCCACATACCCTAATTCCGCTCTCATTTTTACTCAAAGCAGTCATGTTCACCACCATCCCACCGCCCGACATGGCCTGTCCCCTGATAGAATGTGCACATCCTCTTGCCGCTATCGTAAAAGGAGTGGAAAGATTGTAGGATGATTTCATGAGATCAGTAATGTCTTTAATCGACGAGGGAGAAAGAACCGCACGTGGAATCTCGTGAATGATATTTCCATAGTCATTAGAGGCTATTCGAATGGCATCAAGATTGGTGTTCAACTTCATCACGATATAGAGTGAATACTTAGTGAAGATGAAAGAGATAGAACGGAAACTAAAACTTAACCGAGAATTTATAGAGATAAAAGGTGATGAGAATGGTTGATATGGCTGTGTTATGTGTACAAGCGAGGTATATATAGAGACAGAGGAACATTTGCAGAGAGGGAAGAGTACGTGAATTTTGGCTTGGTGGAAAGAATTTCTTACACACGGTACATGGATGACAGGGAATCGAAGATACGAAAGGACAAATCCTCACCATCAGTTTGCCTTTTATTGCCGATGGATGGATGTTGGTTGGAAATATATGTTAAAACTTGTAAAATGTTAATTTTTTAAATGTTTTTTTAATGTAATATATGTATCTAGTTAATTTATTTTTTTATTTCGAATTCATAGTCTTAATATGGTTTTTTTGAGATTTCGTAAAAAATAATAATTAATGGCGTGTTTATCATTAATTTATTAGGTAATTTTCACGAGATTTTAGCAGGTTATATATTGATTTTTAACAGCAGTCAATACTTTTTCTTCTATTTAAAGGGCTTACTTCTATTCATTCGGTACACGATTTTTAAGAGATTAATAATTTTTATACTTCCACAAAATGTTGAAATTTGGCTCATAGACTGATTCCTAGCCACTCTTTGTTGTAAGAAAATGGAGTTTATTCCTTGTAATCAACTCGTAAAACTTTCACAAGGGAAATTAATAACCATGATTTTAGCATAGCAACAATATGGTGGCTCTCTATTTATTCAGTTTTAATTTCTCAGACTTTTATGTCATTTGATCTATTATTTTATGTATTATATGTGTTATAATTATATATACTAACAACTTGACACATTTGATTCATGTACTAAAACTTCTATAATATTTTATTTATATAATAATAACATTTTTTTGTTTTTATATAATGTAAACTTGTTTTATAATTTTATTATACTTATTTAAATTTTGTTTTAAATATATAACAATCAAAAAGTTATAATAAAATGGTACTTGTAGGTATAAAATGGGTTAATTATAAATGAAAGTTATTATATAAAAGAAATGAAGGTGTTTTAGGCAAATCATTCGAGAAACATCAAAGGATAGAATAGATGCTTTATTAATAGTGTACATATACATTTATATACTATACACAAATCTCATTTTTCATCCTATAATTTTGTTCACTTTGGGATTTTACCGTACAACTTGTTGCATTTCAAATGTAGCATATATATATATCATAATAAAATTATTATATTTAACTCAATTTCGTTAGAAATTCATAATTTATTTGGAATTGATGATGTGGCACATCAAAAATTACGGCTACATCATCATTCTACCATGCCATGTCATCATTCTAATGTATCACACTATTAATTTTTGTCAAATTATAAAGTTTCAATGAGATCAAGCTAAATATGATAATTTTATAAAACATACAGAACTATATTTGAAATTTGATAAGTTATAAAATAATATATCTATTTTGACAAAGTTACAGCACAAACATGAAATTTTCCCAAGAATGTATGAAAATGATAAAATTCATTATTTAATATTTTATAATTTTAAGATGATTAATATAAATCATACAGTATTTGCACTAAATGTTACATCCTTGAGTCCTCGTGAAATGAATTTTTAATATGGAAGTACAGTATGCATGGATTCTTCTAAAAAAAAGTCATACTCGCTCTTCAATATTTGTCCACACTGTATAGCACTCGTACACTCGCAACATGCGTGTTCTACATTTTAACGTGCGAGGAGGGAAATAAAAAATTAAAAATCATATATATATATATATATATATAAGACACTCATCAGACTCTTTTAATTTATGAACAATATATTATATATAACACCCTCTAATCTTTATTTTAAATTAATTCTCTGCCTCTCAGAATTTTAGTAAGCAAATTGCAAATAATTCATTTGAAAGACTGATTTAATCAATTGAAACTTTCCAAATTAAGGAAATATAACCTTTTTTTAAAAAAAAAAAAAAAGGAGTGAAGGTAATTGATATATGTAGCATTTGTTCTTAATTTATATTATTCAACCTTTGAATGTGCTGAAGACTGATGGAATAAAACTTTTATCAGATACAAACCAGACTACGTCAGATTGCTAAAATGTGCCGAGTACTTCATTCAATTATAACTCAATACCAATATTTTATAGATAATAAATTAGTGGTCACATTTAGAGGGTATTTGGCTAAACTTATTTAAAACATCTTATTAACTCTTACATCTTATAAGATGTTTTTGGAGCTTATAAGATGTTAGATCTTATTTTTAAAATAAGTTGTTGAAGTGTTTGAATAAAATAAGATTTTGGAACTTATAAGATATTAATAATGGCAATTTTACAATTAAAATGGTTAAAATGAAGGAGTTTATTAAAATTTTAAAAATAAATTAGAATCTCTTTGCTTTTTTTAAAAGAGCTTATAAACTTCTAACATCTTATTTTAGAATTTTATAAGTTCTTTTTAAAAAAAAAATTATCAAATACTTCTTATGAACTTGTAAACTCTTAAACATCTTATAAAATATTTTGAAGAGTCTATAAGCTCATACAAACACCTTCTTAATGAAAGTTGCCAAATCACTTTGAATTCTTATTCTATTCTCTACTTCAATTTCTATTTCAATTTAATGTATATATGTTAAGTGTATCTTATTCTCAATTAACTATTTTTATAAAAAATATTTAATATACTTGTCATATATTCATAAAACAAAATGAAAATTAAAATAATAAAAGAATGAAATAAATGATCCAAAATGCTAGATTTTGGTCCCTCCTCGGTTGCCCTTTTCACTTATAAATTATACCTCTGCAGTTCAAATATCTGGTTACAATAATAAACAAAACATAAGTAGTACATATGCAGAAGAAACAATACCCCACTGACTTCGTAGTCGTTGTGAAGAATCTTTGAAATAAGCCAATGAAGATTTGAAGTAGTTATGATGTATCAAGGCAATGGTCAGGGATAAGATTCATAAAAATGTGCTTGAAAAGTAAGGGGAAACATCACCATAGATTTCGTCCGTCATCGCATGATCAACTTTGTAGGTATGGGAGGTAACAAGGATATCTCAAAGTCAATTTCTAACTATAATTACCAAGCTCATGTTGTCCCATGAAAATTGCTTCGACTCCCCACTTTTCTCTAGTTAAGGTCCAACATCTGAGTGTACCAGAGAAAAATTTGCTAGAATTTCTAGAAATTGTTTTGTACTTTTGCAAACAATAGAGGTTATCAAGACTTGAATTGTCACTGCTACAAGTCTTCTTTCTTGTTTGGAATTGGAGGGCTGGAATTAATCTCAATCTCTCATTGGGTACCAAAGTGGGGTTATAGAAGAGGATGTGGATTGCTTTCCTCAATCAAAAAAAAAAAAACTAAAAATTTGCAATAAAATATAGCTATAAATTTTTGTTGCAAATATAATTGTTTAATTATAATCAATAAAAATTATTTATTATTAATTCATATTATTGTATGTTCAAAATTTCATGGATTAGTTATGCATTATTCGTAGGAATATTAATACATATATATATATATATATAAAGAATCAACATCAATTACGGATTGGTATTTATGAGAGCAATAATTTCAAACTTGATTAGGATAATTTTGTAATCGAAATTATGAAATTTTAGCATCAACTACAAATTAATTGTACATAATTAATACCTTAATTTTTGTTAGTGCCTCTAAACATGCAACTTGTTAGAGTATAAAACAAACTTTAAGATTTGAGATAGTAACAAATTTGTTGCACTTAAACATTTTGAGGAAATACAGGCATCTAATCCTAAACTTATATCTCGTTTAGATTTTATAGTCAATAATTATCATTTCAAAGTTATCTTAAAAAAAACAGAGAGAGAGAGAATTTACCACAATAATTAATATTCTAGCGTGGTTAAAACTTTTTTGTTTATTTCAACTCTATTGTTTAATTTAAATCCTTAATTAACAAGATTATTTTCAAAGAGTCATTTTTTAACCTAAACCCGCTTCAATTTTATAATGACTTACAGATCTTTAGCATATAAAATAAAATTTTGTTATGTATTAGGATGTGACGCTTCTTTTATCCTTTCGCTTAATTATACTATTAATTTTCTTAAATCTCAAATAAGCTCCTACATGATCTAGTGTATTATAGCCATTCAACTGGGCTAAAAAGCAGTATTTTATACCATCCGTCTCTCTTGATTCAGTAGTAGATTAGTAATGAATTGATTATTTGCGTTTCATATATATAATTCATTCAGAAATTTCATAAGCAATACTAATTAATGAATTAATTATGTTTGTTACACATAATTGATCATTGGTTAATTAATTAAAAATTTCACAAACACATGGGCGTATACTTCTCTTCATTTCTTGAGATGCTATGATTTTACCCCAAAAATAAACAAGGCACGGATATATTCTCAGGTCCCAAGCAAAGATTTTCGCTGGAAGTGGACAGCATATATTTTAACAAAGTACAGTTTTGTTCAGCTCAAATCTTCGACAAATTGACTCCAAAGATCACACTGCCAAAGCAATATATCGGAGATATGGTGCAATCTTCGTCACCAGTTAACCTATTATATATGCTGGAAGTGTTAATTTCTATGTGGACATAAGCAACTTTTGTATTTGGGACCCATTTCCTCAAGGAATTAAAATGGATGATATTAATTTTACATCAAATAGAAACATAAAATGTTTATATATATTTTGTCCACGCAAGAAAGACCAGTATTCTAATAAATATTGCTTGTTAAGAAAGTAGGCATGTCAAGAAAAATAGCATCTGAAGTACCTAGTATATGACATAGGTGTCCATCTATCCTAGTATTATATATGCAATTAATTTATTTGCACACGAAATTTGAGAAGATAGCTTAAAAGTGAAAGTTGGAGCATGCTTAAAAAACTGCAGTAAAAGCTTTTGGTTGAAATTTATTAAAAAGAGATGTTATTATTTTGAAAAATAAATTTTTATTCTGAGATGTATCCATAAAAAAGATAAATTATAACATAGAAAAGAATCAGCGTAAATCAACGATGTCACAAAATAAAAATATTGGTGTTTCATTTGCTTGACTTGACTTTTAAATAATAAAATCTAACAAACGATAGCTTATGACACTTGACACGTGTTCAAATAAGTACAATTATGTCTTTCACCGCATGAAAAAGACGGAGAGAAAATTTGTCCACCAATAATGATCTTTCTTAAGTCCATAAGCAGTAGTACAAGGAAAATCTTAGGCAATTGAAAAAACAGTGTGGGTGATTTCTATTGAATAAATATTATGAATCCACATAGAGGTTGAGGTCAAATATATACCAAGAATGCGAAGAATAATTAATAATTTATATTTATACATACACGTGCGCATTAAAACCCATCAAGGAATCTGATTTGACTTAGCTATAGTAAAAGAATAAAGTTAAATAAGAACATTTTCAATCCCAATAGTATTTCCAACGTGTAGCGGCATGTCTCAAATTTTATTTCCTTAATATTCCTAACTGTAATAAAAATTACTTATTACAATGATATGCACTTAATGACTTATTTAATATTAAATAAGAGAGAAATTATGCATTAGAATCAAATAAATCATGTGACGTATACACTATACGACAATTGCACAACCACTAGCAACTAATTAACATTTTAGGACTAGCATTGCTTAGGATAAACACGCAAGACTTCCTATCAAAAGCTAAAAAAATATAAACATCTTAACATAATTTTGGAATATTTCTTTTTCCAAAATTTAGGTTCTATTTTATGTCTTTGTTTGTTGAGGAAGTGTCAAAGAATGGATACTGATTTTGACCTTATATAAGAGTCTGGGCCCTGGGAAATGGAGAGATCGGCAAGGCCAATAGATTAAAGGGCGAAGGGCCTTTCGTTAATCTCTACTGGTCGCCCACGTGAGCAGATGTGGTCCAGGAACAGTCCCATCAATCACCACCAGATCTAGTACACAAGATTTGCGCACTTATTGTTAAAGCAATGTGATCCTGACCATTCAGCTATCCAAAATTTGGGAACAGAATTGATAAGACTAACTGCAGCATACAACGAACTAATGTTAGCCAGGTGGCTTGTGTTATGATGATGATATAAGCCACTTGCACAATAATGCGTGTTGAAATTTAGAAGCAATGCCTTACACTCTTGCTCAAACAAACATTCAATTTTCTAGATAAAATGTAAACTTACTTTGTTTGAGGATAAAATATGACCACAGATGTACCTTGAACGTTATAAGCTTACTCGATTTATTTATATCCTATGAATAACAAAATAATATTAAATAAAATCTTACTCTATTTGAAAATAAAATACAACTACAAGTGTACTTTCAACATTCTAAACTTACTCGATTCATTCGTGTAATATGGATAATGTTATGAAACAATATCTTATCTAGTTCACCAAATTCATCTATATACTCTCGGAGGAGTGCAATCAGTTCCAAAAAATTTGGAAAAAAATGAAAATGTGTTTTGAGTTTTGATGAATAAAGGGAAGGAAAAAGTGCATTTTGGATATTTTATTTCATTTTTTATTCCATATTCTGTTTCAATCCGTTGTATTTATAATAAGTGTATCTTATTCTTAATCAATTATTTTTATTAAAAAATATTTAACATACGTATAATATACGTACAAAATGGAATAAGAGATAAAATAGAAAACAGAATAGAGACATTTAAAGTAGGAAAAGTGACCAAACTTGTGCAAGTTGCAGCTTTGACGAACATCACCCCCAATAAATAATAATAATAATAATTGGAAAAAAACCAAAAAATGAAGAAGATGAAACAACTTTGACGACATCACAACTTGTGAAGTAGGAATTGGTGGGTACAATGTGAAGGGGCTTTACAGACAAAAATACACTAGTAGACTTTTGAATGACATCATTCTGTGAGTTGTTAAATCTGTCTAAGTTTGTTTAGCTCATTAATACTAATCAAATTTCCAAAAAAGTGAGCCGATCTTTCCGTTCCTTCGGTAATTTAAAATCTTTCAGCGTATGAATTGAAAATCTCGAATCCGGCAGTTTGCGTTTTAACTGTAGGCCTGTCATTTTATTTCCAGCCACTAGCAAAAGTCTATGTTTCAACTGTACAATCAGTTTAGTCTGGAAAACTCCAAAAAATATAAAATGCCATCTTTCCGTCATAAATAATCCTTTCTATCCACTTCATCAGCCCAAATTGTCTTTATCTCAACAAATGTAACGCTATGGCCTCTTTACATTATTGGAGTGTAAAGGGGATTAACACAAATTGATTTTCCATCATTATTGAAATGGACAAAATGCTTCTTTTGTGGTAAAAAATCTTCAAAAGACCACCGTATGTTTTTAAACGTGCACTCCGCCTCCAGTGTGATATTAGGGGATGTTTTGCCTAGTTCTATAAGCACAAGGTGTTGTTCTGGTAATTTTTTAATCATAGAGGGATGTTTCGTGTATTTTGATTATCACAGAATTAATTGGTATTAACCCTAGTGTAAAGGAACAACACATCAAGAGTGTATGATAAATTTTTTATAGAAATTAGAATTATATTTGAACATGGTTTGAAGACTAAATGAATTTGAACGAGACTAATTGGATCAAATGCAGGCTAATTTCAAATATTTATGGACGTGATTTATGAATTTTTTTTTACTATTTGAGTTGAGATGGAATTGGGTCGAATGTATTTGCTGAAAGTATTTCTTGATTCGAATACGTGGAGTACATAACATTAGCGCAATTGAATTGTGGATCCAAATGAATGCACTTTGAATTCCTTCCGAGTTCTCAACGAAAGGTGGTGCTCAATTGGGTCCACTTTGATTCAATCAACCCAGACCCAATTTGGTGCCCTAATAATAACTCAGCCCAAAATAAGATGACTTCCTATCGTTTTCTCTTAGCTTTATTAATTTTAAACTTCAATTAAAGTTTGTAATATACCACGGCCTATTCTTGTAATTTCAGATTAATTTGATTGATCTCTCAATCTCCGCATGTCAATTGACTTAAAAAATCTGATAATATGTATTGATTAATTAAACTAATGTCACTCAAAACAAACACTAATTACATAAGTCCAATAGGCCAGTCAATAAAGACATTAACAAGTTAACTTTGTCTCAACTTTATAGTTCACATTTTTTATCGATGTTGAAAAAATAAAATTTTACGGTAAAGACGAAAATTTTCTTTCCAAAAAATTACATGCACAATTCGATAAGGCCAATTTTTTTCCCAATAGAGGCCAAATATCTTGGTTAGTTGTTTAAGTCTAATTTTCATCCCTAGTAGATACATACTAAATCTCTTAAATGTACCATTATTAAGGCTGTCAATGGATCAAATTTTAATTCAAATTCAGTCTAAATTCATAATTTTTATCCAATTAATATATTTGATGGATAAGATCCCACTATAAATATTCAAAAACAAAAATAAGTGGATTGGATATGGAAATAAGCAATCCAATCTATTAAAGATTCGAATCCAAACTTTAATATTTTTTATTAAATTAATACTTTTATATATAATATTAATAAAGATATTAAAATTGAATTTATATATTATATTGACCTAATATTTATATCATCGTCTATATTATACTATTAATATTGAGTTTTTAATCTAAAAAATTAGAGGGATATTAATAAAATGTCAAATATGATAACATATAGTAATTCGTCTATGCATTAATATAATGTGAAATAGGAATTTAGTATTTAAATATTTAACTTTTAGGCTAATATATAATAGAAGTTGTTAATAATTCAAATATGACATATATTTACTTTATAAATACAATATACTTATGAAATTCAAAAAGAAAAAAGCAAAAAAAAAAAAAAATCAGGTCAAATTTTGTAATCAAATTTCAGATATCCAACGGATTCGAATATAATATTAACTAACAAAGATTCTATAGAATTTGGATCAGATTCAGATATAAATTTTGATAATTAAATTTGTATTTGAATATAATAGATGCAATTTAAATCTAACTCGTTGACAGTCGTAACCATTATTATTCTTTATTGTAAAGTTCATCTCACCAACATCCTTAGGTGCGAACCTGTCAATGGTGGGTTTTATCCTATTCAGGCCCAAAAAAAATTTGCAATACCTATACTTGGGCCTATACCCATTAAAAAAAAATGCAATAGGTATAGATAGGGTCTATACTTATGAATTATCCACAAACCAATACACATTAATTATCCATTATCCTAATGCCAAATTTAACTATTAACCTAAAAGTTACATATACCAAAATTAGAAATAAACTAATGATAAACTTTTAATATATATAATTAAAAATATTTATTATTTTTTATACAATAAAATATTTTTTCAATAATTTATATATCTTTGTTTAGGCATAAAAACGTTTTATTCTATTCACTTCATGCAAATTGTTTCATCTCAATTTTCTTTAGTTAATTATTGCATTCTAAAATCAATAATATATGCTCATAAAATATCAGTCCACCACAGTCCATATCATCTCAAAAAATAATGATGTAAAATTAATCTATTCATTAGAAAGTATGGCATATAATTTAAAGTTCGATGTGATATTTTAAATTTTTTATATTGAAAAATTATTTTAAAAAAATAAAAAATATATAATTAAAGAGAAAAAATAAAATTAGAGAGAAAAAGTAATATATATATATATATATATATGAGAGAGAGAGAGAGAGAGAGAGAGAGAGAGAGAGAGAGAGGAGCTATCTTATATTTATAATACTTTTTATTTACGTAAAGAAGGAATTGAGTTTGAATTATAAATATTTTTTAAAAAGAGAGAATTTTTTAAAAACAAACTACAGTGCTTGGTTAATATGTCATCTAACCAATAATGTAAGAAAGTAAACTAATATATGATATCTTCATAACTAATTCAAATTTTAGAAAGAAAAATAGTATCTTTTTTATTTTATTCACTTCGTACAATAAAATTAAATATATAAAATTAAATTAAATATATACACTAATTAAATTTCAATAATATTTTTTAGTTGAAGAATTTATTAATACAAAAAAATTAATCAAAACACTAAAAAATTATATTCAAGAAACTAGATTCAATAGATATTGAGTTATATAAGGTAGGGTAGGGTATAAGATCTTTTTATATGGGTATTTTAGATTTGAGTAAAATATAAGGTCTTATCATTTGGGTATTTTAGAATATGGATATAGATAGGATGAAGTTCTTTTCATTGATAGGCCTATGTAGGCGGTAGGCGTATCCTTTTACTAATATTTAATGGAAATTAAAAAAAAATTAATGGATAGAATTTTTCAGTAGGTTAGGTAAAATTGACAAACTATTTGTGCTGAACTTATTTATTCGGTTGAGAGAAAAAAAAA
>JACGDI010005427.1:401509-456699 GCA_014898725.1 Jacaranda copaia | reverse complement strand
AAAGCATCGCTTTTTTTTTTCTGGGCAACTTCTCGTAGATGATAAAAGTTACCTATTATACATTAATGAATAATATAATTATTTTTCAGGAGAAGATGTACAAAAATTAGGGTCTTCATGAAAATAATTGTCTTTCTCCCATAATTCTATCATGTAGAAAGATGCAAACGAGGCACGTAAAACATCACATTCCTCTAATATTTTATATATTCATATTTGGAATCACATTTCTATTTTTAAAGTAGAAAAAGTGGCAATTGAGGAAAACGAAGAAGCAGCAAAGTCTAAGTTTATTTCATATGTAATTGGTCGGTGGTTGAGACGTCTTGTGGTGCAAACAGAATTGTATGCTCCGGACGATAGTTGGTTGTACTATAGAGATGAACCATAAAGACATATCCAAGACATGAAAGACAAAAGTGGGATGAAAACTAGGAATGAGCGACAAAAATAAAGATATTTTGACCATCAATAACAAGAGATGATGTGACATTAATTGCACATTTTTAGTTAACAACTGTTTTAATTTTTCGAACAATAATGTAAAAATAACAGGAAGCCCACATTTTTCAACTTTCATTAAAAATTATTTGTGTATTTTAAAAAAGAAGAAAAGAAATCTGCCCTCTCCAGTCGTGGTGTGCAGTACGTTTCTAGATTTGTATTTTCTATGGTCAAAATGAGTAAGTCAATGCCCATTCTCATCTTGCAAATCACAAAAGTCCCCCGGCTTCAGCGGTGGGGTTGTGCCTGACTTTGGTACGTGGAAAAACTCTAAGTTCCACAGACCACTACAAGGAAAAAATATTCCCAATGTCAAAATTATCAATGAAAATACGCATTAACTAACAACAAATTTTATTTTATTTTGCAATAATATTAATTTTTTTTGCTATACACATACACGTGCACTAATAATGCGGCAATATGGATCTTTTTAAAATTAATGATGAGAACATATTGTTGATGAATTAATTTTGAGCCAACTGAAAAGTTACACGTGTAAATAATATATTAAATATTAATTTAAAATTTTTTATTTATCTATTGAAATTTATTAAATTTAATTTTGAAAGATAAAAGTTAATTTTAATTAATATTTTATGCACAAATCAAATATGAATTATATCACGCCAATCAAATTAAGTTTGGTGGCCTAGTAATATCGAGCTAATTGAATTATGATATGTGATATATTTATGTGCATGGATCAATCGAGTCAAAATATTTGATGTTATCTCTTAATATGTATATCAAAGAGAAGACTATCAAATAAGTCTAAATTATTTCGGAGTTTCCTATGAAACACCTATATAAAGGAGTGTTTAGAGGCTCATACTGAAATTCACATACACACACATATTTGCAAGTCAAAGATTCAAGTCTTCAAACTTTAAGTTTTTGCTGCAACAAAATATTGCTACCGCGAAGGTCCTATATCTCTTCAAACCATCAAGTCCTTTGATCACGGAGTCCAGGTTCGAGTTTAAAGAAATTTTGTATTGTCTTTCATCAAGTCAAAGGATATTATACCATATATCCAAGAAAAAGCTTTAAGCTCTTGAATCATATATTGGAAGAAGAATAAGTGGATTAGTTTCGTTAGGGACTTATTTTCTCTGATAAATTATAATTCTCTTTATTCTTTAATATAAATTCAATTCATCCATTATTTTTTTTATCTTGCGATTTAATTTTGCAAACAACAAAATTTGTGTGAACAAATTTCTGGCGTGCTTAGTAGGACATGAACCTTCCACTTATCTCTTTCTCCCGTTTAAATTTGAAGATATTTACAGCCATTCAATGGCACCTAAGAGAAACCTTTGGCGAAGAAAGATGCTGCTGACCTTATTGCTTAATTTGTTAATCAACACATGACTAGGGTAAGAATACTGATTTCATTCCATTTGATGATTTTGACTCTGGAAGTCCAAAGGAAACAAATCCTATGACATCGTCTTTTGGTGAGTTACCAACTACAGTGGCTGGAGTGGCAACAATGGATGAACATCTTGCTCAAATGGCTCAAGCTATAGCTAACCTCCAAAATATTGTAGAAGAAAAAAATCTACAAATTGCACAACTCATGAACAAACAGGAATATTACCATCTTGGAGGATTTAGCTACAACCATAAATCTTCCCTTGGCCATACAATGGTGTAGAAACAAGTTGAGGAGATGTCTGACAAGCAAGAAGTTGATCAAAAGATCAACCACTCTAGAACTTCTATTACTACACTATCTATTTAATAATTGCAGGACTTGATCACCAATACTATTAGAGCTCAGTATGGCTTGCCTTCTCAAAGCTCTATTATGCATTCAATTCCCTATATAACGAGGCTTGATTTGCAGAGAATGTTGATAGGATGTCAACCACCAAATTTTAGCAATTTGATGGGAAGAAAAATCCAAAATAGCACGTGGCCCATTTCATAGAGACATGCAATAACACAAGGATTTATGGTGATGCTTTTGTAAAATAATTTATGTGTTCATTGAAAGGAAATGCCTTTGACAGGTACATTGACTTAGAAGTTGAATCTATTGATAGCTAGGATCAAATTGAGAGAGCTTTTTGAAGTAATTTCTATTGTACGCGTGGGACTATGAGCATGATTAAACTTACAAATGCAAAATAATGGAAGAACAAGCTAGAGGTAGACTATATCAACTATTATCATGTATTACGTTTGAATTGCAAGGATAGACTCTTAGAGATGTCTGCAGTGGAGATGTGTATTCAAGGTATACAATGGGGACTTCTCGACATTCTTCGAGGAATCAAGTCACACACTTTTGAGAAATTAGCCATTCGTGCCCACAACATGGGGGCCAACATTGCTAATCATAGGGTTGGAGTTTTGGTTGAAGATCAGAAGAAAAAAAAGAAAGATTCAAAGAAGAGTGAAAAATATGCTAAAGCTACTACTAAGGAATCCATGCTGATTAAGACAACCTCCACAAAAATTTCCACAAGCAATAAAAAGTTTGTTGAGAAAACTAAAGATTAATACATTTCAACAGGTAAGAAAATATTGAAAGAAATGTAAGAGAAAGAGTATCCATTTCCAAATTTTGATGTTTCTCACAGCTTTGATGAATTATTAACAAGGAAGTTGATTAAATTACTAAAACCAAAACATCCTGAAGAAGCTAGAAAGGTGAATGATCCAAGATCTTGCAAGTATCATCCGATTGTTGGCCATCCAATAGAGAAATATTTCATTTTCAAGGATAAGATCATAGCATTAGCAAGAGATGGAAAGATAATTCTTGATGCAGAACATATTATTGTGCCAAACCTTGCTAGCACTATAATTATATCAAATACTTTGTGTTACAAGCAAAGATAATGTCTTTTCCTCATCTTCACTCATTGGGGCATCAATAATGTTTTAGTTTGGAAGTTTAGATCCACCATTAGTAAAGACTTAATTCATTAATGAAGTGACTAAGTTGGAAACAAGTTCTAATATTGAAATTGAATATAGTAGTGAGTGGACTCTTGTGACGCCCCAACAAAGAAGAAGATGATGTGTCAATCAATCTCATCCGTTAGCATTAAAGGTCTTACATGTGGCTAGGCGCCCTCAACCATGGATGATGAAGAGTCTAAAGGCTATTAATGGCAAACTGGAAAACTCATTGGCATGTTACAAAAGAAGCCAAGCAACTTTGTAGGATTATTTTCCTATGGGATTCTTTTATCAAAGAGTTGAACTATTACATGCTATATCTTGTGAAACTAAAGTGCAACACTTTACTTCCTATTTTATGGCCATTACTTTTATAAAAGGATTTGCTACTGGGGTCAAAACCTCAAAATAGACTGCTTTTGTTTTAGGGTTCATGTAGAAGCAAAAGTTTAACCGCATATACCTTAATGGAAGATCTGCTATCAATATCATGCCAAAGTCTATTATGAAAAATTTGGGAATTTTTGTTGAAAAACTATTACACAGCCACCTTACTATTTAAG
This sequence comes from Jacaranda copaia, assembly GCA_014898725.1. Taxonomy (NCBI): domain Eukaryota; kingdom Viridiplantae; phylum Streptophyta; class Magnoliopsida; order Lamiales; family Bignoniaceae; genus Jacaranda; species Jacaranda copaia. The sequence goes on along the minus strand of JACGDI010005427.1, from coordinate 452,713 downwards.
GTTTCAATCAAAGATGCCAACAAGCAATTGGTATGATTCATCTAGAACTCACAATTAAGGAGTTGGAAGCAAGTACTTTATTTCATGTCATTGATGCATGGACTTCCTACCATTTGTTTTGGAGACAGCTATGGCTTCATGAGAATAGGGTGATATCTTCCACTCTACATCAATGCTTCAAGTATTCAAAAAATAGAGACGTTAAGAAAGTTGACGTAGATGTGAAGCTATTTACTGAAGCTGAATCATACTTCATAGATGCTAAACTTTATCTAGATCCTAACTCAGTAAGTGAAGTGTAACTTGCAAAGGCTCCAAGCAACCACTTCATTAAAGAGAGATACAATTTTTTTTGAAAATTTGAGTAAACTGACAATTATTAAGGTTTGAACAAGCAAAAAATGTAAGCATGGTGATGAGTCCAACTTATCAATCCTTCGATATACACCACATTTATATCAATAGAAAAGGTAAATTCCACTTGGAGTATGCTGCACAAAGCCGATTAAATATGGTAGATCAAGCGACTATCAAACTTTAAGAAAAGAGTTGACCATGCCTATTATTGGTATAAGCTTATCAACTTATAATGGACTATTTATTGTAGTGGTTTCTCACAAAGAATTCAAGGGTACATTTGATCTTAAGGTGTATAAAGTTGCTTGAAAATTTTGGCTATAACTTTGCTAATTCACCCAATCTAAGTGAGCTTAAACCTAACTTAACTAGAGAAAAAGTTCATGGACTCAGTGAAACACAACAAACACTACTAAGGAGACAAGAATTTATATTGAGCAGTCAAGGGTTGGCTTGAGATTTAAAGTTGTAAAACCATTCAGGATACGTGTGATGAAGAATGATAAGTGTGCTAATGTCCAACATATTTTTGTGGAAAATCATGTGAAGCAAAAAGAGCAAAAAAAAAAAAAATAATCATCGAGTTTCTATATTTGATCATCTTAATGCTTTGACTATTCGTCCTTCTATCTTTAAAAGACTTAGTGCTAAAGATCAAAACAGGTTTAATACTGGTCCATGTTTGAGAGGTTCTATGTCCAATCAACTTAAAAATAATGTTGTAAGAAAGAGTGTTGATGACAAGATTGATAGGGTTGGATTCAAGAAACGAAAGTCAAACTTTTTACTTATCTCAATCAAATGGAGCCAAATTTGCAATCACATTCATCAATTTGGACAAATCTATCAAAATAAAGAAGTATATCGTAAAATATTCATGCAAAGAAATTGGTAAAAATAAATATGAAGTAGAAATCACCATTAGCTCTAATTACACAAGTGTTAAAGATGAGCTAAATCCTACATCACATGATTCGTGTCTCGAAGAATTCAATAAATTGGTGGCAAGTAATTTTATACAAGCTACAAACAACCTAGAGAATAAGAGTTGTGATTAAACAACCATATGTTGAAGAAAATGGTAAGTTACATACATGTAACCATATCACTATTGATGAAGAGCCGGATTGAGAAATTCCTAAAGATAAAGTCCCAAAAGCTCCCCACAACTTAAAGATGGTGGACAAGCAACTATTGATGAACTCAAGGAGTTGAATCTTGGCACAATAGAAGTGCCCTACCCACATTCATTAGCAAACTTCTAGATCCTAAAGAGGAAAATAATATTTCAAAATCTTGGGTGAGGATAAGAATGTCTTTACTTGGACATATAAAGAAATGCCAGGATTAGACTCGAAAGTTGCAATTCATCACCTTGGCATAGAATATGGGGCTCATCCAGTAGAGTAGTCACAGCAAGTACTTTGCCTGAAGCTCATCCCTCTAATAAAGCTAAAGTTAATAAGCTTATTGATGCAAGATTTATTACAGAAGTTAAATATCTAAGTTGGATCTCTTAAATTGTGCCAGTCAAAAAGAAAAATGGTTAGAAACGCATGTGTGCTAATTTTTGAGATCTAAATAAAGCATGTCTAAAGGATAATTTTCCACTACCTATTATTGTGCTCATAGTTGATGAAACCACTAGACATGAGGCTTTATCTTTCATGGATGAATCCTTGAGATATAATCAAATCAAAATATCACCACAAGATGAGGAGGATACATCTTTTCACACTCTAAAAAGTATTTACTGTTACAAAATAATGCCTTTTGCGTTAAAAATGCAAGTGCAACTTATCAACGAGCTATATAGAATATTTTCAATGATATGCCACATATAAGGGTAGAGTGCCCCATTGATGATCTATTGGTCAAGACTAAGAGAGAATCACTTGGAAGATCTTTGCAGGGTATTTGATCAACTGAGGAAATACAACTTGAAGATGAACTCGTTCAAGTATGCTTTTGGTGTCATGTCTGGCATGTTCCTTGGCTTCATAGTTTGACATTGTGGAATTAAAGTTGATCCTACTAAAATCGACACAATCCAAAAGATGGCACCACCAAGAAATCTTAAATAATTGCACAATTTACAATGCAATCTTGCATTTATAAGAAAATTCATATCAAATCTTGTAGAAAGATGCTAACCATTTAATCACCTGATGAAGAAAGATGCCTCTTTTGTATGGGATAAAGGGTGTGAAAATGCATTTGAGAGCATAAAGAAGTACCTCAAGAGTCCATCAGTTTTGGTAGCTTCTATACTTAGAAAACCATTAATATTATGTATTGCAGCACAAGAATGGTCGATTAGTGCTCTTATGGCTCAAGAACATGAAGAAAGAAAAGAGAAAGCTTTATATTATCTAAGTAGAGCTTTAGTTTAGAATGAGTTGAAATACTCCCATATTGAGAAGATTTGCCTTGCCTTATTTTATGGAATCAGAAAGTTGAAGTATTATTTTGAGACATATTCCATAGACTCATCTCATGTGTTGATACTGTCAAATTTATAATGTCGAGACTAGTACTTTTAAGAAGATTGGCTAAGTGGTTTATTGTATTCAATCAGTATAAGATCATATACGTACCTCTAAAAGCCTATTGTAGGACAAGCTCTTACTAATTTCTTGGCAGATCACCCCTTTCTTTTAGATTGGGAAATATCCTATGAATTACCTAATGTTCTACATTGAGATCTTGCCAGCATGGACAATGTTATTTGATGGAGTAGCTCGATCTAATAAAGTGGGGGTAGATATCATCTTTATTTCACCAGAAAAGTAAGTTTTTACATATTCCATAGTGTTAAATGAATTGTGCTATAGTAATATTGCAGAATATTAGGTTTTAATTATTGGGTTTCAAATGGCACATGAAATGGAAATTTTAGAATTGAGGTCTTTGATGATTCAAAATTAGTTATTAATCAGCTCTTAAACATTTATAAGGTTAAAAAGGAATATTTCTTCCTATACTTTCAATTAGCCTCCTGTTTGTTGAAGAAATTTGGAAGTATTGTCTTAAGTCACATCCCCAGGAAGAAAACTAGGATGACAGATGTATTAGCTAACCTAGCTACTACTTTAGCCCTTTTTGAAGAAGAAATGACAAATGTCCCAATATGCAATAGATGGATTATACCTTCATCAATTGAGCTTGATTGTGAGGATGCAAATGCAATATTAGTCTTAATTGGAAAAGATGAGGAATAGAGGACATTATTGATTGACTATCTAAAACATAGGAACTTAGTGCAAAACCTTCGTTGTAGGATGGAGGTGTGTTGGAGGTAATCTTGTTTCATTTTATATAAAAATATGTTGTATCATTGATCTTATAAAGGTACTTATCAATACTGTTTAAGTGGCAAAAAGTAATTGAAGCTATGGCTGAGGCACATTTTAGAGTTTGTGGAGCTCACCAGTCGAGTTCTAAGCTTTATTTTCAAGTGAAAAGGATGGGCCATTATTAGCCTACTATGGTTAAAGATTGTATGAGTTATGTAAAGAGATGTGAAGCTTGTCAGATGCATGCTAACTTTATACATCAACCTCATGAACCTTTACATTCTATAGTTGCTCCATGACCATTTGATACATGGAGTCTTAATGTTGTAGGTCCTGTTGCTCCTAAGTCATCAGCTAGTCATGCTTACATATTGGTAGCTACAGACTAGTTCTCCAAGTGGGGAGAGGTGATCCCTTTTAAGGAAGTGAAGAAAGAGAAACTGTTATTAAGTTCATTTGTTGTAATATGATTTTCAAGTATAGAGTACCTTGTTACATTATTATTGTCAATGGGAAGCCTTTCTACAATAAGTTGATGGACAAACTTTGTGCACAATTTGGATTCAAGCAATATAACTCTTTGATGTATAATGCGGCTGCAAACAGTTTTGTAGAGGCGTTCCATAAAACTTTATACAACCTGTTGAAGAAAGTAGTGTCAAAATAAAAAAGAAAGTGGCATGAGAAAGTTGGGGAAGTTCTTTAGGCATATTGGACAACTCACTGAACTGCTACCCAAGCTACTCTGTATTCATTAGTTTATGGATTTGAAGTTGTTCTCCCTTTTGAAAGTCAATATCTTTATTTCATATAGCAATTTAAGAAAAACTTACTGTTGAAGACAATGTTCACCTTTGACTTGAGGAATTGGAAGCATTGGATGAGAAAATACTTAAAGCGCAACAACTTGAAAGTTATCAAGCATATATGATAAGGGCCTTTACTAAGAAAGTTCATCTATGATGTTTTCAAGTTGGAGATTTGGTGTTGGCACTAAGAAGGCCCATTATCATCACCTTGTGAATGGGAAGTAAGTTTATATCAAACTAGGATGGTTCGTATGTGGTAAAAGAAGTTTACACTAATGGTGCTTACATGTTGGTTGACAAAGATAGATTATGCATAGCCCCAAAATTGGCAAGTTTTTGAACCGATATTATCCATGAGGAATGTTACTCCTTGATACATGAGCTTAAATTGCATGTTGCTCCCTAATGTATGAGCCTAAGCTATATGTTACTCCTAGCTCAATGAGTATAAATTGTGTACGGTAATCACCAAAGGTAGTGTAGTGGTTAAACTGCTAACTTTCCCTATCAAAGATAGTGTATGTAATTAAACTGCTAACTTTTCCACTAAAGGTATTTTACATGGTTAAAATATTAAATACCCCACCTAGTCTAATGTGGTTAAGTACTGGATACTCCTAGCCTTCATGAGTACAAACTATGAATGGCACCCCCTAGAAAGAATGTTTACTTTGAACTACAAAATGACTAGATCCCCCTAATGGGGTACGTAGGCTGCTTGGGAGTTATTTCCCAAGTTCAGTCACATCACTTAAAAAAAAAGGTTTTGCTTAGATAGCTTCCCAAGCTCAATCATATCATTGGATCAAATTTGGATGACTTACTTGCCAAGTTTAATAACATCAATCGAACAAGTTTGGATTGCTTGCCAAGTTCAATCACATCATTGGAATAAGTTGGATGGCTTCCCAAGTTAATCATATCATTGGATCAAATGTGGATAACTTACTTTCCAAGTTCAATTACATCATTTAGACAAGTTTGGATTGCTTGACAAGTTTAATCATATCACTAGAATAAGTCTTGATGACTTTCCAAGTTCAATCATATCATTGGAGAAAATTTGGATAAATTACTTCCCAGCTTCAATCAAATCATTGGAGTAATTCTGGATGATTTATCAAGTTTAAGCATATCATTAGAAGAAGTTTTGATTGTTTTAAAGTTCAATTATAATTTAGGTCTATTCATTAGAAAGTTAATTTTACTCATGAGCTTAAGTAAGTTTATTCCACTCAATTATTAAGGGCATGTAATACAATTTTTCTTTGAAGTTAGCATCAATTTGAAAAAATACTAGATATACCAAAAAAAAAAGAAAAGGAATGCAAAAGGAGAATTTATAAAAAAGAACAACTTTTTTATTGCGTGTGTAGTAATCTAATATTCTTTTACATTAAATGATGCTAAAAAGAAAAAGAAAGAAAAAAAATGCTATGTAGCTAGGTGCCCAAACAAACATATCAAAAGCTACTAGTTCCTTGCGAGTTCTTCAAGTCTCTATCCTCTTTAAAGCCTCAACCTCTCGATCAGTCAAAAATGGAGTGTCTTTAAGCTTTGAAATTTTATCTCTCTTGGTGGTCACTTCTTTTTGAATAATGAACAAGTTTTCTTTAGCCTTTTGGAGTGATAAGTTTGCATATTCTTCCTTACTGCTTAACTCGACAAGTCATTTTCTCAATTCCTCTTGCTGCTTGGAGATTTGAATAAGTTCATTTTTTAGGCCATTCACTTCCCAACTCTTTACTTTCTATTACCTCAGCCTCAAAACGATCATGTTGTGCAAACGATAATGCTTTCTCATGGGTTTCTTATGTTTCTTTTTGAATTAAATTTGACTTAACCTTTATGCAGTTGGAAGCACTCTCAAAGAAAGATCTCAAGTGTTTTTCCCAAGATGATGTGTTTGTTATGTATAATCTTGTCTTTGCAATCAAATCATCAATTGTTGGTTTTATCTCTGAGAGTTGCTCAAATGAAGTTTTCCTAATTTTTTGACATATTTGTTCCCAATAGAATTTGAATAATATCTGATCAATTTCAGTCTTTATAACTCGAGGACAAATTTCAAAAACTTCAACATTTGGAAATGCCCTAAGATGGAGCTTCAAATATTTGTTTGGGCTTATCTTTCTTGACAGAAGCTTTATCATTTTCAATCTCAAGTAATATTACTTTTGGTCGCTTATTGGAATTAACAGTATCATGGAAAGCTTGCATATCATCATTAAGAGGTTGAGGAATGGTTTTTTCAAGCAAGTTAAAAGGATTAACCCCATTTTATCAAACTGATACTACCTGAAGAAGTAATTGGGATTGATATTTCAAGATCTACAAGCTATGAAAAAAGGAAGAAGAAAAGAAAAAGAGATTAGTGCAAAGGATTGGCAAATATATATGTCAAAAACAAAAGAGGTGCATGATATCAAATAACAACAACAACAACAACAACTTCACATATTTTTCTAATTCATCCAAATGTAAAGAAGAACTTAGGACATCTATAAAGAAATTTGAATTAATACTGATGTTATCTAAATTCAAAGCCTTTGGTTTCTTATTGAGTATGCATTGGTTACTGAAGTTATCATTTGAGCAAGAAAGTATAGAAATTATTTCATTTCCTTCCATTGGAGTGTCAGCAGGGAATGAAACATCGAGTAAGCTACAATGTCTTTTAGATGGAACTTTGGTGTGGTCAACAATGTTATACTCCTTTGGCTCCAATTTTCCTCCTTTAACTTGCCTTGAAATAATAGAATTTTGAAGAAGTGAGGCTACTAGGTTATTTTTAGGATCTTTTATTAAGGTTTGTTTAAGATGAGATGGATTCTTTTCAAGATACCCAGGCTTAGATGCATGTTGTTCAACTCTCTTCCCAAGTTGATTGGATTGACCAGAATTTGATTCCACATCTCTTTAATTGACTTTGATAACAATTTAAGTAACTTTGTTTATGAAGCCTTCCAATGTTTGTCCCACCAATCCGCATATTCCTTTGTGACCAATGGAAAGGAAGAAGTATTGCTAGGAATGATAAATTTGTAAGATTTGTTCAGCAAGATACATGATTACCAGAGTCAAACAAGCTCGCGCAAATCACAAGTAAGGATTTTTTTCTTTAGTTACGAGGGATGTGTTGACAAAATCCACATTGCTGACTGAATTGATGAGGGCCATAAGCTTTAATGATATGCCCTTTTCCACATCAAAATGTCAAATAACTAGAATGTAAAGCCCAAAAAAGGTTTTTATAAGTATTTGATATGCATGGGCCATCTATTACTATAAACTGCTTGTATGGAAATAAGTGTAGATTTTAAATGGCTAAAAGGTTGATACTGAGAAACAAATCTTGTGCTATTGAAAGATCAAAATATTTAGCCATGTTCTCCTCTGCATATTTGACTATTTCAGCTTATCCTACATCAATTTAGAGAAAAAAAAATGAGTGCCAAGGTATAGCCTTATCCAACTATGAACATAATGAATAGGAAAGATAGAAGTAGACTCATGAAGATCGATGAATTCGATATATTCCTCAAACCGTAGTAGATGCTTGCCAATACAGAAACTGCAAGATAAAAGTTATCACCATTTTCCATTCTACTAGCAACCATGAAGATAGTGGCACGAATCAGAGTTGCATTGTAATATAGTAGTGTAAAGCTGCATAACCAGCATGAAAGAAAGGCAGCCAGATAGATCTCCCCTTTAACATCTTTTTCAACCTCCAACATCATAAATAGCTCATCATATTCCTTAGGGCAAGGTAAAAGTGATGCATCGATTCTCATGGATTATGAGAGATTTTTAGTTAGTGAACCTCTTCCGAAAAGATCTCAAAGGGAGATTCGCATATCTTATTGGTCCCTTAAACAAATAACTAATCTAATTAGAAATAGGAATGTCATTAGAGTCCTTTGGGAGCATATGATAAACCAAGAATAAAGACTTGCAACTTGTGGTAGAGAATGGGCATGTTTATTGTCACTAAATAGCTCTTTTGCAATAGAGATAACTTCATCATAGAAAAATCCATAGATAAGCAATCCACCAAGTACATGAAGATCCCACAAAGAAATTGAAAATTCACCAGTAGCAGTGCGTAAAGTATTCTTGGAAGGGTACCATAGCTCAAAGAATGCTTGGAGGATGTTCTTATGGTAGACATATGTGAAAAGCAAGGCATGGACTATTGCATAGATCCTAGTTTGATGAAGAGCGTTTAGTAATGGCTTAGCACATCCTTTGTCCATTCCCAATAATGTGTATAAAAAGATACTTTACCAAACCTTGATACGAGAACTCTCAATAAGCGTCCATTAGTGTTGGGGTGATAACCTGCAAATGAAAATTCTAAGCTAGTAGCTTTAGCATCATGAAGAGAGGACTTCAGAAAGAGTATTGTAGAACAAGATGTAATGCCAGAACATAGATCAATCATTTCCTTGGTTGCCTTTTTAGAATACTCTTGGATATGCAAGGCGTTACTAGGAAGTCAAGGTATGGAACAAAAACCGTCATTGGTTGATTTATGGATAACCAATCTAATGCTTTTAACTTTGAGGGTGTCTTTGTCACTTCCAATATAATACATAGAGATGGTTTTTCATGATCCTCGATATACATCCTTATGAGTTGATAAGGACAAAGTTTTCAAGAATGAACCATATTTTTAAACCAGCAAAACAAACGAGAAGAGAAGAGATTAGGATAGTGATTAGCCTATTGAATAGAGTTAGTAATGGTATGTGAACTCTCTGAGTATTCTTTTTGAATAGTTAGTGTGCAGAAATTAAGAAAAAGAAGATATACCTGATCGAATGGATGAAACTCCTCAAAAGAATCCACAAGACCACAACTTGATTGTCAAAGTTTTGCTAAAATTTTGTGTAAGTAAAATTCTTGGATTAACTGCTTTTATAATGATAATTTTCAAGTGTTCAAGTCCAAGTGAAATTAGAAGTCAAATCTCATTCCAATTGCCTCAAGCCAAACTACTAAAAATATCATCAAGATTTGAATTCCTAGTTGAAGTAAAACTTTGCAGAAGAAAATTTTTGATTTGATAGTTGAGTTTGTTGTTTATTAGGAATAATATAAGGAGTGGTTGTTTTGGTTCTGTGTAATTTTGGAGAGCATAGCAACTTTTTACCAAGTTCAATTTATGCGGAAAACATGGCAACAAAGCTATTGGATTTTGTTTGAAGACTTTCTTAAATAAGTAAAAGTTATAGTAGCAAGTCAAAGTTCAAATGTTAATAGGTCAGTAATAGATTTTCAAATGGTAATTGCATTTGTAATTGCAGCAGACGTGGCCTTTTAAAATATATATATATTAAAAAAATAGGCAAAAGGATTGAAATATCTCTGTCATTTGTTTCATGCTTGGCAAAATATTATTTCACTTTATTTTATTAAAAGTGGAAAGGAAGACTCAATTTTCAGATGGGCCAATTTAACATGCCTATTCATTTGAGTGGACAATTGAGTAATTACCCTCTAGATAATTGAGTTATTAGTCGAAGTATAATATAGTGATTGTCATGACTTTTTTCGCTTTGAAATTTGTTCAGAAACATTGTTCGTGAACATGCCTCGAGGGGGCATTTGTTTATGAATTAATTTTGAGCCAATTGAAAAGTTACATGTGTAAATAATATTAGATATTAATTTAAAATTTTCTATTTATGTATTGAAATTTATTAAAATTAATTCTGAAAGATAAATAGTCAATTTTAATTAATATTCTAATATTATTTTATGTACAAATCAAATATCAACAAGTGTCAAGGTGATATATCACACCAATCAAATCAAATTTGATGGCCTAGTAATAACGGGCTAATTGAATTGTGACATGTGACTTATCTATTTGCATAGATCAGTGAAGTCAAAATATTTGATGTTGTCTCTTAATATGTATATCAAAGAAATGACTATCAAATAAGTCCAAATTATTTTGGAGTCTCTTGTAAAACACCTATATAAAGGACTGTTCAGAGGCTCATACTGAAATTCATACAAACATATTTTTTCAAGTCAAAGACTCAAGTCTTCAAACTTCAAGTTTCTGCTGCACTAAAGTATTGCTACCATGAAGATCTTATATCTCTTCAAAGCATCAAGTTATCAACTCCTTTGATCTCAGTCAAAGTTCGAGTTTAAAAAAATTTCATAGTGTCTTTCGTCCAGTCAAAGGATACATATATCCAAAAATAAGCTTCAAGGCCCTGGAACATATATTGGGAGAAGAATTAGGGGATTAGTTTTGTTAGGAATTTATTTTCTTTGTTATAATTATCTTTATTCTTTAATATAAATTCAATTTGTTATTTTTTTCTTCGTCTTGTGATTTAATTTTGCAAACAATAAAATTTTTGTGAACACATACACATATGAATAAATTAGCACTGTAGATAATTAATTTGTTTACACATGTAATGTCAACTCAATGAGAAATTAACACAAATATGACGTTGTGAGTGATGAATATTTAGTGCCACTAGTTGAAATTGTATGATCAGATTGTCAATAATTACAATTTGTGTTAAATTCTTGTTCGTATAAAACCTTTTTAATTTTTTTGAAAATAAAGAACAACATTATAAATATACAAATAAATGTCAGATTGCATCAAAGGCAATCAGAGGCAACAAATGACAATCATAAAATAGGTCAGAAATATGTTTAGCAAGAGTATGAGCAAGATAGTTAGAGGAACGATGAACATGGGAGAACTTCACCAGCCTCAAGAAAGCAATCAAGGTTTGGTAATCTTCAATGGTAGCTCCTGCTAAAGAGAAATCATCCTCTATCTATTCAAAGAATTTATGATACTAATGTTATCCCCTTCAAAGATAATATTACTCCAACCCTGTGCTTTGAGATATCAATAGTTAGTAGCGTTGCTTTTGCTTCAACTTTAATGGGAGACTTGAAAAAGATATTTTATCCCACCAAATACGTGAACCAGAACAACCCCTAGCAACCATGGCAATATTATGTCAGAAATCACTAGGAAATAAAGCACCATCAAAATTGACTTTGATGCAGTTAGCTAGCGGCAGTTCCCATTTGTATGGGTGCACTTGTGTGGAAGGAGGTGCAAAAGACTAATGTAAACTTTAAAATTCAACAAGATAAAATTTATAGAATGAAATAAGATCAGCAGCACCGTTACCACTACAAGTATACAACTTATCATTTCAATTTATCCATAATGCCTAATACAAGTATTCAAAAAAAAGTTGATTTTTATCCATGTTTCATTAAATTGTAGACACCTAATGCAATATGCTATCACCTTGATAAAACTAGATGCAGTTTGGTAGTTTTGATTGATGCTAAACATCTTAAGCAAACTTGCAATCCCATATAGTATGAACAATTGTCTCCTCAACCAAGTTGCAAAATAGGCAGATTGTTGGCGTGCAAAATGAATAATGCAAACAATCGTGCAAGTGCACCTGTCTTTTGTCCATCCTTGATTAGATCATGAGTTGTCATCCTATCAGGATTTCCATCAACTTGTGCCAATTTGTCCCTTTTTGTAATTTCTTCATTTATATTCCTACAATTCTAGATATGTCATCAATTAACTGGGGAATCATAATTTTTGACATAAGAAAATTATTTGTTAAGTCCTAAATGTGATATTAAAATTAATACTAATAGGAACTTAACATAGATAAGTCCGCAATAAACATGGTGTCTGTGAAGGTTCATCTTAGAGGGCACTATATTTTAGCATAATTGCCACATAAATATATTGATTTTCTACAGAATTCTCATATGCTAAATATACTGCCAAAAGTCCTATTCTAGAGGATTAGAGTTGGCGACTGAAGTAGCTAGAGTAAGATTAAAAGACTCCTTACTAATATGATAACTACTTCGAATTGAGAATCGACCATCTTTTGAATAATGCCAAATCTTACGATCATTAGTAAGGGAGTTTCCTAAAGGAATTGAAAGAATACAATGTGCATTTACCAGCCAAAAAATTTAGTGAATCTTCTATCGCCTATGTGCCATCTCATACCTTTCTATAATAAGTGTCTAGCACTAAGATTGTTACACCAAATTGTTGAAAATTGATGCCCCTGTCTAGCATCCATAAAACCACACTAAGGAAAATAACATGCCTTCAATAGTCGACTCAATAGGGATTCTGGTTGTTGAATTAAGCACCATCCATGTTTTGCTAAAATTGCTAAATTAAAATCTCAAAAGCATCACTCGTGTTTTGTTTGTATTAAACTTAAAAAATTATTATTATATAAAAAAAACTGCTGTTGATCATATTATATGTAAACAATTATAACGTTATTACTTGACATCTTGGAATTAACATACACTATTATGTATCTCATGCTGTACATAAATTAAACTAATTATAATTGAACATATAATTTGTATATATTATTTTTAAATTCATACAAAAGAGAATTTAAGCATTGATTATATATATTTTTTAATTAGATAAATAGCACAAGTTGAAGATTTTTCTACTAAATCATAAAGTATGAACGTTAATAAAGATAGTCAAAATTCATATTCATCGCAACATCATCACATATAAAAATTTAAAATATAAAAATATAAACATTTATATTTTTTCCCTAATAAAAAATAACTCAATAAATTTAAGGAAACTTAAACAAAATGAAAGAATGTAGTGTCCTAAGAGAAGGTGAATTGGGCTCATAGAATCTTTTAATCTTTAATAGAATGCTTATTTATTTTAGTAAAGTAGAGAATTGAAAGTTTTAGAGATAGCTAGAAGTTCCAAAGAGTTAAAAGCAGTAAATAATAAAATAAGGACACGATGAATTTGTAGTGGTTCAATAAGGTTCATATTTACTACCTAACTTTTTATTTAGGTTTTTAACATGTAATGTTTCTCAAAATTTCAAAGAAAGATAGGTACAATAGGAAGCAAGAGAAGGATAATTTAGTGGTATTTACCATTATCAAGCCTACACAACTGACGTCAAAGAAGTAACTAAATGAACTCAAGATAGATTACTGTAATAGGTGATGGGATATTACATAGCGATAAATGCAACTCCTCAGGATTGGTATTTTGAAAGGTTGTACCCTTACCTTACAATCAATGTTATTTCATCTATTTCCTTTATAGCTATAGATCTCATTAAATGAGAGGCCCTGAAGGTTTTGTTGTTAGTTAACTTAAGCTTTAGAGATGTATCCACTTGAATCTTCTTTATATGGAAATTAGAAATTTGATTTGTTAATAGGTACTTAATTGCACTAATTAAACTCTATTAAAATCTGCTTGTATGACAAGAATATATTTGCTATGAAATGCAAGAAATATACAAAATTATCATCACAAAAAATATGTGTAATGAAACTTAGCATTATTCCTTCCTTCTCCTCTTTTTCTCATTTTGACCCTTTTATCAAATAGTACTAAGGAGAAGTTCTCCTCTATCAAATAGCAAAAGATAAAGCAACTCCCCTTATCAAACAATAGTACAAATATAATATGCTAGCAAAATATTAAAAACAAACATTAATTCATCAAGATGTGTTCTAGTATAGCATGCAATCATACAATGCAACTCCCTTTGTGAAATAGCATCAAAGTAGTAAAATAGATACTTAGTCAACTTGTTCCAATAGTAGACAAAAAAAATGAACTAAGATAGTGACTAGCAAGGCCAAGACAACAAAATCAATAATCCTAGCATAATAAAAATAGGCAAGATACAACAAATGAAACCAACAACTTCAAATGTAACCATCAACTCCTCCTTATCATAAAAAAGAAGAGGAGTTACAATAGGAAAAAGGTCTATGATGGATCTTCTAATGAAGTTATTTGAAGCGCTTTTCATATGGGACAACTCATGTCCAAAGTAAAGCAATAGACGTCAAATAGTTTGAGCAACACCATTAATTTGAACTCTATGTAACTAAAAAATGGTAGTAAGTGCCTGAACTTGAGACGTAAGAAAGCCATAACATCTACGAGGACAAGGAGGTTTCGATGTATGAGAACTGGAGTTAGAGTTAAAGTGAAGTGATACTTTAAGACCCTTATACACAGTTGTTGCCCTTGATTTTGGTGAGGTGTACAATGCATCACTAGAGTTTTGGAAGTTTCCCTAAGTTAAGTACTACTAATATATTGAATACCTAGTTTCTTGAGGCTAGGCAAATATTTTTTTTTTCTATTTGTTATTCAATTTCAAGGAGAGAAAAGATAGGCTCCTTCCATAGAGTAATTTTTTAAGGAAAGATTGGGAAAATTGGCCATGTTTTCAAGGATAAGGTAGCCAATATTGACAACTTCATGCATGATAAAGTAGAAAAAGAGAGAGCATGTTCATGTCAAGACTGTGCCTTCCACTTGTGGTTGAACAAGAAAAAATTGCCAAAATAATGAGCTTATGAAAAAGAAAGTGTCCAACACTTAAGGCATTTAGAGCATCCCTACTGGACAAGTTTGAATTAAAACCATTGACTTTATAAGGTAAGGGACACAGGATAACCTAAGAGATTTGAGTAGAGAGTAATTTGCAAACTTATTGCATCTTTTTGAATAGTTAAGTTCTTATAGAAGAGGCAAACTAGAGAGTTGGGTAGGTAGCTTCATTGATACTCATAAAATTAATCCTATAAATTTTGATGAGCTGGTTGTGAATAGGGATAGGCTGAAGATAGGAGAAGCTAATGGAGCAACTACAATTGGTCTTTAGGAGAGCAAGTTTTGAGGGAACATTAGCAGTTGATGGAGTGTGAAAGTTTAGCAAGGAAGAAACCTTTTCAATGGCCCAATTTTTATAGTAACTAGGAGCAAATGAGCGTAGAAGTGAAGGCCTAAGATATGGGCACTCAGCAAAGATAGAAGAACAAAGCGATGGTTGAGTAGGTCCAACAAATAACAGTGTGTGAGAAAGGTGGGATAGAGGCAAGGGTTTTTAGGTGGAGGGTGATGAAAATTAGGGCCCTTTTAGCCATTGTCATTAAAATCGAAGATGATGAGGCTACAACATGAAGATGATTTAAGCAGTGAAAATTTCATTGCCTCATGAAGCCCATTTCACATGAACGATCTCTTTTGCAAGGTGAATGTGAGAAGTTGACGACAAGGATATGCAAAAGGAGAGACATATAGGGGTGAAATTAATTTTTGAAGTTTTACTTTGGAAGAGAGGAATTGTTCAATGTTACATGATTTCATATTTTTTTGAGAAGGAAGTTGTTATTATTAATTTTTTTAAATAGTTGTAAGTGAAAGGTAATTAGGGTAGTTGAAACTTCATTTAAAAAAGAAACTCTTTTTGAATTATTACTTAGGAATTCCATTATTATAGAATATAATTTTTCCTTTTTTTTCTTTCCATACAATTGATATAGTTTGGAAGACCGCGACTAATCCTAAATCTAATTGATTTTAGGGGCCCATTTGTCATTGAAATACAAATGAAATTTTTTTCAAAATTTAAAATAAGAAGAAAAAAAGAAGGTTCGGAAGAAAAACTAATAACACCTAGTTTTTCTTTAAGGAAACAAATGACTCGTTAGAAAGTGGTTTTGCAAAAGTGTTAGTAAATTGATAATTTGTGTTAATGAAGTTGATATAAACATCTCCTTTAGAAATATGATCTTTGACAAAATGATGGCGCAACTCAATATGCTTTATGTGTGAATGATGAATGGGATTCTTTGTGATGATAATAGCACTTAAGTGGTTGTAATGTATAAAAATTTGAGCAAAATTTAAACTAAAATAATGTAATGCTTGGTTCACCTAGAATACCTGGGTGCAACAGCTTCTTAATGCCATATATTTGGCTTCTTTGGTGGAGAGAGCAACGATGCTTTATTTGTTACTACACCTACTAATAAGGGATTTTCCAAGAAGTTGACAAGGTTCATTGGTGCTTTTCTATTAATCTTGACTCCTACATAATTAGCATCATAAAATCCTATAAGAGATACATAGTTTGAGTGAGGATACTAATGACAAATATGTGGGGTTCCTTTGATGTATTGCAGTATTTGTTTGACTTCGGGAAGATGATAACCTTTTAGGTTGAATTGGAATCTTGCACACAAGCTAGTTGAGAAGAGTACGTCAGGCCTGCTCGCAATGAGGTAGAGCAAACTTCCAATAGTCCCTTGATACTAGGTTGCATTAATATTATTTTAATTTAGATTAAGTTCTAATTTGGTATTTAGTGCCATAAGGATATATGTCTCTTTATAGTTTTTCATTTGAATTTCTTTAACAGCTTTCATGCATATTTTTCTTGGAATACTTATATTCCTTTTGAAGTTTATTTATTCTAAAGTCTAAGGAAGAATGTTAATTCTCTCATTAGACTCATCTCGAACTTATTTTTCACAACGTGCTAATTCCTTATATAATATTTTTGAGTGCTTAAAAAAATCATTTATCTAAATTTGAACAATCTAGATGTTAGTGTTGGAACTTTTGGTGAATAGAGTTGTGTCAATAATGCTCATGCAAAATCCTTTCAAAACAAGGTACATGCTTAGTCTCTCATACAATGTTGTAGGAGCTTGTTTTAGCCCATAAAGAACTTTTGACAATTTTAGAACATGATCTAAATTTTTTTTATCTTTATCCGAGGGTTGTTCAACAAACACTTCTTGTTTAATGAAACTATTTAAGAACACTCTTTTGACATCCATTTGAAAGAGAGTGAAGTTTTATAAGATACAAATGCAAGTACGATATGAATGGATGCAAGATATGTATCGAGTACATATGTTTCGTCACAATCTATACTTTATTGCATGGATTATTCTTTAGTAGCAAGTCATGCATTGTTTCTAATAAAGTTATCTTCTTCATTGACTTTGTTTTGAAAAACCTATTTAGTTCCAATTAGTAGTCAATCTGCTGGTCATTTCACTAAGTTCTAGACGTTATTTTTGTCAAACTGAAAAATATCTCCTTTATTATGTGTATTTGAAATTCATTATTTAAGGCTTCATGAGTACTATTAAGTTTTCTAAGAGATAAGAGAATGAAATTTATATCATTTTGTTTAAGTTTCGATCGAGCAATGATTCCCACTCATGGATCACGTATTATTTTGTCTATAAGATAATTGGAGGTTTATTTGAATTTTTTGAATTTTTCTTCTTAAGCAACACTAAAACGTTTGATGGTGGTTTCATCAATATATTGAGAGTTTCACTATGGAAAACAAGAATATTAGTGATATTATTATGAATCCCTGCTAATTATCTTATTCTTTGGCGGTTGTTAAACCTCCTCCAATTAATAATAAATATCAGGGGTTTTTAGCCATTAATTGATAATAAATAATAGGGTTGTTAGTATTTATTTTAACAACCCCCACTAAAGATCCAACCTTAATTATATCATTTATATATGAATTAAGTATCGATTTAATATTTAAGCTTTAATCATCTTTAAAAGTTCAAAATATTTCAACAAATTAATATCCCCAATATTTAGTGCTAAAATTAGTTAATCTAGATTTAATTAATTTATTTCTTATTTTTATTTTTAAAATATCTTTTATTTTTGTATTATGTTATTTTTTAAAATAGTAATATATGTAATTATGTACAACATAAAGTTTGGAACAAGGATAATATTTCAATTTACAATAATGCTTAATTGAGTTTTTTACTTTTTTCACATCATGGCCAAATCAAATTAAGTTGAGAATTATTTTTTAGTATATAACAACACAAAAAAATTATTTAATTTATTTTGGATAGTGAATTTATTTAATATATTTTAATTATTGTAAAATTAATAATAAGATTTCTTTCCTTCAACATTGTGTTTTTATAGACTTACGATTCTCTTATTCTCTGTCATTTTACAAGATATTGTCTTTCTCTATGTTTATTGTCCGCCCAGCCATGCAACCATTTCCACTAATATATTGTGCCACCATCTCCACCATTTTGTTGATTTAACTCTACTCAGAACAAAATCCATCCAAACATAGGTTTATATTTTTTTTTCTAATTCCATAAACACCTAAGGTTTTTAGTTTTGTCTTTTATTTGATGAAGTGAAAGTGAAACTTAATCTCAATGTAGGGATTATAATTGTTGAAGCATTCGATTAGAGTCGATTGATTGAGGAGGAATTAGTCTTGGTTGTCTCTAGGTGAACTAGTTGGGTGAGTGTTTCCACTCTTTTCCAATTCATTGAAAGGATTTTATGTTGATATATTCATTAATGATATTCAGATGTAGCAATTTTTTTTCGTTCACCTATTTTTTGAAATTTCTTTTGGCTTTGTGATAATTGATATTTTTATTTTAATTGAATATAGAGGAGTGGCGAGACAAGTGTTTTTTAACAAATATAAAAGATATTCTGGTCTTGGATGAAGGATTTATAGTTTTCCAATAGCATGGCCCATATCAAAAGAGCATCTAATATGTTTGCACAATATTGATATTATATTTAGACATCTCTAGAAACTCATCTTTCAACTGTGGGTCCTAAGGACAAGTTAGGCTAGCTTCTTTTGAAATTTTCCATCCTAAGGAATCTCAATATGCAGCCAACATCAAGAAAAGGAAAATTGAAGTGGAACTAGATTTGAAAAATTAATTTTGTGGAATTATAAACTTTATTTGCAAGAGGATAAAGGATATAGGATTGGGTTTAAGAGGAATCGGAGATCCGGGTGTTAGGTTTGGTTTTCTAAACTAGAAGGCGGCCATTATGAGATCAAACATAAAAATTTCTCTCATGCTTGGTGTACTTTGATTATAGGGAGCTGAACTTTTTGACTTTTTGGTCCCATTTAAGTGTCTAGATAGGATAGGTGGAATTATCTTTAGAATTTGATAGGATTAGCAGAAGAGAGAGAGATGCTTAAAATAAGAACCATTGTAATAGCATGCAACATGAGATAATGTCATAGTGATATATTGTAGAAAGTAAGAATAGTTGCGCGTAAGAAGGTTTAAGATCTTTTGTATACCGTGAAAAAAAAAGATCTTTTTTATATTTTATGGGAATACTTCTCAGTTTGAGCATTGAACACCCATCAATATTTTGAACACCTTTGCCCATATTTTAGCGGTACATGATGGCATCTTACATGGAAAGTATTGGTTTTGTTACCCTTATTATGATTCAAAACAAGTTTGATCTCTATCCATATTATGTTTGATTTACTTACCTAGTTTTGAACTTCTTCTAGCCTATCAATGCTTTTGTTGACAATTTATATTTCAATATTGGGATAAACGAATGTCAAAGCACCAAAAGCTTATTGTAAAACTCCAAATTAATTAAACCATTTAATCCAACACATCTTATGAGGATGTTTTTGTTTATACTTTTCGAATAGGATGTCTCCAATTCTATTACTTAAAAAACTTAATAATTCATTTATTTATCCTAGTTTTGAAAAAAGAAATATGCTTATTCTTTTAATTCTCTCTACCCTTATTTTATCATTTTGTTATCACATTCAAACAATTATGCATCAACTTATAACTGTCAATTCCAAGTGATAGTATCATGTATTTTAACTATTATTTTGAAGAAATGGCTTGATTTTATCTTCAATCTATGTGCCTATGGTTTTGTTTATCAATAACTTATGTAATAAATATCCGAAATTTTAAATTTCAAATTTTTATCATAAAATCACCATTCATATTCCTACCTTTCTTTTGAGATGCATCCATAGGAGAGTTAATATATCTATTTTGTTGTTTTCATCCAATTAATATATCTTGTTTACACCATCATCATTGTAATTTTCTTTAGTGAACGTTTTATATCTAGAAAAGCAAGGGAACATTCATTGATCATTGGTAAGTATTTATGTTTGTTTATAAATAATAGTTTGATTTTATTAATTTATATATATATATATATATATATTACTTTTTTTTTTGGAATTCTTTATAAACCTTATGTTTTCTAAATTTCTTTATAATGACGATTAATAAGTCTTGGTGCAAAGCCATACAACATAGCCGAGTACCTGGATGGTTTGGATAAGTTATTGGAGTTTGCATTTACAAATGCTAGTGTTGAAGATGCAATTAAAATTAAATGGCCTTATCCTAAGTGTGGCTTTATGAAATGGTAGAGAAGAGATGTAGTGCATGAATATTTAATCTGCAAATATTTTCCAAGCACTATGAAATTTGAACTTTTCATGGTACAAAAACTATACAGTAGCCTCCTAAAAGCATAGTTATTGTGCGACAACCAGTGCATCCCGATAATCCTACAAAAATGATGATCAATAATGCATTTGGATTTTCAAGACAACATGTCATTAAGTCTAACACATCACAACAGCTAGTGGTTGGATATGTTGTTTTAAATGATGAGTCTAATAAATATTGTTGAGACTTTTATGAGTGACTCAAACATAGAATGATGAATTGTATTAGGGGTGCAAGAAATACTCAAAGCTAGAGTTTTTGGTGAAGTTGTACTATATAAAATGCTTGTGTAGAGTGAGTGACAAGGCAATGACAATGACATTAGAGTTATTTATAGATGTGTTTAAGGATGTAAAGATTCCAAATTCTTTCTATGAGGCTTAGGAAGTTATTAACAAACTTGGTCTTGGTTGTACCCAAGTACTTGCATGTCCAAATAATTATGTTATATTGGGGAGAAGATGCTAAAAGCGAAGAATGCAAGAGGTGCCACACCTTTATATAAAATTCAAATAGCTAAGAAAGAAGTAGAGATAATGTTTCAGGGTGTCATAAAAAGAAAGGGAAGAAACTTACAAAGATTTTGTGATGCTTTCCACTTAAACTAATGTTGCAAAGATTGTTTATGTGTTCTAAATCTGGTAAGGAAATGAGATGACATGCCTTAGAGAAACAAATTGTGTCACATACTAGAGGATCAAAATCTAATGTAAGAAAAAGGCATGAGACGGTTGTTATAATAATTTTTGTTATGTTATCATTTTTTAAAAAAATTACTTGTATATGAATAAGTTTATTTATTGTGTCGCCTTTCAAAACTTTAGGCACTTGAGTATGGACATCGCATGGATTATGGTTATCTATTCCTTGTAACTCATAAGCATAGGCGTGTGTCATGGGTGAATGACACGACAAAGGAACAAGGAAAAAATTTGATTTATTTAATTTACATAATTTCAATTCCCAACTGGCATAATAGAAGATATAAATTAAATGAAAAGCATCTTATAGCTATTTTGTGCTTCTAAGAGCAAATTGAGAAAAAAAATGAGTGATGATCTTGCTACCAATTATGTTATTTTTTCTAATGATGCTATTGTCAAGACCTTAGGAAAGGAGCACTCTGGCCGAGTTTGATGTATAGGTTTAGGAGTGACACCCACATCTTTCTTTGTGAATACAAATCTCAAATGCATGGTTCCAGTGGCTTTTCATCAAATGGTGAATCTAGAAATTCCAAAAAATGAGGATAGATTGGTTCAATTGGAGTCCTAGTTGAAAAACACTACAAATGATATTAAGACTTATATTTTGATTAAAGAAGGAATGATTTTGATGAGCACATTTCTATTTTTGATCCACCTCCATGGGTATTTATTTACATTTTTGTTCATATTTTGGTATAATTGGTAATAGCTCAATTTTTGGTGTTTTGATCTTTTGAAATACTCATTTCCCTCCCCCACAATCATAGTCACATGATGCGGATAGTAGACCTAAATCTCTTACTTCTCAAGTAGGAAGATCTTCAAGTGCCAACAATCAAGATCACAATGAAGCTCCTCATTAGCTACTTATTTGTAATGTTTACTTACATATGAAACTAAGTTGAACATTTAAGTACTTGTGGTTTATGATGTTGACATTTTTGAGAATGTTGATGTTTTGAGACTTGATTTTAATAGATTAATTTATAATCAAATGATTTTATTAAATTTCGAGAATGAAGTTCTATTGGCGGGTATATGAAATGGCTTATTGGAGGAAAATTGAAAATTAACCAAAAAATTAGTTTTTCTAAAAAATAATATTATGGGGGTTATGAACCCCTACTAAAATTAACTCATTCTAATAATAGTGGGATATTAAAACTCCTGCTAAAATTTTAAAAATTATTAAATTATAATAATAGAGGGGGTTTCAAATTGCCACTAAAGTTATATAAATTTATAATAGTGGAGGTTTAAAATCCCACTAAAATTATATGAAATAATACTTTGAATAACATTGGAAGTTTTAAACCCCCACTAATATTATATGAAATAATACTTTTTTATAATAGTAGGGGTTTTGCAATCAATGTTAAATAAAAAGAATGCCCATGGATTTGTTTAATTATTAGTTAGGGTTGTAATCGCGGTTGCTCAAAAACGTACATTAGAAATTAGCAAGACATGTTACTGTGGGGGTTTGGTGAACCCCCACTAAAGGAAGTAGCAAGTGTTAAAACACCCCACTAAATTTAATTTTTTTTTCTTTTGGTACTAGTTTCTTATTCAATAGTTTCTTTAGAATTCTTTTCTCATTGTAAAGCTTCAACATCTTTACTAATACTCGCAAATTCAATGTTGAAGGCCTTATTGGCATTAAATGCGTTACTTTCATCAAAAATCACACATGCACAAATTCTTGAATTGTCTTTTTTATTTTGTTAAACACTTGGTATACCTTGCTATGCATCAAGTACTCAACAAAAGTTTTTTCATTTGATTTTAAGTCAAAATTAGTAATGCAAAATCTATCATTCAAGATATACCATTTGCAAACACATACACAAAAGTAAGAGATGTTTGGTACCTTACCATTCCAACATTTATATGGTGTCTTCCCCAGAAAAGGTCTCAATAATACCTTATTCATGATGTAACATGTAGTGCTAATGGTCTTAACCTACGAAGATTTAGGAAGATCATATCCATTCAACATGATGCAAGTTATTTCTTGTAGTATTCTATTTTTTCTTTCAACTACATTGTTCTGTTGAGGTGTTTTAAGAGCTAACAAATTGGGAGTGCATCTATATTAACCATAAAAAGTAACAAATTTACTGTCATTAAACTCGATCGCATGATCACTTCAAATTGTATTAATGAAATGCCCTTTTCTATTTTGTAGTTTCTTGGTAATAGGTATAAAAGAGCTTAATGTTTCATTTTACTAAGTTAGAAAATGAACACAAGTGAATCATGTCAACTATAACTAAAATGTACTTTCTTCTGTCAAATGAAATAGTTTTCATTGGTTCAAAAACATCAAGATGAAAGAGTTCAAGAAACCTTCAAAATGATATATCAAATTTGTGTGTAACAAGTGTCTTTATTTATTTACCTTTCGGAGATGCATCACAAATTTTATCTTTAAAAAAAAAAAATTTATGAATGCCTTTTATAAATCCTTTTTAACTAGATGATTCAAAACTTTCATCTTAGCATGACTTACGCATCCATGCCATGCCCAACTAAAAATCATCGAACACAATGAGATATTCAATATTTTGACTTAGAAGGTAATCTAGATAAATTCAATAAATAGTTCTACTTCTAATAGATGTGGAAATAATCTTATCATTTGTTCTTACCACATAACATGTGAGTTGAAATTGTACTTTATAGCCAATGTTGAGAAGTTGGCTAATATTCAATAAGTTGTGTTTCAGTCTATTAACCAAATACAAATTATCAATGGAAGTTCAAGAAGTACTTTGAGTAATGCCTTTTTTGATTTTTTTTCCTTTAGTGGTGTCAGTAAATAGTACATCTCTATTGAAGTCCTCTAGTTTTGGGAAGACTGATTCATTTCTATCATATGTGTGGAACATAAACTCCTCAGATACCATATATTCTTCTAACTGATTTTTTGGTTTGATTCCTAAAAGGATGTGATTGTCTTATAATCCTATATCTTATTGAGTTTGTGTTTGTTAGATTTAAGAATCCAAACAAGTTAAGTCCGAGTGTCTTTCTTTAGAGGGCCTTTGTATTGTCAAAATTTATGTCTTTGTTATGGGGTTTGAATACCATCACACTCTTTTTTTGAATTGAGTCATTTAGAAGAATTTTCTTACTTAAATTGCAGCCTCATTTATACATTCTTGTGTTTTATATTTTCCTCACGATGTTTACCCATTTGGGATGGTCGTTATGGGGACTGTTAGATGGGAATGTTGGTGTGGTGCTACATGCTAAGACATAGGGAGATTAGTTGTGTTGTTGAGCATCAAACACCTATGGGATGCTAGGCACCCATTGGGAGCTAACTACTCTATTGGGCTTCTAGTGCTCATTAGGTGCTTGGCTATGCGGGGGTACTAGGTGCTTGACTGTTTGGTCTTTGTCAAATCACTTGAATTTTTTCAAATATTGTAGATGTTCATTCTTTTGGTAGATATGACTATTTACGGTTTACTTGGGAATTCTAGAAAAACTTAGTGCTCAATAAATAACTTAAAAGATTTTATTTGGCTTTTTCCTTGGGGAGTTAACTAGAATGTTTAATTTAAGTTTGCATCTCTATGAATAACTCAGAAAATCTCTTTGTTTGGGACTTCTTTGCATTTTTCTTTTGCATAAGCAGTTATTTGGCTCATTTTTTTGGTTTCATTTCTCGTTCATAAACTTAGTCAAATATATGATTTTCAAGTGTCATTATGTTATCAATGCATGATTAATGTGCAACAAAAATGCCTAAGTGAGGTATTGAATTATGTTTCATTGAGTTTTATCATAAGGCCCTAAAGAGGGGTTTTATCATGTTGTGCAAAGTGAAGCATAAAGGTACATATAGCCTCACTAAAGAGATATCCTCGCAATAACCAATCAATTGAATTAAAATCAATCGTGTACCTCATTGGTGAGTTTTAATGTAAACTTCAAAATGTACAACAAAATTTGTTATAAGCCTCCTTCAGAAGGTATCAAAGCTGACATCAAGTGTCATAATGAAGTTTAGATGCGAGCCTTATTTCTGATATCTTATCATGATACTTAGTCATTCACATTAACATCAATTAGATGCCTTAGTGGTAAGGTTTTATCATAGCATTTAGTCATTAATTTTGAATGTAGTTGAGTGCTTCATTGGCAAGGACTTATAAAAATTAAGTATGGTAATGATGTTTTGCAATGAACCCTATTAAGGTGGTCTCAATACCACTATCACAAGTTGTAGCAAAGTTTGATGGCAAGCTTTATCCATGAGGTTTTTGTTGTTGATACTAAGTGTTGTGATGACATTAGAGTACAAACCTTGTTGGTCTTATCACAAGATGTTGAATGTTGTAATGAGAGATAGCATATTAGCTACATGTCTCGAAGAGGTTTGATGATCGAATTTGACGATGTAGCCATATGCCTTCTATAAGAACTCATAGTGGGCTTACTTGGAAGGAATTTAAGTATTGATATAATTTATTTAACTTTATTATGATGCAAACACTTACCTCTAGAGAGGTGTTCAGTATACTTTTATGTAGTAACCACATACTCCTAGTAGAGCCAGACAGTAGGTTTACACCAAATCAATTTTAAGTGTTGGTATAATTCATCAAAGATATTAATGTGCCACCATTTACCTCTAAGGGAAGTGCCTAAGAGGATGTACGATAGGCTTATGTGCAATTACCATGTAACCTCAAAGAGACTATACATTAGGTTCAAGGCAAAGGGAATCAAGAATGCTACTACTTATCCTCGAGAGTAGCGCCAAGAAAGATTTGTGTTAGGTTTATGTACAGCCACCACATACTCTTAGAGGATTCCTATAGTAAGTTTATGCCAAATGAGTTGTGTGTGCTCTGGAGAGTAGTGTGCAAATGCCTCAAATAATGCAATAGTGCTCTAAAAGGCAGTGCACAAATACCTCAAATAGTTCAAGTAATAGTAAGAGATAATATTGTAAAAAAAGTAAACCTCATTCATATTCTTAGTTACAACAAGAGAAACTTTATTTATATTGTTAGTAACAATGAGAGAATGTCATCCCTATGAGGGTGGGTTGACTTTATTCGAGTTTGAAATGCGCAATATAAAATTAGAAGGAATTACTATTCAAGACAAAGGAAAAACTAATTCTAGTTTATTCAATCAAAACCTACTATAAGTACTAAGAAAGTGGAAAGGGCATCATTAGTGGCGTGTTCAAGTATTTTGGGGTAAGGGGTTCTCCTAGAGTAAACATCACCAGGACATCAGGGTCTTAGAGCATGCCTTTAGTTTTGTCTTTTTTCTTGCTATCATGTGTCTTCTTTGTTCGGTTTGTCTTGGAGATAGGACTCTTGATGTTTTTCAAGTTGAGCATTATGGATTAAACCTCTACTTTTATCTTTTGAATTGCTCTAGTGACTCCTTTTTTAAGAGTTGATATAACATTCATTAACAATATACTACCTTGCCTTTAGGTCCGACTTCTCACCAGATAGGCATTAACCATCCGTTTTCACTTCTTGCTCCAAATTACCTTTTTGGAGTACATTGCTTCTCAATTACAAATTCTTTAAGATATGCTTATTTGACCAATTTCTCAATTTCATCTTTTATGTTTCATTATTCTTTAGTAATATGTCCTCGATTGTGATGAAAGCTGTAGTACTTTGCAGAATTTTATTTTTTAAGACTCTTTATAATCCTTGAGGATTGTTTGACTAAGCCTTTTAATATCGCAACCTTAAGTATTTCAACCCTCAAGGCCTTCAAAGGCGTATACTCAAAGGGTGTCCACCTTTTGTGTTGTGAATGGTCATCTTACCTTCTATAGAAGTTGGTTTTCTCCTCTTGAGATTTGTATCTATTACCATCTTAAAAAGTATTTCCTCCTTAATTTTTTTTTCTGTGTTTCTTCAAGTGCACGAGGAGTCTCTCTAAAGTAGCAAGAGGTTTTCTGGTTACAAACTCCTAGGGCTTCTAGTGCCTCAAGTTTCTTCGAGTAATGCTAGGCATTAAGGGATGCACTTTAAAAGCTCCTAATATGGGATCTACTGCATGAGCTTGCATCTATCTCATTGCTCATACTAATGCTTTCTTTATATTTAGGGAGACAAACCAACAAGTCCTCCAAGATCATTGAGATGATACCACAGAATCGAGATTTTCTGGGTCATGTTGATGCCGTTAGTCTTTGGACTCTAAACATTCATTAGGCCATCACTAATGGTTCTTATTTTCTCCAGTTGTTGGATCCTTTCTAAAACTATGTGACCTCTGCACTATATATTTTTTGAGGTGTCCTGTCAAGATTAGCCTCTTAATCTCATCTTTTATGCTCTACTTAGTAATGTATCTGTGGTCACAATAGGAGTTGTACCACTTATCAAATTCCTACTTCTTTGGGTCATCCATCATCATCTCTTAGTCCTTTGGGGCCATACGAATCTGGTTATGCTCTTAGAATGCATGAAGAAAGATTAGCATCTTGCACTCCATTGTTGAGTCCATTTGAGCATCTATATGTGGGATGGGAAACATATCCTTTGGACAAACCATGTTTTGGTCAATGAAATTAATGCGCATTCTTTATTGTTGTTAAGCTTGGTCACTAACACCATGTTGGCTGGCTACTGAGTGTTGAATTGGCTAAATGTGCTTTGTCTTCAGTAGCTCATCTATCTATAGAGGTAAAAGAAGGGTAGTGGTGTCTTGCTTAGGGTCGTTTCTTCACTCGATTCTCTCCAAAAAGGATAAAGCCTCCTATCTCTAGCGAAAGGATTGTTGCTACTGCTCGAAGGCAAAGCTCCTCAGCATATTGGGCAATCGCTTTAGCAGTAGCTTGAGAAATGGCGCTCTCTAGCAAGGTCCTCAACACTTTATAGGTTATCTGCAGAATAGGATCTCCAGAAGGTGGCATTTCCTATGTGGGCATATCCTTCAGTACTGGTTGTGCCTTTGGGCCTAGCTGCAGCACTAGATACAATTGAGTTTTGCTTTTGTGGCTCTCCACATTCTTTGACCTTAATACCACCTTGTTGTTATAGTTGTGAGCTTTGGATCTTTTATACATTTTCAGCGTTCTTTCTTCATTGTGTAGAGTCCCCGCTTATGGCACCAAAATGATGTTACACAAAAATGGAGCTAGGATCATTTTTTATAAACCGTAAGGTATCAGGTTCGTTTTTCTAGAACAATGTAGAGAGTTTCTAGTTCTCAAATATTCACATTTTCTTGCAAATGATTTCTTTTGTCTCATTTATCTTCAAGGTTTAGTATTTATAGTTTATTTCTTGATGAGCTTGAGTCTGTTAGTGTTTATGTCCATTGATACCCTAATGGGCTCTTTGACCTTTTTAATTAATTATTCGATTTGATTCATTGGACCTCTTTTTAGTGCTTTTTCCTTTGGTTTTATCCTCATGGACTTCATAAATCATATCAATGTATGACATGTAATGATTATATTTCTTCTATAAAAGTAGAAGTAGAAGAATATTTTAAAAGTATATATTTTATAAGTTTTTGAAAAAATAACATCAAAATATGAACCAACTTATTTGATTTCTTTTCTTAGATCGATAAATATTTTGGGGAAAACAAACCAAAGAAGCCGGTAATTTTATTTGGTCACTTCTAATGTCTTTGACACTCTGGGTCACGATCACAATATCGCACAACTATCAAGTTCCAGGTCTTGTGTACTATATTAATTAGTTCTGATTAATATAATGTTTTCCATCCGTGGCTGAATCTTCTTGGTGATTTATTTGATGTTGAGATGCATCCACTGAAATGCATTCTTAACATCCAAAAAAACGGAAACATCCAAAAGTCATTTTTTCCTCGAACCATTTCATTTTCCACTAGCATACGTGTATTTAATTTCTCCCTGTCAGGCCAAGATTTCGTACAAGGTCAACCTCCAATTTATGACAGCACAATTTTGAAGCTAAAACATAGATATGCTCACCTAACAAATGATACGATCATACTATGGTTAGCTGAACCGAGGGATGATTCTAATACCTGTTCAGTCAAAGAACCCAATATCATTAATCATGCCATTTTGAAGCTAAGTTCATTAACCAAATCAAATCTTTTGATGGGCTTCAAATTTATAAATTAGTGATATATCTTCTTACAAAGATGTCATCATATTCTATACGTGATTTTGCGAATTTTTGACTTCCATTGATTCAGTGACCTTTTCTTTCGTTAAATTGAAAAAGGAAATCCTGTTCAATATATTTGGTAGCGTGAGAAATTATTGTTTAATTCTTTAACAATTAAAACAAGTTCAAAATATAGCTCTCATTCCATCTCTATTAATCCAAGGGATGAAGGACCAAGGCCTTTGACTTTTCTTCTCGTCAAGAATTGGAACCTCATATTTAATAACCAATATAAGTTTATTTTATCTCACGCATTCTTTTCTTTCCTTTGAAATTTTGGCGTTCTAAACATTGAGGAACTGCACAAATCCATCCCAAATTTAATGATTAATTAACTATAGTAAAAAATTATTAAACACTCCCTAAAATATATTTCTATACCTAAAAAGCCCATTAAAATATTTTTCATACTCAAATACCCATTCCATCAACTTTTCACTCTAAAAGAGCCAACAACTAATTTTTTGACTCAATTGCCCTTAATTTATTAAATTCTTTAGATTTTCCTTAACTTATTAAATTTAGAAACTTAATGAATTATTTTTTAATAGAATCTTTTCTTTTAATTTTTTGAATTGATTTCTATCAATGATGATTTTAATTTTAATAAACTAAAAGTTTTTGAAGAAATATATTTCTTTAATTTTAAATAAATAAATAAATATATATTACTACATAAGTACTTATAGATTCTAAAATTAAATGAATTAAACAAAAAGACTAAAGTTTTTTTTTTAAATTCATAAACAACTTTTCTAATTTTTACTACAAAGAGAGTTAAAAATAGAATTAATTTTTGATAATTTTATTTTTAATATAAGATATTCAAGGGTAATTTTGTCCAAAAATAGAGTAAAAGTTAATAGTTGGACTTTTTAGAATAAAAAGATTGTGAAATGGATTTGCTAGATTGAAAAATTATTTTATGGGTTTTTTAGACATAAAAATCTATTTTAAGGCGGTTTAAGTAATTTTCTGTAAACTATATATGGTAACTATAATATTTCTGATGACATGATAAATGAAATCATCCAATACAAAGTTTCAGTGCAGAAGATAGTAAAATAAGCTGCAAAGTAATGCTGTAACACAAAATACGAAAACATTAATAGATTTGATTATTTTGTTTTCTATTTCTAAGATTTTCTTTTACAATCTCAAAGTTATATATGGAATCAAAGAAAGATCAACATTAATAGCAATAATTATCTGTTAATTTCATTGTGTAGAACGAGGTTACCGCTGTCATACTTTTTATTGAGAGTCCGTCTATTTGTGCAGAAAGTACATATATATGCACACATTAAAGTTGTATTTGCAAGAAAGAAATCCATATATATGCTTCACTGTACGATAGATATTAGTGACATTAACAAGTGATTTATTATTTCAAAATCAAAGAATGGCTATGGATTTATAATATTTTGTATGGTCTGGAGCCAGTTAGCTAGCTTGCATTGGGGTCCATTTAAATTAATGTCAAAATTCATAAATTCTTAAATCGGAATGATAAGAATTAAATAAATACTTTGTCGAGGGCTTAATAACTTAAATCCATCCAGACCACCAAATTTCGGTGAATACATTGTCATAGATCAGAATTTCTTAGTTCTTTGTTCAATATATTACCCATCTCATTTTGACTGGACTATCAACGAGAGAACGAAAAGACTCGTTAAAAGTACAAACAAAATTAATTTTCCCATCATCAATTTTCACATCTCCCTCTGTATTTCCGTGTGACAATTTAAATTCAGGTTATAATTACGTCTACTCTTTTGCAAAGATACAGAATAATTTCAACAAGTCGCAGCATAGATCCAAGTGATCACTCTATTGTTAATGACGCGTTAGAGAAAATTATAGTTACAAGTGGGCCTATAAAATTTAATTTCTATGCCTACAAAACGTGATCTGAAGATTTAAAAGGCAATCTTCGGCATATTTTTGTGAATCTCTAATAATGAGCGATGAATTTTTTATTTTATTTTTCGGAGGATGGTGAATATGCGTATGCCCTTCTGCCTCGAATTATGGTGTAACTAAGCTCTGCCACTTGGGCTAGCTTTAGACGGATACCCCTCCCATGTGCCTTCTTGCCCACCCATTGACCCAGCTCATATGAGCAATCTTTAGCGATGAATTGATGCGTATTAATTTCATTGACGTAATTAATTAATTAATTGATTTCGTAGATCCTCTCGCACGTACTTATTTACGATTCCAGTTTAGAAAACAATTACCAAAGTCAAATGTATATTTTATTTCCTTCTTGAAATATTTATTTAGAAATTTTTTTGAATCTTAACCAGCTGAATTTGAAATAAAATATTTTATGAGCTATTGACGTCAGGTCAACGCTAGACTAGGTTACATGTCATATAGAGTGGTTAGGCTTTTTTTATGTTGGTCAAATATTAGAAATAGCTTGAATTCACAAGGTTGAGAAGAAAGAAAAAAAATAAAGAAAAAGAAAAGCGTGATGTATCTAGACAATGTGTTCAAATACGTTAGGTACATGCATATATTAGTTCTGATTTTTAAATGGATATTTGCATCTAAATTGACTATATAATAAAAAAAAAATAAACATTTTTGGTGAAAGAATCTCATGGCATTTAGAACAAAAGGTCAACACCTCAAGAGTCTCATACTTTGATTCCAATCCTTGATTTTCTTTGGCGTTGTTGTATTTATACTCCACGTGTTATTAATCATACTTTACTGTCAATTGTGCCTCAATTACTGATGATTCACAAAAGACTATATTTTAACACTGTTTTTTGCCGTTCCCAACATGGAAGGCCTTCCAAGAATTCTAAACATAACTCATACTTTCATTACTTATTTTTTTTAATACATATATACACTGTCATTTAAATTTTGTTAAAATTCAAATATTGAATATTACATATATAAGTGCGAGAGTGATCACACTGAGCCAATTGACTACTCGAAATATTTTTTTTATTTACCCTCTACTCTTTATAAGAGGCTAATAAAAGTTTTTATTTGTCTCCCCTTTATTAGATTATGCATCCTATTTATATTTACATCAAATTAATGGCAGCAACGGACTTAAAATTGGGGGCGACTTTAAGTTGAATGAAATAATAAAAGTCGTAATATTGAAAGAATGGAACAATTTGTAATCTGGAAAGAGGAAATTAAATCAAAGAAGAAAAGAAGTAGCCATGCGTGCGTGACCATTACCCAAAGTGGATGCAGAAATTGTGTGATTATAATTGATTATCGAAATAATTTTTAAGTTGCAAGTAATCATTAGCTAGATTTATATAATCAGTAATCTATGCTATGAATACGCCTAAAAAGTATCTTGACTTCTTATTTTACTTCATACTGGCGTAAAATTAATTTGATCCAGTTCCGGTATATGTATTCTTCAAAACAAATTATTATGTTATTATAAATTTATAATTTTATATGTTAAATTTGATTATCATATTTTGCATAAAAACTAAAATAATTAAGTAGTTTAATTAAATGATGGTAATGACCATATATAAAATTATATTACTAGTAAAATTAATTGATTAAAGAAACAAAAATCACTGTACAAGATAATTATCAGTCAAAGCATTTTTATTACATAAAATATACTTACTAATTATTCGAATGAGCTAGCATATATATATATATATATATGTAATATATACACAAAAGAACTGTATAAAGAAAACAAAAATATTGTAAAATTATATTAATTTAAAAAAAAACGAAAGCTATAAGCATATAATAAATACAATAACTGAGAAATTCAATAAATTCCTACAGAATATTACCAGATCAAGTTAAGGAGAAAAGTTTAAAGAAAATACATTTAATAAATCAACGGTGAAACAATAATGCAGGACCGAACAAGAATTAATAATAAAGCGAATAACATTTATTAACGACCTTATGGATAATATTAGATATTGAACGGATTGAAATCAAAGGGACGCAACAACACGCAATGAGAAAAAAATTTCATTTAGAATTAAAGTTATGGTAAATAAATAACAAAGATAAAAGAAGGATGAATATAATAATTATATTATCTAGCCAATACAAAATATTAGTGTATTAATTATAAATAATTTATAATTGATGTTAAAAATGCAAAATTGACCTAGTCAAATATAGAATAAATACACATTTACCTAGTTTTCGCTACAACCAATCCATAACTAATGATTATTTTTTCATTTTATATATCAAGAATTCTACAGATAATGCATACCTAATCTAATATTGCGTTTCGAATGTGTGAGGCTACATATTGATAGATAATAATTTTCGTTGCTTATAGTTTTAAAAAATTATATTTATTTACTATGAAAATTTGTAACTATAATTTGTTCGTGGTTATAGTTATAAAATTAATTGTATAGCAATTTTTTCATATAGATAGCTATTTTTTTTTTGTTTTTTTTTGTATGTATTCGTACTCAATTTTTTTAATCTCTCTTAAATTTCAACTAATTCGATAACATTTATGAAAGAAATCCGTAACTTTATGTAAGCTATCTCAGTTTTGTTTGAAAACTTCCCAGTTCATACGTGTCTATGAAATGATTGATAAAATAATTAAAGTATCGTCAAATTTAATTTGTTAGCAGATTTGATCATTTATAGCCGTAAAAATTCTTGGATAACGTATAATTGATTGTGAAATAATTGGTGACACGTAAGTAATTATTAATTACATATATATATATATATATCAATTAATTAGCATTATGTATTATATGTCAAAAAGATCTTGTCAGTTTATACATTTTATTCATTCCAGCACTATATATATGTCCTCCCAATCAAACACCAAAATACAACAATCTTTATATCTAGTTACCAATAAACATTCCGCATAATTCTCCTCGATCGCATAATGGGAAGAAGCTGCCCTCCATCTATTCCTTCGCATATCTCTATACTCTCATTCACCATAGGCTATTTTATTTGCATTACAACAAATCCAGGGCCACTAATTACAACAGCACAATCACTCGATCCCGGAAACGACCTTCGAAATGATTCAGAGGCCATTCGAATAGCCTCTAGTGACTATGGAAATATCATTCACGAGATTCCAAGAGCAGTTCTTTCTCCTTCATCAGTTAAAGACATCATTGACCTCATCAAATCATCCAACAGCCGTTCCCCTCCATTTACCATTGCGGCCAGAGGACGCGCCCATTCTGTCCGGGGACAGGCCATGACGCGTGGCGGGGTGGTGGTCAACATGACTGATTTGAATAGAAATGGGAGTGGGATTAGGGTATATGGGAACAGTTCATTAGGATTTTATGCAGATGTCGGAGGGGAGCAGCTGTGGATTGACGTACTGCGAGCGACGCTTGAGCATGGCCTTGCTCCAGTCTCTTGGACTGATTATTTGTATTTGAGTGTGGGCGGAACACTGTCTAATGCTGGGATCAGTGGACAAGCATTTTTACATGGTCCCCAGATCAGCAATGTTCTTGAGCTTGATGTTATTACTGGTAAAAACAAAGCTTCATCTGATTTCTCTCCTCTTTTTTCGCCCTTCTTCTTCGAGGGTGGGGGTCTGGATTCTCATAGGTTATTTATAATATTCATATCTGATCAAAGGAAAATCTTTCATTAATTCTACAAGTATCTGAGATGCATATAGCCTCTTTGGACATTTTGTGTGATGATTAGGTATACCACATGCATATATGCAAATATATGAGGGCTGACTTTTTCATATATGTATATAAATGTCAGTAAATTTTTTTTAATATTTATAGGCTAATGGCTTTTTTAATTCTTTTGATTAGGAAAAGGGGAACTTATCACTTGCTCGAGAGTGAGAAATTCTGAGCTATTTTTTGGAGTTTTAGGTGGTTTGGGACAGTTTGGCATCATAACAAGAGCAAGAATTGTCCTAGATAAAGCGGCAACAAGAGTAAGTAAAAACTGCTTGATCCTAGACTACCACGTCTATATATATATATATATGCATGTATAAGAGATCGATAAGTCTAATGAGATCCAGCCGGCAATTTGTCCGCTAGGGGGCAGCTTATGGATTTCGACTGGTCAAGGAATTAGTTATGTTGTTCAATGAATTAATATATATGACCGGCTCAAAGGGATGAAATAATTAAGAGAAGAAACCAGATGTGTATTTATAAACTACAAGTTGCGTTCATTAATTTCATAACCTTCAGTCTTTTTCTAACTAAATATTAATACATGACCAGAGTCAAACAAGTAGCTTTTGAGTATTTCTCCATGTCTTCCTTTTATTTGTGATTTATTCCTAATTCATGTTCCATCCACAGGTAAAATGGGTCAGATTGCTTTACAGTAATTTCTCCATATACACAAGAGACCAAGAACACCTCATCTCAAGCAATGCCCCAAATTATGTGGAGGGCTTTCTAATCACAAATGAGAGTACAACAAACGAATGGAGGTCTTCCTTTTCCTCTCCATCCAATCAATCCGATATTGCTGCATTGGTAAAGAAACACGGTCTCCTCTACTCCATAGAATTGGTCAAGTACTACGACAATGAAACCACCAGTACTATTGACAAGGTACTACTATGTCATTGTCATCAAATATTTTCTCCATCTTTCTAATTGTTTAATGTTTGTACAAGATTGTCTTTATATGAAGGATCCACATAGATTGAACTTATTTCTTTTTTTTTTTTTAATTTCATCTTTGTCGCTCTTCTCAGGAATTTCAAATGTTGCTCAAGGAGTTGAACTATATTCCTACATTTATTTTTAGTGCAGATGCCTCTCTTTTTGATTTCCTCAGTAGAGTTGGAAATTTGGACAATTCTAAAGGACCATTGGAATCTCATCCATGGTTGAATCTCTTTATACCAAAGTCTCGTATATTTGATTTCAATACTGGAGTCTTGGCTTCCATGCTTCCCAGCCTCAATGAGACCTCTGGCCTCTTCATTTTCTACCCACTTAATAAGAAAAAGTACTTTTTCCTAAGAAATTCACTCAATTTTTGTTATATAGAATACCATTTCTAAAGTGTTACAACGTTAAATTGTGTAGATGGGATGATCGAATGTCTGCAATAACACCAGATGAAGATGTCTTCTATGCTCTTGGACTACTTCATTCAAGTCCCCCCAACGAATATCAAATTTATGATAAATTCAATCATCAGATTTTGGAATTTTGCAAAAAGGCTGGCATCATAGTGAAGCAGTACCTTCCTTATTATCAGTCAAAGGTAGATTGGATAAAGCATTACGGCTCCAAATGGGGAACTATTCGACAAAGGAAAGCAGCATTTGATCCAAAGTTGATATTATCACCTGGGCAAAGAATTTTCAATTCTGTTTGATCAATTGTACATCAATTGGCCATATGATTCCAGTTGGCTATGGACTTGAATTTCTAGAAATGAAAATTTTAAAAGAATATATCTGTAAACTAGTTTAGCTATTTAATGAAATAATAATTAACTTATTACTAGATGAAATTTAGATTTGCTAGACAACTGCTAGGACTTTAAATGTAATTGGGTTATATTTCTTATTAGAAGTAGACAAAATTAATACAATTAATCACACACAAATTCATAGGGCTATTTCATTATAGGTATATGATTGTAAGCAACTTTCTAGGCACGTGATTTAAATACTTGGCGCAGGCTTAATCTTAAAAGAACCTTAATTGGATGACTCACAGGTTGTAATACACGAATTAACTAAATTCCTAGCCTTCTCTAATTTATAGAATGTATTAACCATATTTCTAACCCTCTCTAGTTTATAGAACATATCATATCCAACAAAGTGCGATATCTATAGTTGATAGCTCAATTAAGTTGAGGTGTAAGGCGAGGAATTTACTGTGAGAGAATTACATTTCTCTCTTATTATATGATTGACATGCATAAATAAAATGAGAATAGAATGAGCATTTTCAAATCTATTTCTATCATTGTTTGGTATAACTTAGACACAAGAATCATCATTCCCATAAGAGTATTCCCAAAAAACATGAGTTTAGCCATTCCTTATCTCCTTCATAAATTTAACCATCTCCAATCTATTGAGAATAAACATATATTTCTTTTTGATAAAATAACCCTCAAAGATTTAATAAAATGATATTAAAAAAAATCACTTGTAAATGTTTAAAATTACGTTCTTAAAAAATAACTTTGTAAAATATTATAAATTATTATAAAACAAAAAAAAAAGAAATAAGAAAAATATGGAAATTTATTGCCTTTCAAATTTTTTAATAAAAAAAGTAGTGACATCATCATCACGATTCATACTTAATGATGAAATATAATTAATATATATATACATATAATTTGAAATGTTAATCAAATCCATACCTCTTCGAATGATGAAAAAAATAATAAATGAAGAATCATAGATTCTATTAATAATTCTTCAAATTAAAATCATCAAGAAGTGTAATAAGGCGTCCTAGTGTTATCATAAAAAATTAAGTAGAATATTTTTACGATATTTTATAAATATTCTAATGATGTTTTAACAAAAAGTTAAAAACATCTTGCTAAGTTACAATGACAAATAGAGTAATTTCAAAACAGAATTGTGGTTATATTTTTTTGCATAAACTTGTATAATATAGTTGATAAGATATAAAATATATATATTGACTAATTAAAGTAATGCGACTAACATTAAAACTAATATTTAAACTATCTAATTATAGACCAATTCTATAAATTTTTAAGATACTATATATATATATATATAAAATATTTACTATCTAAACAATTTTCTATAAAAGGGTAATTTGGTCATTCAAAAACGTTTCATTTGTTTCCTACTAAGCATTGCTAATTGCCAATCATAGGATCGAAATCAAAGAATGACAATCTCATTCATTCTCAATCTGATTGAAGACTTTTAATCCCTGGCGAGTTTTTTTGCAACTTTATGAAGTATTTGATTTGAAGATTTTAAAGGCCTCAAATTTGTTCTTCATAAGTGATATTATTAATTAATTTAACAAGGCTAAAAATATAAAAATGACTAAGAAGGCCTAATGGATCAAACAAATTAATGAATAAAAAAGGCTAGAGGCCTTAATTGACTAAGTTCTTCAAGAAGGACATCAAAACTTTAATAGGATGGAGCCCATCAAGAAAAAATAGTGTAAAATACTAAACCCCAACGAGAAGAAGGATATGAAAAATCATTCACAAGAAATCAAAAGCTTTCAAAAACATTCCAAGCTAAAACCTCTCTACACACGTTCCACAGAAAATGAACATGAAACTTTGTTATCTATTGGAAAGGACCCTAACTCCATTTTCATTTAGCATCATCTTACCACCGTCTATGGAAATTTTGAATGATGAAGAGAGAACACTGAGTATGCAATCAAGATTCAAAACTCGTGATTCGAACAACTAGGTGCTGAGAGAACATGGAAAGCTACTAGCCTGAAGTACAATCACTTCCAATACCTAAACCCACACAATAGGCACCAACTTTTGGAGATCCCATTCTACAAATGATGAGGAGTCATGGAGGGCATTGCTAGAGAATGCTATTGCTTAAGCTATAGCCAAAGTGGTCCTAAATATGCTAAGGAATGGCGGTCTTAGAAGCAATGAGATAACTTTGACTGGAGCTATTTTTTGACTGGAGGGCAATAAGGATTGTTGCCCTTAGTAGCATTCCTTTGACTGGAGCAATAAGGCTTCATCTTTCCTAAAGAGAATTGGGTAAAGAGCCAACTCTGAGCATGATTTTGCTCCCCCCTTCTCTTTTTACCTTAGCAAGTGAACATATCCATCCCTCTGAGTATTCTGAACTATCAAATTTTTATCATGTTTCCTAGGGCTTTTTCCAATGCCTTTTCGTTAATTTTTCTATGGATTTTTTTATTTTTCATTTATTTTTTACATTTTTTGATAAAAGTTAGACATGTTTTTGATGGATAATTGTCAGAATTATTATCTATTTATAATCATTTTCATCAGAAGGCCCTTAATTTTTCATTGGAATTTAACATTTTCTTAAAAAAATATTTTTAAAAAATTTTATTTAATTACACATGTGACCTGTTTATATATCTTGAATATAAAATAACATACAATTATAATAAAAAAAATTAGGAATAAATGGAACGATAATTTAAAGTAAAAGGTGATTTTATAAATAAAAGTTTTAAAAGTTATAATTTGTAATTATAATAGTAAAAAAAAATCATATCTAGTGACCACCACCAAAGTCAAAAAAGTCATCCTACTCGGTGCCATGCTATTATTAGTTATGC
The DNA here is from genome assembly GCA_014898725.1 of Jacaranda copaia. Classification (NCBI taxonomy): domain Eukaryota; kingdom Viridiplantae; phylum Streptophyta; class Magnoliopsida; order Lamiales; family Bignoniaceae; genus Jacaranda; species Jacaranda copaia. The sequence goes on along the minus strand of JACGDI010005427.1, from coordinate 412,905 downwards.
TCACCCTGTTACATTTGAAGCTACTGGTGGTAGGTCAAGGAGTGGAGGTGTGGGGTTGGGCCACTAAAGCCTAATGGAGCATCCCTCTACATGACCAATTAAGCGAACAAATTCCACATTGCTCCCAACTACTTTGAGAACATGCTCCACATATCATTGATACCGTCCTACAAACAAGCTTCCAAGCGTGCCTCCAATTGGGCGGCAACTAATGCACTAGGCTTTTCTCAAGGTACACTGGTCTAGAAGAAGGTGAATGTTGGTAGTTCAATCCATAAATTCATCCCTTCTTGTTGGGACCACCCATAGTCTAAGTCCACAACTTAATTTGAGACAATTGATACTGCTTCCAACACCCTTAGCTAAGATTGGGACTACAGTGCCTATTGGAAGCTCTCTTACAAGGTATAAAATTAAATATATGAATGTAATATAATATAATTAAAATGATCTTATGTTATATGTCATTAACTTATAGTATCTCTCCTCACCCTCTTCCATAATCGGGGGCCTCTACAACTTCTGAGCTTACATAGAGAATAAGAGAATAAGAATTGACATAAGTATGGTATATGTACATATACTAAACTATAATGATTATAAGAAAAAAAATCAACAAAGTCTTCCCTAAAAACATCTTTACCAAAAAAATAAAAGCTTATCAAACAACCCAAGAAATAATAACACAATATCATTAGAAAGGGCAATAACCTTTCCCCAGCAACCAAAATATGAATGAATAATAAATAGAAGTGGCACTAACCCATCCCCATCAACCATGTCATGCAAAGATTATAAACACGAGAGAAAGTAACATAATATTATAGACTAAGTTTACTAAAGCCTAAAAGTTAGGACACTTACTAAACACTAGCATGTATCCTGATGGATATACTCCCTTCGGTATTGAAGGATCCACTAATCTCATTGTTGGAATGGTGCTCACAGCCAATTAGATTGGCATGTAAACTATTTTCACTTGTAATACAATCTTAATTAAATTATATTCACAAAAAATGGTCATCTTCATCTTATGTTTATTTTGTGTCACTGGCGTTTGGTTGAAGCCCTTAAATTACATTATGACTACAGGACTTAGTTGAACACTTGATAGTGATCATGAAACAAGTATTACATGGTCATGATTTTAAATATTCCAAGTTATAGTATCTTATGAAATAGAGCATCGAAGATTAAGATAAACTTGCACTAACAATGCATAAATCTAAAGATTTGGATATTGCTCCATTTCATGAGCAATCCATGTTAGACATAGGTGTGTATTAGTGGATACTTGTTAAAGAACAAGTTCATTGAAGACATGTCTTGAGAATCTATTAGATAGTTGTAGTGACAAGTTCTTTTGCTTATGCTAGTGCATATAATTAGTCTTTTGACCTGAGGTTCTATTGTAATTTTGTGTTTAGGTTCTCACACTTTGACTCTTCTTGGACATGTGCTTAAACTAATAGGAATATTTCAATATTAAAAATATCATAGTAGTTGTGAGCCCATGTCCAATCAATAAAAGAACCTAATGGATCACACACAAAAGTCTAAAGGAAGTTCTATTTGATGGGAAGAATTTTCTAAAGAGTTAAAAAGTTCACCGTTGGCTATTTGTATGGAGAAATTAGTTAACTAAAATTTTGATTGTTTTGCCTTGATTAATTTAATTGTTAAATTATTTAAAATGATTTAAAAAGTTAAATTAGTCCAATTAAATTATAGAGTTAATTTAATTGGTGTCATATGACTATTAATTAGTCAAGTTAACTTAAAAGTTAACACCTTCTAGCTTAAAGAGTTAAGTTAGTTGACTTAAGGAGTTAAGTCAAATCAATTAATTAAATTAAAGAGTTAATTTAATTAATATGTGGAATTAGTTTTGGAGGAAATAAAAAAGAATCTGGCATCTCATTATCCTCATGGCCAGCTACCTCTCTTCTAGTTATAAAAAAGATGGTATGATGCTGGGTGGCATCACACCTTCCATGAGGTGGTTTGCCAACTTGGCAATCCACTTACATTTGAAATATGAATTTTACTTGCATTTGAATTTAATTTAAATCTATATTTCATTTCATGACATGTTATCCACATTAATTCAAAATTAATGCCCATTGCCTGGCCAATGCTTGGCAACTGGGTAGCAGTTGCGCCCCATTGTGTTTTGGATGGGTTTTTAGGTTTGCTTCATGTTTTTTTTTTTTTGCTCAAAAATGATATTGATTCATGTTAATTAGATGCATAGATGTTGTGCAAGCGTTCAAAATTATGTTTAATATTTTTGAATGCTTTTAAACTCTTATTAAAGTTAGTCTTTAGTTATGTGCAAAAATGAGATGTATAATTGTTATGCCTATTTTTGCTAGTTAATTAATTGTTAATGAGATAAGCATTTAATTTGTTGAATTGAATGTCAATTCTTATTTATTGTTCATTTAATTGTTGAATAAATGATGAATGAATAGGGATTATTATGAACCTTTAATATTGATTTTATTTGTTTCAAGTTGTTGAAAAGTATTAAATTCGGACTTGGATGCCTTTTAATTTATATCTTATAAATATTATGAGAATAGAATCACTAAAAGTGAGGATTTCGTTTCTCTTATGATTGCTGTAAGGAGACTATAAGATCATTAGAGGCGTGAAGACCCTTGAATATATGGGATACATCTATGTAATAGCTAAATTTAATCAACTTACTTAAAATCAACTAAATAGTGCACCTATGGCTCTAAAGTAATTGGTTAAGACTCATGGTCATGTCACCTTAGGACCATGCTAGGCGCATTTACTTATTTATACTTTCTTTATCCTATTGATATATAAGACACGTGGTTAGGATATAGAAAGCTTAAATAAGAGAAGATAAAATTGATGAGATCTTTGCAAGCAAAAAATCTCTCCACTTAGAAAACTCTAATTGCTTTCAAAATATTAAGTCAAAATGAATACAAATTAAAAAGAGTTTTAATTAATCCATGCCTTCTATCAATAATATGTGACATGAGTTGCTACCACATTTGCATGATGTCTCATGAATTGTAGGTCACATTTATGGAGCAAAGCTATGCTCACATACTTAGCAAATGATGTAACTTTGATATGATACTTCCTAAGCATTGTGTCACGAGTCGTGGAATGCCATGGTATGATTTCAAATCAAAGATTGATTGGTAGGTCTAACTTAAACACCTAGTAGTGTAGATGTTGCATGGTCATTTGTCTACATAAAAAGTGAGGCAAAACATATCAAGAGTTGCATATAGATGCAATTAACAAAAGTTGATTAGCTTAGGATTATTTGTGGATATCTCACGAGTTGTGGGTCCACTACAAGTCCTTTTGAGCTTTGATTCTCACTAGGAAATGAGATTTTTTTAATTCCTTAAGGGGGTGAGGAATTTGATAAAATATTTGGAGAAAAACATGCTTGAAAGCCCATGAACATGTTTTCTAATATCAATATTCAATCACATGCTTATATTCTTTTTTTGCCTTTGTAGATTTTTGAAATAGTAAAACAAATGGCTAAGAATCTACTTAACATGATTTTGGAAACTAATAAGCTAATTGGGCCAAACTTCTACTATTGGCTTAGAAACCTCAAGATTATTCTTGATTCTAAAAAGAGGACTTATATGTTTACTCAAAGTTCACCAGACACCAAAGGTGATAATGTTGATAATAAGGTATGTGAAATGTTCACATAGTGGGTAGATGGTGATCTACAAACACATTGTTTTATGATGGCTTCTATGTCCACTGAGCTCCAAAAGTCTCATGTGCACATAAAAATGGCTAACGAGATTCACTTGCACCTATAAGAGTTGTATGGTGTGAAAACTAGACATGAAAGATTTTCATTATCTAAGGAACTCTTCTGGACTAGAATGAATGAAGGCTCAAGTGTCCATGATCATGGCCTTAAGATGATTAGTCTCATTGAGAAATATGCTTAATTGGATGTGGTTATAGACAACGAGCTCTATGTGGATTTGATCCTTTAATCATTGCCTAGCTTCTTTGACCAATTTTTTATGAACTTCAACATGTTGAAGCAAGTGGAGATGATTAATAAATTGGTCAATGTTCCAAGGTGACTATGAAGAAAGATAAACCTTTGATGCTTGCTTCCTACTCTAAGTCTAAGAGCCTTAGAGGTGCTAGAAAATGAGGTAAAAGGAATAAAATTTCTTCCTCCAAGGGAAAGCAAGCTTTAATAACCTTAGGAAGAAGTAAGAAGAAAAAAGAGGCCAAACGGATGCAACTTGTTTCTATTGTGGCAAGAAAGGCTATTAGAAGAGAAATTATGAGGAGTGTCTTGCAACCCTTAGAAAAGGCATGTACTTTATTAAAGTGAACTTAACGATGAATTCTTCCTCATGGGTATTTAATATCACAAGTGGTTCTCACTTTTGTAATTCATTATAGGAGATAAAAAGGAGAAAGAGACTCAATAATGGGGATATGATCATATGCTTAGGCAATGGAGCAAATATTGTGGCCAAAATCAATGGCCTTATCAAGTTAAACTTGGGGAACTCCTTTATTGTACTTGATCCTTGATTTTATGTATCGTATCTTGTTAAGAATATTATTTCTATTCCTATTTTGGATAATGGAGGATTTGATTTTTCTATATCTAATGGGAATTTGAAGGCATTAAAGAATGGTTCTTTAATTGCTCAATGTACATTAAACAATGGATTATACATTTTGGATTCTCAACCATCACTAATGCACATTCAACAAAGTAAAGAAAATTAGATATTCAAGAAGATGCCATGTTGTGGCATGTAAGACTTGGACCTATTTTCAAAAATAGGATGAACAAGTTAGAAGCCCTCAAAGCACTAAACATTAGTGGCATAGAGGATCTTCCTACTTGTGAAACTTGTTCAAAGAGAAAAATGACCAATTCTCCTTTTGTAGGATAATCAAAGCAAACTACAAGTTCTTTGGATTTAATCCATACAAATATTTATAGACCATTGAGAGTTAGTGCAACATAAGGCTATTCATTCTTCGTTACCTTCACTAATAATCACACTTGGTTCAAACGTGTATCTTATGAACAACAAGTCGAAAGTTTTTGAAAAGTTCAAAGAGTATAGGAATGAAGTAGAAAAGCAATTAGAACTAAGTATTAAAGCTTTTTAATCAGATCAAGGAGAAAAATACTTGAGTACTGAATTCTTGAATTATCTAAAAAAAATGGAATTTTCTCTTAATGGACTCCACCCAACACACCTTAACACAATGGAATAGCCGAGAGGAGAAACCATACCTTATTAGAGATGGCACATTCCATGATAAGCTTTATCGATGTGCTTATATCCTTTTAGGGATTCATCTTAACAATGATGGTGAGTACTAAATGTAATGCCATCAAAGTCAATGCCAAAAACACCGCATGGAATGTGGTATGGAAGCACTTTCTTACTCATTTCTAAAAGTTTGGGGTCTCTCGCATATGTTAAGCAATTAGTGGGAGACAAGTTGGATACAAGATCCATCTCGTGCAAGTTTGTGGGATATCAAAAAGAGTCTTTGGGTTATTACTTTTATGATCTATTGGAACAAAAGGTGTTTGTTTTAAAGAACATCACCTTTTGGGAAAAAAATTCTATTAAATAGAAATAGTGTTATTGAACTTGATGAAGTTCAAAATGATCATAAAATTTCACAAGCGTCAGAAACAAATAAACATTAGGAGCCTAACAAACAACCTCTAAGAAGATCATACCAAATTAAAAACAGCTCAAAATGTTCAGATTCCTTCATGAGATGGGCCAACTGGATAGTAATCCTAAAACCTATGAGGAAACTATATTAGGCATAGATTTGGGACAACTGCAAGACAAGATGAAATTCAAAATAGACTTATGTACTCCAATAAAGTATGTACTTTAATAGATCCACCAAAGAGTATAGTACCCATTGATTGCAAGTAGATCTATTAGCGAAAGCTATGAGTCAACAGAGAGGTTATGACCTTTAAAGCGTGACTCGTGGCAAAATGTTATACTCAAAGACTCAGTATTAATTTGAAGGAAATCTTTTCACCAATTACTCTGCCTAAGTCCATTCAGATGCTTGTCATAGCCGTATATTATGTCTATAAAATATGAAAAATAGATGTAAAGACTGCTTTCATCAATGGAAATATTGAAGAAGAAATTTATATGGAGTAACCATAAGGTTTTACATCCAAAGAGAGTGAGAAAAAGGTGTGCAAACTCGAAAAGTCCATTTATGGACTTAAACAGACATTCTGAAGTTGGAACATACACTTTGATAAAATGGTCAAATAATTTGGCTTTATCAAAAATGTGTATAACTTTGTCTGTGTGGAAAGGATCGTAAGAGTAGTATATAGTTTATTGTGATCTACATTGATAACATTTTTCTCATCGGAAATGAGAGAAAAATGTTAGAGTGTACAAAAGTATGGTTATTGACACAATTCTCCATGAAGAATTTGAAGAAGCAACCTTTGTATTAGGAATACGAATCTATAAAGTTAGATCTTAGATGATATTAGGGCTTTCCCTAATCCCATACATTGGCAAGATACTAAAGAGATTTAGTATGGACGAATCCAAGAAGGGATTTTTTCCTATGGGATATGGTCTTCCTCTCTCCAAGTCTATGACCCCTAAGACTGACGATGAGAGAGAAAGAATGTCCTGCATATCTTATGCATCCTCTATTAGGAGCATAATGTATGCTGTTCAATGTACATGGCTGGATGCAGCACACACTTTCAGTTTTATAAGCTGCTTTCAATCTAACCCCAATGAGCATCACTGGATAGCCATAAAAGTAATCCTTAAGTACTTGAGAAGAACTAAGAATTATTTTTTTGTGTACAACAATGGAGAATTGAAACTCTACGGATTTGAAATTCTAGTTTGCAATCCAATGTAAATGAGCTAAGTAAGTTGGAAAAGTTCTAAATAAGACACCGTGATTAATTCCACCATCGAGGCAGAATATATTGTTGCTTTAGAAGCTACAAAGAAAGGTGTTTGGATGAAAATTTTTATCAAAGAGTTGCATATTGTGCCTAGCATTATGAAGCCTATAATTGTCTTTAGTGACAACAACAGAGCAATTGTGCAAGCTGAAGAGCCAAGATCTCATTAATGATCCAAGAACATTTCGAGGTGTTACCATTTGATTTGGGAGATCATTGATAGATGTGACATCTATTTAGAAAGGGTAGCCTTAGAAGAGAATATAACAAATCCACTGATTAAACTCCTACCGCAAAGGATCTTTGAAGGACATCTTGAGAAGATGGGTCTTAAGACTATGTGAAATTGGCTTTAGGGCTAGTAGAATGTTATTGGAATAGTGCTCTATAGCCAACTAGAATGGCATCTAAACTTTGTCACTTATGATACAATCTTGATTGAATGATATTCACAAAAAATGGCTATTTTTATCTTATACTTATTTACTTCATTGGCATTTGGTTAAAGCCCTTAAATCATATTATGACCATGGGACTTGGTTGCACACTAGGTGGTGAACATAAAATATGTCTTACATGATCATGATTTTAAATATTCTAAATCATAGAATTTTATGAGACAAACTTGCACTGACGATGCATAAATCGAAGGATTTGGATATTTCTCTATTTCATGAACAATTTATGTTAGAAATGAGTGCATGTTAGTAGTTAATTGTCAAAAAACAAGTTCACTAAGGACCCGCCCGAAGAATCCACTTGATAGCTATAGTGGCAAGTCAGTAGTAACAAGTTCTCCTGCTTACACTGGTGCATATAATAAGTTATTTGACATGAGGATCCATGGTAACCTTTTGTTTAGGTTCTCATACTTTGACAATTTCTTGACTATATAGTTGGAAGGACCATATTTGAATAACAAGCATAGAGCTAGAATGGCTTACCAAGAGTACATTTATTTCAACCAATTGGCTGGTCTCCATAGGCTTCAAAAACATTTATAGTGGAGATTGGGTACTCTTCAATTAATAGAGATTAATTAAAAGAGTTATTAGTTTAAAGGAGTTTAAATTAATATAAATATTTCAATCTCGAGTAACATATCTCTATGAAATAAAAGAAAATCAGTTAGTGTAATTACAATAAACAAACGTACTTAATTTGTAAAAATAAATTATATTTATAACATTCATATACCTTTTGCTCCCTAAACATCAAGTCTTGAAGGCCTAGAGGATATCCAACCAAGTCTTATAAAGCTCATGTACCTTGCTCTTAATCATTCTCGTTAAGAACTTGGGACCATCTAGTGACGGTTTATATCTCCATAAAATAATTATTAACATTAATATATAAATTTTAAAATAATAAAAAATAATATTTATATAACAATTCGAACTCTCCCATAGCATCTATGGGGATGTAAATATACCTTAATTGAACTATGGGATGGCCACCCTCATCTAATACCTAGTTGACAAAAGAATGGACTACTGGGGATACTACTGCTACTTATATGGAATGATTAAGTGGAGCAACAAGTGGTGGCTGAGTGCCAAGTAGAGTGATAGATGGTGACAAAGTACCCAAGGGTGAAGTGGATGGTGACAGGGATGAGAAATGCTACTGTAAGTGTAGGTGTAGGGAATGATATGAGAATGATCTGACAAGAGCAAAAGAGGACAAAAGAGGAGCATTGTGGCTTCTAGTGAGAGAAAGGTATAGAATAGGCATAAACTAATGACTAGCCAATGAGGTGATTGGAGACTGGTCGGCTAGTAAGTGTGCCTAATAGATCGATGAATTCGTCCTCTTACCTCAGCCAAAACCCTAAACTTGGCTAATGGCAGAGGGATGGAAACAAATGAATCTACCTTCTATAAAACAAAAACAAACATTACATAGGGACAATAATTAATATTATTATGACAACTTAATATTTACTAAAGTCAAATGCATAAGAATAGTTAACAACTAGATTCGATAAGGCACACTAGTTTCCCAATAAGTTTAGATAGAATATATTATTCATTAATTTGATAAATAATGTAATGCTCCTTTCTAACAAGGAGTTTGGTGGTATAATAAGCTATACTGTAATTAGAGACAACAATAATTTAGTTATACGTGGATAGAATATACTTCATTTTTAGTTAAGTTTTAAGTGAAAATTGAAGTTTAAATATATAGAATATATCATTCATTCATTGGATAAATACTTCAGTCTTTCTTCTACCCTGAATATGTGGTTGTAATAAGAGAATAATTTTAATGGTCCATTGACATTCCATTCCTTGGTTAGTTGTCATTTACAACAACATATTTGAGTAGATAAAAGGATTGAAGAAAATGTCTAATGAATGATTGAAATGTTGAATAGAAATATTTATTACAGAATATATTCAACTATTGACCAATTATAGGAGTTGAACACTCTTATAATTCTCCTTTTCTAGACAAATATTATTTAGTTCGGTAATTATGCAATGACTCTTTGCTAAAAACACCAGTATTGTGAAAAATTATTTTATTATCGAAATTATTCACTTGAGGTCGACCTCAAGTGGATTTTCAACCTATGATTGTAGAATAATTTTCCATTGCACTGGCATTAATCTTTAGGAATCATTACATCCTTCTTTGTTGGAGTTGTTAGAATAGCTTTGTGAAGTTGCGATGATGAAATTTTTATTCTTTATGTTTCTAATTTTTGAAACTCATTAAGATAGATGGGGTTAAAATGAGTTAGAACAGGAAGTTAGTTGGTATAATAAGCTATACTGTAATTAGAGGTTTGAGATAGAAAATAAATTATTTTTAGTTAAATTTTTAATCATTTAAGTTTAAAATAATTTATAAGATAATTACTTAGAATAAAATATAATTTAGTTTCAATCCATAAGCTACCTTGGTTAATATTTCAAGTAGTCTAAGTTATCTAATATGATATTTTTTGATTATTTAGCCTGAATTGTATTTCTTTATGATTTCAACATTAACTATCATTTCATAAGCCACCTTCACTATTTTAGATAGTTTAAGCAATCCTATAAGTTATCCTAAAGTCAATTCTAAACTAAAAGACCTCATTTTCTTTGAAGGATTATGCATGATAGATACATAATCCAAGCAATTTGGGCTCTTAGTTAGCATACTTGGAGCCCATGATTGATAAGTGGCCAATATTTATTATGATTGATTTTATGTAATCCTATAAATTATCCTAACATGCATTTCTAAAAATACTAACATATAAAACTAATTAAATGATTCCAATAATCCAACATGCATTATCTAAACAATCTAAAATACCAAACCAATTATATAATTCCAATAAACCAATATGCATTTTTAAACATACTAACATATAAAAATAATTAAATAATTCCAATAAAACAACATTCATTTCTAAATATTTCTAAATAATTAATTTCTAAACCAACATGCATTTCTACATAAGTAATTATTGAAAATCAAAATACATTTCTAAACAAATAATTTATAAAACAACATGCATTTCTACACAAGTAATTATTCGAAATCAAAATATATTTCTGAAAAACTAACACACAATTATAATTAATGAAATAAAGATACAGAAAAATTAAGGAAAGTAACTAATAGCTTGGAGGATGGTGATGGCGCGGTGGCGACTGAAGTGTTGGAAGTGGTGGAGATTGGCAAGGAGAAGGGTGGGAAGACGTGGGGAAAAAGAATAAAGTGGGGAAGGAAGAAGAAGACATAGGTAAGAAGAAGAACAGCAACCAATTTAATTGAGTTTTCTGACGAAAATTATGTAAGAAAACAAGTTTTGTAAAATCAAATAAGTTCACTTTTCCAATGAAAAATCCATTGGAAGACCATTGAAACATATATTCCGATAGAAATCCTTAGTTATCTTTGCACCTTTCCACTCCAAATTCCTCCAAATTTATATACAATTTTTTGATAGTTTTCTATTGGTTTTTCAATGAATCGTATGCCCTCATAGTGGCATTACAATGTGGCCTCATCAAGTACCCTTTTTAGAAGGTGATACAAGACCTAAAAAATTTAAAATCTGATAAGTGGCGTTGCTTTCGCCACAACAATGGACACACCATTGAGTAGTGCAAATACTTAAAAGATGGGATTGAGGGGTTGATCTAGAAAGGCACATTAAATAATATGTAGCACTAAAGCTAAGTAGCCTTAAGAAGGGTCTAGCAACTAGAGAAAATGAGGACCACAATAGCTTGATGAATGTCTAAAGCCCAAGGATTAGCAACACCACGTGACCTGAAAATGCCCCCATGACCAATTCCATCTTAATAATCTTAAGACAAGTTGAGGTGGACTTTGTGCATGTGAGGAAACTACTAGTGTGAGCAATAAGGCAAGCACAAGCTCATGAAATTGATCCTAT
>JACGDI010005427.1:376876-401409 GCA_014898725.1 Jacaranda copaia | reverse complement strand
TTCTGTAATGAAACTATCCAAAGCACACTAAATGATTAAGTGAGGTGCTTTGCAATGAAACTTTGCAGAGTACTAAATGATTAATTGAAGCGCTTGTGCAATAAAGCTCTTCGAAGTAAACTCGATTCACTTATGCATAAAACTACTATATAGTCCATCTGAATTTATGAGGTAGCCATGCATAAACGTATCATAAACCCTTCTTTGCACTGCTCTCAAGGGTAACTAGTAACACCCTTAATTTCTTTTAGCTTAAACCACTATATGGTCCTACTTGGGTTACTGGCGGTTGCGGGTAAACCCATCGTAAATCCTACTTAGCATCACCCTTGAGCGTACGTAACAGCAACCCTGATTCTTTTTGGCATAAATTTACTATGTGGTCCTAATGGGGTATGTGGTTGCTGCGAGGTAAGTTGCAACACCACCTTTAGAGGTAAATGGTGGTACCTTGACATCTTTAATGAATTGTAGTAACACTTGGATTAATTTTCTGTAAACCTAACACCTCGCTCCTTCCAAATATGTGGTTGTTGCACATAAGCCTACCAAATACCCTCTCTCTAGAGGTAAGCAGCAGTATTAAAATAATATTGAATGAGACTCCTAGAAGGCACATGGTTGCACCCTAAAATCCACTAAAAATCCCTTATATGGACATGAGGCCAATGCACCATATTTTATTACAATGATTAATATTCAACGATAGGACCACCTGAGTGAGGTTAGCACTCAAACGCATCATGTCACTTACCATTAACAGCAAGACCTCATGAACGAGGCTCACTACAACACTTGACTGTGGTGTAAAGACATCTTGAATAGGGTTCACCCATAAAAGCCACAGCAACACTTAAGTTTTGTTATAAGACCTCACCAATGAGATGCCTAATTAGATTCAAGTCAAACGAGTAAGTATTGTGATAGAACCTTACTAATGAGGTACCTGATTAATTTTAATTCAATTGATTAATTATTGCGAAGAGACCTCCTCAGTGGGGCCTGTACGTATTTATATACCTTCCTTTAACGTAACTTGATAAAACCTTTGAATGTGTTAAAAATGTGATAATATTTGCAATTTCTACACTTAAGTAAGTGTTCAAACAAAAATAAAGAAATAAAAGGCTTCTTTAAGCAAAAAAGGGAATAGAACATCCATAATACTAAAAAAATAGTAGAAAAACATCTATTAAGTGTTAGCCTCATTAGAAAAAGACATTAAATTATTTACACCAAAGGAAAATGCTAAGTAATCCTAAACATAAGAAAAATCATAAACACCTATCTATTATTCCTAAACTAGATCACCCACTCACTTTTGTCAAGCTATGACAACAGAATCCTTTGCCATGTTGTTTGTGCTAATCTTTAGTGCCACTCTGAACTTCTTAGCAGAACGATTAACTGGGATGGTATGAGCTAGCATTAGTAGGTCCTCAATTAGGTGTCATATAATCTTACTTAGTAGATGAAGATATCTCTAAACGATCTGCTAGCTCATAGATCATTGCTACTTATATCTTCAATACATTGAAAAATTCATCAAAACTCTTAAATTCTTTAACCGCATCGTCTAAGAAAAACTAAAGAGCTTCTTCCTAATAAAAGACTCTAGAAATTTCTTTTTTACCTTTACCTCTTTCATGTATCATGCTTTAAGCTACTTGTTTGCATCAACAGCTTCATGAATTATTCATTTTTTTGGTAGTGTTATTGAGTATATTCAATCTCTTCTTCCTTAAGTACCACCATTGTGGATGTTGCCCTCTTTAGTTGGTGAAACATATGCAAGACCAAGTTCTAAAGCCTACATCTAAAAAGATGACAAGTAGAACAATCACAAAGCTATACTTAACTCCAAGAAGAAAAAAAATAGTAGAATGAACTAAGTGTTTAAACAAACACTTTATTATGCAAAGTCCCAACTGCAACTTAAGTCAATTGGAAGAAGAATACATCCTTAACTTCTAGTAATTGTACTAATTCACCATGCCTCCCATACCATCAATGCTAAAGGTAGTCTTGTCCATATCTCAATGAAAATAAACACCGTAGCTCTAGTATAAGCTATAACAAAAAAGTCCCTTACTTTTACTAACGTAGAAAGGACAAGATAGCTGTAAATAACTACCTCTAGAAGCTAATCTACTTGCTCACTTCTTGGCTAGCCCAAAAATTGCCACATTAGGCTCCTCTTATCTGCCAACCTACTGTATGGTCGAAGGCAGTTGAACACAAACTTTGCTTGGTTACTGTCATTGGAAGGGCTCGAATGCCGCTTAGTTGGCGATGCCTCCCTGTGGTCCTATTCTACTATGTCCATCTTTTGCAAACTTCCTTCCACCCTCTTAATGTGGACCTTCACAAAATCCACCTTCTTTCTTATTGAAAATTAAAAAATGACAAAGTAAGTATAAGTGCTAAAGAAAATATAAGTACGCAATAACATAAATATATGTATGAACTATCAACAACAAGGAAAAATACATTGAGCACCCACCGAAAACATGTAAGTCACATCAAAACAGTAGCTAAATAGCCCTGTCTATTAAAAAGTTTGGCAAAGGTCATGATGAACTCGACCTAAATGAACTTGTTGACCTTTTGGTCTAATTATATGTTTTGATGATAACAAACAAACCCTTAATACTAATGATTTCAAGAAGTGATTACAGATAGATAAAAGAATCAAAGCATTAGTTTATATCTAATCTAGTTTTTGAAAGACTGCCTAAAGGAAAGAATAATTTTTAGACATTGGGAAGGTGTTTGCCTTTATTCATGGCTAAGGTCGAAAAATTAAAATTCCCTGCCTAAATAATTTAGAAGACTCAATGGTTAAATTTTAAATTCATATTTATAGCCTAGAATAGCTATATAGAAGGCAGGTTATGAAGACAACTCACTTGCACCAAAATGAAAAATGTAAAAAGTCAAACTTAAAAGTAAAGACTATCTTACACCAAAGAAGAAAGTTTGGAAAGACTCTGTTCTCATTTTTAATAACTCCAAACATTTCTAAACAACTAGTTGGCCTATAAATACTCCAATATGGCATTCAAATGAAGAGAGAGATGCTGTAGAAAATTTAAATCTTGTGCTTTCACCCGTATTCAAAATCTCTCAAACCTAGTAAGCTTAAACTAATTTTTCTCTTATTTTCTATATTGTGTGCTATGCTTAAATCATGTAAAAGCTATGTGTAAGCTTAACCTCTACCTCTTTGTGCCTATCTTTGTAAGGTTAAGACTTTTCCTTAAAGTTATAGTGCTGAAAGAATTTATTTCTATGGGACACACTACTTTGGTTAAGACCAAGCCATGAAGTCTGGTGTTGAAGAAATTTTTTTCCTTAGGATGCGCTCTCTAAAGGTTAGACTTTACCCATAAAAATTTGTGCTTAAAATTTATCCTAGAAAAAGTTGTTAAGAGTGTCGAAAGAATTCATATCCTAGTGAAGCACTCATTATAAGTTCAATCTTATCCATGTAAAAGATCAAGTTTCTGGTTGAGCCTAGAAAAACAAGGCTTTAGTTCTTCTATACCTTAAAGAATCAGGTTTTTAGTTGAGCCCTTAAAAGTTAAGGTTTTTACTTTCCATACCATAAAAGATTAAGTTAGGACTATGCTCATGTAAAAGTCTAGGTTATGATTTCACTTGTGTAAAAATTTGGATTAGGATTGTTCAAGCAAAAATCTATATGATAGGCTAGATTTAATCCTGTAAAAAATTGGTCTAGTGATTTTTACAAAATTCTAAGCTTTAAAACTTAAGTAGTGCAGTAAGATCTTTTGGTCCGAAGCTTTCTAAATTCTAGTATTCTTTGCTTGCTTTATTTTTACTTTATACATTATTTATTTATTGATTACTGCACTTCATACTGATTTTAACTCGGCTACTAGTCAACTAACTATTTGAGCATTTGCAAGTACTGAACTGACAGGATTAGGAAGGTATCAATTTTTAAAGTAATCTAATGTGCAAGAAAAGTTGAAAAATCATAATTCATCCCTGTCTTGTGCTCAAACTTCCTTGGTACATCAATTAAGATGTTTGCTATCAAACCTAAGGAGAACGCCAAGCATTTATGTATTCAAGGTTTATGAAAATCATCAATCCTCTCAATGTGCTTGGAAAAGTGTTTTTTGAAGAGAAAGTAAGGAAGATTCGAGGTTTTTATCTAGGGAATGGACTCCTAAAGTTTTAGCAATGCAGGTAGGGGCAAGCAAAATTATCCACTAATTGAAAAAATTGATTAACTGATCTAACCAAAATCGAATTTACCAAACCATTTTGTCTAATTAATTTTTAGTTTGGTTGATGATTAATTTTTTTATAAATTTTCAATTAATGCTGCATTTAGTTAATTTTTATAAAAACTTGGTCAAAACTTAATTTAACTAAATTTTAATAAATTCTCAATCACTTTTGTGGATTGCTTGGGCCTTTTTTAACAAACTATATAACTGTGGGGAGAAGCATTTGGGCACTAAAAATAATGAGTAGCTTTAGATTTATAGAGTTCAGGTTGTATTATTGTTGAATTGTTTACCAGATAACTACTTATACAGATACATTTTAAGCTAAGTAAAGTTTTAATTTTTGAATTAAGTCCATTTAATTCTAATTTTTTCTTGCTATACTCTAATTAAAAGATGTTTAAAAATTCTCCAGAAGCTTGCTAAGTAGGGGTAGGGGCATGACAATTTTTAAATATTCTACTTACTATTACTTATTCTATGCTATTGAAAGTTCTTTACTATGATTATGAAAATAATTATTTTGCTTGTTTTTGCTTGAACTGCAATAAGTAAGTTTCTATTTCAACTATACAATATGTTTTTGAATAATAATATTGAAAATAAATAAATAAAAAGCTGGTCAATTGGTAAATTTTCCGAATTGAACTAAAATTTTTCGATTAATCAAAACTTTTGGTGTAGTAAATGGTTAATATTTTTCATATATTTTTTATGAATTAATTGATCAGTTCAGTAGGTTAATTTACTGAACCAATTAATGCTCTCCTAATATGCAGGCAAGTGAAGATCTCACTAAGCTGAGTATGGCTGAACTCATAGGCTCTCGGACATCACATGAAATAACAATCCTAGCCAAGGATCAGCTCACCGACAGTAAAAGAGAAAAGAATTTTGCATCTCAAATAAAGATCAATCTAAGGAAGGTAAGTCTGAAAAATAATAAGGAAATTGAGGAAGAAATTGCACTCATAACAAAGAGACTAAAGTTCCTCAACAAAATAAAGAAAGTCTTCGGAAAAGGAGGAAGGAGTCAAGCTCAAAAAAAGGGAAAAATCAAATGAACTCCTCAAATCCTATTGTTTTTTGTGGATGCCACAAGCTTGGACATGTGCATTTGGAATGCCCCAAGTTAAAGTAAACTTCCAAGAAGAAGAAGCAAAATAAAGCTATGGCAACTACTTGGGATGATGATGAGGAAAAATCAGATGAGGAAGGATAAGATGATGAGTTCTCAAACATTTACTTCATGACACAAACTGAGGTACACTATGATTCTAACTCTGAATCTGATAGCACTTGTGATGATGATTTTGAAGAAGAATTTCATGTTGCTATTGAGGAATGCAAAAAGGTTTTAGAACATCTTATTGCAAAAAATGATCTTTTAAGGAAAAACATTCAAGATCTTTATGTTAAAAACTAAGCTTTTGAGAAAAGAATAGATGAGCTAATATTGTCATTTGGTGTATCTGAAATTAAAGTAAAAATTATTTAAACTGAAAACCTTTCTTTAAGTGACCAAATCAATGATTAACTACTTTTCTTAGCTACTTATGATGTTAAGATAGATGCTCTTCTAAAGGGAAAAAACTTCTTTCAAAGGATAAATGATTGAGTGTGATTGTAAAGTACTTGAATAAGAAAATCTCTTTCTGAAAAATCAAGTTTGTGAATTGGAAAAGAATCATAAAAATTTTATTGTGGGAAGAGATAACTTGGATGAGTTATTTTGTATGAAAAATGCTTTATTAAGCAAAGCTGGAGTTGGTTATGATGTAAGCCTTAAGAAAATAGAGAAAATGCCTAATAAGACTGGTCATACAACTAAGTCATGTTTTATCAAGAAATTAACCATGAATGGATTTTGAAATCTGAATTGACTAATCTTAGAGTACCTAAAGAGCATTTGGATACTTAAAATGGAAAAAAAAAAAAACTATGTCATTCCAAGAGTTTCTAGGATGCTCTAAAACAAAAAGAAATAGTTCCTAGATAATGGGGCCTCAGACATATGACTAGTGATCCATCAAAATTTTTGGAAATTAATAAAGAATACTTGGGACATGTTACCTTTGCTAATAACATGAAAGGAAGGATTCTTGGAATTGGTAAAGTTGGAAAAGATAACTCCACCGTGATCAATGATGTTTGGCTAGTTGAAAGATTGGAGTACAATATGCTTAGTACAAGTCAATTATTGGAAGCTAACTATCGTCTGAATTGGAAACCTCACAAGTGCAACATGCTAAAGGATAAGAAACTAATCTTTATTGAATTGAGAGAAAGGAATGTGTTTTGCACTTACTATTATGATCTCTCAAATCAAAATATCAAATGCCTAGTGGCAACTGAAGAATCAAGCTGGGTATGGCATATGAGACTTGAACATGTAAACATGAAAGTCATCTCCATACTTTCAAAAAAGCATCTTGTCAAAGGAGTTCATGAGCTCAAATTCGTGAAGGACAAAATATGTGACGTATGTTAGAAAGGAGAGCATATAAAGTCTTCATTCAAAGCTAAGAATATGATAACTACATCTAAACTACTAGAACTATTACATCTTAACCTTTTTGCTCCACTAAAGATGAGTACTTTTGGAGGTAAAAATTATACTTTCATTATTATTGATGATTATTTTAGATTTAAATGAGTAATATTTCTTGCAAATAAGAATGATGCATTAGATGCTTTCATACCTCTCACTAAGAAGTGGCAAAATAAAAAGGTATGTTTCATATGCAAAATTAGAAGAGATCAGTGTACTAAATTTAATCAGTATAACTTTGCGTCTTTTCATTATCAAATGGGATACATTAACAATTTCTTCGCACCTTGAACCCCATAGCAAAATGGTGTTGTTGAAAGAAAGAATTGCGTATTGATTGAAATGGCTAGAACAATGATTAATGAGTGTAATATGTTTAAACCATTATAGGGAAGAACTGTAAATGCTGGATGTTATGTGTCTAATAATGTTATTCTTAAACCTATCTTGAATAAAACCTCTTTCGAATTATGGAGAGGCAAATTTTGCAAATATTTCTTATTTCAAAGTGTTTGGTTCCAAATGTTTTATTTTGACTGATCGAGATCCTATTGCCAAATTGATTCTAAAGCGGATGAAGGAATATTTGTTGGGTATTTATACATAGTAAATCATATAGGGTAGACAACGAAAGAACGAAAGTGGTTCAAGAGTCCATGCATGCATCTTTTGATAAAACTATGCCTGTAAATGGGTAGGGTAACAGGCCAAAAACGTCATACCATATCCATACCTATACATATTAAAGATAATATAATGGGTATGGGTAGAGTCTATACTTATAAATTACCTATGTACCCATACAAAAAAATTACCCATTACTTTATCCTTAAATTTAATCTATGAATCTAAAAATTGTCAATACCAAAATCAAATTTATATTAATAATAAACTTTTTATGCATACAAATTACAAATATGTGAATGAACAGTAACAAGTAAATAATTTTCTTCATTAAAAATTAAATTAAATTAATGAAATTAATAAAGTTAATATATTGAGATAGCTTTTTTTTTTTAAGTTGGAATAGCAATAGCAACAATTGAACATTTTTCATTAAAGAAATTAATAATATTAAAACTAATAGTGGAATAAATATTTTTTTATAAAAATAGTTAATAAAATTAATGTTGCTAAGGAATGAACTTTGTTAATAACATTTTTATTAATGACTAAAAAATTGAGAATAAAAATTAACTAATTTAAATTTAATGATTAAATTAAATATAGAATTTATTTTTTATTTTTTTGTTATCATATGCCAAATAATATTTTAGTATACATTGAAAAAATTATTATACACATTAAAAAACATAAGTGCTGTAAGCTAGACCCATTGGGTCTTAGGTTAGATAGGGTAAGGTTAGGGTCTAATCCTAATGGGTATTTTAGGGTAAGGTAAAATATAGGGTATTTTTGTTTTAGGTACTATAGGGTATGGGTGCGGGTAGGATAATACCCTATCCATTTACATGCCTATATAAAACTAACCACCTTGAAGCCAAGGAACACTTAAGAAAAGTTGATACAAATATTATTTCCCTTATTGCAGTTAGTGAAGAAAGAATTGAGGATAGAACTAATACCAAGATCAAGGAAGATAAAAGTTCCCTTTCCAAACAAGCTAATGAAGATACTTCCAAACAAATGGTTGATGAAAGAATTAAATTAGTGACAAAATTTCAATAAGCTTCACGTCATCCTGTATTACAGGTTATTAGTAGCTTAAGAGATAGAGTAAGGACAAGATCATTTTTAAGATAGGAAGAAGATGAAATGAAAAAATGTGCATTTCTATTGATGGTCAAGCCAAAAGGTGTTGAAGAAGCCCTCAATGATCAATCATGGGTAGATGCCATGCAAGAGGAGCTAGCATAATTTGAAAAGAACAAGGTTTGGAATCTTTTTCAAAGACCGGATAACCATCTAGTTATTAGAACAAAACGGGTATTCAAAAACAAACACAATGAGGATGGAAAAGTTTCTAGAAACAAGGCTAGACTAGTAGCTAAGGGCTATAGCAAAGAACAAGGAATTGATTATGATGAGACATTTGCACTAGTTGCAAGATTGAAATCTATCTATATGTTACACAGTTTCAATCTCACAAAGAATTCACTCTATATCAAGCGGATGTTAAAAGCACCTTCTTAATAAATTCATTAATGAGGACATTAGTGTAGAACAACCCCCTAGCTTTGAGAAAGCAAAGCTTCCAAACCATATCTACAAACTCATAAAAGCACTATATGGTTTGAAACAAGCTCCATGAGCTAGCTATGAAAGGTTAAAATTTGCTAAGTAGACAAAAGAAGAATTTGAAATGAGCCTCATGGACGAGCTTAGCTACTTCTTTGGTTTGCAAGTAAAACAATCAGACAAAGTCAACTTCATTTGCTAATCAAAATATACCAAAGATTAAGCTACTGAAGATGTTTGGGACAGACAACTATAAAGAAGAACTGACACCTATGAGCACTTTTGACAAACTCAATAAGGATGAAAATAGTAAACCAACTTATGAGAAAAGGTACCATGGTATGATTAATAGTTTTTTATACTTAACTACTAGTAGACCTAATATTATATTTGCTACATGAATATGTGGATGCTTTCAATCCAATTCTAAAAGAATCACATCAAATTATTGTTAAATGCATTTTCAAATATCTTAAATAAAATGATAATCTTAATGTATGGTATCCTGTATGTGAAGAATTTGGACACATTGGTTAGTTGGATGCTGACTATGTTAGATGTAAATTAGATCATAAGAGCACTAGAGGAACGTGTCAATTCTTAAGAAAGAGTTTTATTACATGATTCAACAAGGAACAAAATTCTTTCTACTGCTAAAGCTTCATGTATTGGGTAATTGTTGTGCTCAAATTTTATGGATGAAATGAACTTTGAGTGATTATGGATTAATGTTTAGCAATATACTAATATACTGTGATAATACAAGTGCAACAAACATTACCATGAATCTAGTTCATCATTCTTGAACTAAGCTTCACTGCAACAAATAATTTCATTACCATATATAATGTTGAAATTCATTACCCAAAAGATTGGTAATGAATTTTTCGTTACTTAAGTTTAGTGCCCAAAAGCCTACTGCAAAAAGTCTTAGTAAATTTATGATTCATTTCAAATGTTGGACTTATGGCAACGAAATGTATTGTTACTAAAAATATGATATAATAACTAAAAAGTGTATTAGTTACAATAGATTTTTATAGCGTAACAAAATATTTAATTACTAAAACGTTGGCAATTTTGTTGCATTTTATTTTTTCGTTCCCAATGCATAATATAATATTATAATTTATTTAATAAGTATAGTTACTAATTATTTATGTAACCAAATATTTTGTTATAAATAGTTAAATAATATTTTAATTCAAAAATAAGCATTTTGTTACTAATTGAATAAATAATTAAGAATTTCATTACAAAAGAGTGTAAAATTTTTGTTATGTTTAGGACCTGGTCTGCCCAACGATCGGCAAACCCAACTTGACCCGCCTAACCTGAGGCCTGCCTGCACGCTAGAAATGGACTTGACTCAACCTAATTCGGTACTTGCCCGACTCGACCCCCCACTCCCCCGCCTGACCTTTTTGCCCACCTGCTGGAAATGGAAATTCAAAATCTTATGCGATGAAGTCTCAAACCCACGCCTATCATGGCTTGCCACAAGAGCATTACCAACTTGACTACAGCTAACATTTGCTAATATAGGTATGTGCATAGATACTTATACTTAGTAAACTTGGTTTGGCTCATTTAACTAATGAACTCAAATTGTTCGTGAATCACCTCATCTCATTTATATCGTTAGTTCTTAATGTAAATAAAATAAATTTATAAAAAATATTAGTTAGAAGAGTAAAAAGTGAGAATTTTTTTACACTATTAAAATAAGATTTGAAAATTAATGTATGACATAATTAATTTATTAAAATATTTTAGAATAATATTATTATTTTTAAAAATAAAATAGTAATTGTCATTTGACTAAATAAAATAAGAGTATCAAATAGTGAACTAAAAGAAATAAATAGAAAGTGTGGAATAATTATATAATATAGCTACATAAAGCAAAGAAATTTTATTACATATATGTATATATAAATTGTTAAGCAAAGGAGTAATATTTTTGCATTGTGAGTACTGGGTAAAGAAAATACTATAATAATTAATTTCATTAATCAAAATATATAATATTAACAAACAAGTAAAAGATATAGACAAAGTGGGTGTTTGGCTAAGTTTTCAATGAAAAAATATTACAAAAAAATTTTATGCTTATAAAAATATTAGATTGTATCTTTTAAAATAACTTGTACAATGTATGAATAAAATGAAAACTTAAAATCCATACGGTCTAGATTATTATAAGAGTATGTTCAGATTTTAAAAATAAGTGAATACCTCTTTACATTTTGTAAAAGAGCTTATAATATAAAATATTTTATTTTAGAAATTTATAAAAAAATATTTATTAAAAATAATTGGCATTGCATATATATATTAAAAAATTATGAACAAAACCTTTTAAAGTAAAAAATAAAGGTCAATCTAATAAGCAAAAGAAACAATATTATTAATTGCAATAATTTAAAAAAACTAGTACAAAGTTATTCTTTCAGCGGCGGTTACACAAACTACTGCCATTTATTATGAATTCTACTGCAGGTTGGATAAATCGCCTCTTAACCACCGCTAAATTAATATTTTGTGGCAGTTAAGATAAACCAACGCAAAATATATCATACAATTAATCTATTTTCTTGTGGCATATATATACACACACTATATATGTAAATAAGTATGAATAAAAAATTATATTATATATTTTTATAAATATTAAATATTATTTAATTTGGAATGAATAAATAGAAAAAATAGATAAAAATAAAAGTAATTTAAATTTTATTGATAAATTTTGTAACACCCCAAAATTTTATGTCTTATAGAATTTAAATTTTATTATTTTTAATTTTGTGAAATTTAATTATTCCTTATATTATTATATTTTAAAAACAATTCTTGGAACCAATTAGTAATTCCCAAATACTTGATTGAACTAAAATATAAAACTTAAGGCCTTGCATGAAAATTTTCAAGTCAACTAGGACTTAATTGATTTACTTAATTTTAGAAAAGGTTAAATTGTAAAATCTGAAAATTTAATTTTTAACAAATTCCAGCTTTTTTCTTTCTTTTCTTATTTTCACTATTCATTACATTTAATCTTCTCTCCATTTCATTTTCCTTCTTCATCATCACTAACCACCTCATTTCACCAACCAAAACACTCTATGCACCTCTAGCTCCACGGCAGCACTACCATACATAGTTGAACAGCTCTCCAGTGAGCCACTGCGAGAGAGGTTGAGAACAACTTTCTGAGGGGCTGGTGGGTCTATTGTTTTTCAGTGGCCAAACTTGGTTTTGAGGCTATAGTTTGGTAGAGCTAAGAGAAAGAAGCATGGTGGTGGGCTTGCATAGGTGATCTGTGCAGTGGTGGCAACAAAACTTAGAGAAAAATAGGCAGCAGTGAGATGTGGGGGCTGCAACTTTGGGGTGGATTTTAAAGGCCTTCCCATCATCAAAACTTGAAAATAAGTAGATGTTCAAAATTAGGAGCCCGAGAGGACCATTTTGGTGGTGGTGTCGAGTTTTCTAGCGGTTGGGCCGCCACAACCGCATCTGCAAATCTGTTTGTTCTCCTTGATGTGATGAACATGGTGGTATGCTTGGTTTATGAATTCAAGGTTTTGTTGATCAAATCGTGGGTAAAACTTTGATTTATTGATTAAGTGATTCCTGATTTAATTTAAGTAAATTGTTAGCCTAACCTATGAAGTAAATACTAGTTAATCGAACCAAAATTTTGATTTAGGACTTAGAACAAACACATGCAGAAGTACATATGTAAGCATAATGGACTTGGACGTGTGCTAGAAGCTAAATTTAGACTTAGTAATGATAATAAAGATTATGCAATGTAAGACTAAGTGGTATTTTTTAGGACTAATTATGTAGAGAATTGGACTATATTGTGTAATTTAGGATGATGATATGATATGATCATGACTTTGTAAATAAGAAAGAGATATCATGCTATTTTGGAACCGATATAGACCATCGTGACTAATTCTAGAATAATTAAGTTATGGAGGTACTTTGTGTAAATAGTACATAATGAACCTATATTATCGTGTTGATCGAAGCCTCCCAAAGCCGCCATACTAGATAAATAGTTGTCAATTTTAAATTATTGACATTATAATTGTAATTAATAGGGTTGAATGAGGATATTGATAGCGGACTTGTTCTTTTAGATTAGGTGATGAAGAAGTGGGTCCCATATACCAATAGACGGTTTACATTGCTCAGTGAAGGTCTACCAATTTGGTACCTCCTTATACTTATCTATTATTATTATAAACCCTTATGAAGGTTATCATGTTTCCAATTCATAACTATATCTTGGTTATTGTACTCTGTGAATTGCTTGAGTTTTTCATTGTTGTCTATTAATTATTTTGTAAACCCCGTTAAGGGTTGTTGCTTGTTTCTGTTCTGGTGTCCAGAACTTTTAATCATGATGTTCATTTTCTATTCCTTGTACCTCACCTTGTATTACTTGTTGAATCATTTTACAACCTAAAATGGCCTTGTGGGCTAGTATAGTGTGTATAATTGAAATAGCCTTACTAGCCAATATATTGCGTATAACAATTGTTCCAAACTTGTACCTTATTGTATTCTTGACTTGTTTAAATGTCTTATTCAGTCAGTACTATAAAATATATGCTGGGCAGAGCAAAGGGCCACACTAGTTGACAGGGCATGTCCAATAGGGGCTCCTTTTGAGTTTGTTCCCGTTAGCACCTCTGGATTTCTATAGTAGACCTCTTATAGATTGATACCGTTGAATTAGTGATAAAAATAGTGTTATTGGTTGACTTAGTTTGTGATCTTGGCTTGGGCAGTCGGGGGTTGACTGTGGCCTAAACTTTGATCGATGAGGATCGATCTTACCGATTCATGTAGTTGCGATCTTATCTTCAGAGAAAACTTGATCAATGAGGATCAATTTTACAAATTCATACTGCTACGATTTAGCAAGTTAGTCATTTGTTAAGGTAATATAAGGGGGTAGGACATCTTACAATTAAGGTAATATAAGGGGGCAGGCCATTTTACAATTGTGTCAAGGAGATATAAGAGTGCAAGCTATTTTATAGTCGTATTGTTAACATAGTATCGAGGAGATATAAGAGGGCAGGCCATTTTACAATCTTATTATTGACACAATATAGAGGGGATATAAAGGGGCGGGCCATTTTATGGTCATATTGTTATTACAGTGTTATCATTGAATTTATAAAATGTTCTTATCTAGCTTGTTTTATAAAATTAATCGAAAACCTGTATTTTGAACTTGAGATTTTCAAGGAATAATATGTGCATTGGTTATTTTTCAAAATTAATCTTGTCTACAAGTTTTGAAAGCTTCTATGAAATGTATTAAATATGAATTGACTCTGTCGGTATGAGATGGCATTAAGTCAGCTAACAAAGTATTGTATAAGAAATACCCCTTTTAGATTTAGTTCGTCAATCCTATAAACTCTTTCAGATCTCTAATATCCAGATGTCATGACTTGTGCTTTGGTTATTTGAGTTCAGAATGAATGCTCTTCTTACATTTGTATATTGTATTCCATTTCATTTTGATTCGTCCTACATGCAAATGTTTGTCTCATTGAGTCATTTAAACTCACCCTCTTACCATTATTTGGATTTTCTTCAATTAGGTGTAGATGGTAACCAAGGTCCTCAAGTATGATGCATTTGTAAAATACTAGACTTTTGGTTGTGTATATATAACTCAATTTATGTTAAGTTAGTTTAAGATGTTGTGATATATCATGAACTTTCATGAAGACTTGAGATTGTAAGTGTTGTGTATTTAAAGATTTTTACCAAAGTGTGTTAAGTTAGTACAGTACATTTCTTGAAGGATTTGAGGACAAAATTTATGGGCCAATTACTTTCTATGAGCGGAATATTAAGATTAAATTGGTAGCACCTCAACTTAGGTGCTGTCCTAGGATAGAATGCTACAGAGGTGGTATCAAAGCTTATGTTTAGAAACATGAGCTACACTAGGATAGGGTCCTTAGAATATAGGATTTCTAGATTGGTGGAGATTATGGTTGACTTGAAATTTTGTTAGGATGTGAAATTTGGGATAAGGCATGATATCAAAAAGTGAAGGACTGGTACTTGGATGGCCAGCCAATATATAGTCCATTACTTTAAGATATCACGCATGGGAATTTACCGATGATTGATAGGATAATAATATCTTTGGGGTTGTATTGTTGACTGAGCATTTTGTGATGATAAAACGTGGAAACTGAAAGGTGTTTGGTGATAATAAGTGTTTGGTTTCATACGGGGCTAGGATTTAGATGACAAGCTTATCTTGAAATGAGCATTTCAATAATAAGATTGATCTGTACAACCATAGAGTGGCATTAAGAGGGAAATAAAGAAATATTTTAATATGGAGATCATGAAAGATGATCAGTAGATGACATATGTATATATGATTGTGAATCAAATATCTAAGGTAACTAGATTATTAACAATGGAAGAGCAAACTAGTTTGATTATAAGTGATACAAGATCAGTAGGAAAGATCACTTATGAGAAATAAGACCCCTAGAAAGCATGTTGTTAATTTAGGATAGAAGGGAATAACACCTTTTACCAAAACGTGGTAAGGTAAAAATGGTTAGCATCCCAGAGATAATCAGTTGTGCCTTAACTCAACTAAGGAAAAATTTTAGGAATTAATATTTTAGGATAGTATATAGTTATACACATTTACACAATGATAACTATGTTTTATATAAAATCTTATCAATGAGTTTAGTAAATATATTATGTGAACTTATGTATGAATTAATGTGGTTTTACTTGCTAGTGTTAGTCTGTATAGATATATTCCTATTTCGTGTTATACTATACTCAAAATACCCTTGTACGTTGTGATAAGAGCTGCTAGAAGTTTGAATGGTAATGGAGTTTTCTATTGAATACTGTAGATTTCACATAATTAATAGGACTAAAAGATCTTACATACTGAGTGATGTCACAGGAATAATCTCATTCTTTCCTATTATCATCGACTATTCGAGGTCATAGAGAATGACCTATCACCAATCAAGATAAAGCACCAAAGTGTTAAATAGAAAATGCTTATGACCAAAAACACCCCATACCAAAGAATAAAATAATGCCAACCCCACTATTAAAATAGGGAATTGGAGGACAAGCTATAGAACATATATGTAACATGTAGAAATAGTTCATGCAGTTCTGTTAGCATCAAAGTCAAGTTGGTGCTTCTTGACATAGTGAAAAATCAGCTTTAGGTCAATTGCTTGAACGATTCCTTCAACACAATCCCCCAAGGTTTATTGACGAACCAAATGATCAAAAGGTATAAGTATAGGTCGAAGAGATTGAGAAATTTTTTCAAGCATTAGATTATCTAGAAGAATAGAAGGTTAGACATGCTACCTTTCTTTTAGAAAAAGATACTTATCATTGGTGGAGGTTATTGGACTAATAGTGGAACCAAGAAGGAACTCACTGTTACTAGGAGAACTTTAAAGGAAATTTTATGAACTATATGCTTGAAGTTGTAAAGAATGTTCAATAGTGGGAGTTTATGGAGCATACTCAAGTATCTATGTCAGTACACCAGTATGAGGCAATTCAATCATTTAATATGGTATGTAACTCTCATATTGAGTAATGAAGGACACAAAATAAGAAAATTCATTGAAGGGTTAAAGCTTGAGTTGCGAAGAGCCCTTCTAAGCTGTGAATTTCCCACTTATAGTAGGGCTATGAATAAAGCCATGCAAGCAAAATTAGAACTTCAGGAGATATATAAAATCGAAGAAGAGATTAAAACGGGAAAGACTTTTAGGTTTGTGACTCAAAGTGGAGAGAGAAATGACTTTGAGAGAAAACAACAGAAGGTTCAAGGTCAGACATCGGTCAACCACCTCTCTCTTACTGGAAATAACACTTATTCAACATAACTAACTCGAAGAAAAGCATGTAAGTTTTGTGGCGATACCTGTCACAATGAATTTACATGTTGGAAAAAGCATAGAAAATGTATGCGATGTGGCAGTAACCAACATCTCATTAAGGATTGTCCTAAAGGTAGGAAATCTGCCTCCAATGATCAAGGAAACAAGGGAAAACAACTTAGGAAGTCTAGTAGAAAATTGAGGGGCCCAACTCATGCTAATGCCCCTACTAAGAGAAACACACCAGACTCTCAGGATATTATCTAAGATATGGTTTCTATGTTTGAAATCCATGATAATGCCTTATATGATCTTGGTGTTACATTCTTTCCTACATGTCACATTTTCTCAAACTAAATATGCAAACTAAGATTTAGGTTATTAGATAAGATGTGGTGCCTGAATACTTGGAAGTAATCCCAAAAGAATTAAGCTCATTACCTCCCTACCCCATGTAGAAGTATTGTTTAACTTTCTGTGGGGACCAGAATCTTTTAAAATCTGGAGTTGGATAGGAGTATTACTAGCTGAAGACTAGAAAAGATGACGTAAGGCACTTACACATGGTAACTTTGAGATAGCATTAGTTGTATGCTAAATTTAGCAAGTGTAGACCTTAAAAAAAGGTGGCTTTTCTTGGGCATATCATATCCTGATATGGGGTAAAGGTTGATTCCTCTAAGATAAAGGTGATAGTCAACTGGAAGAAATAAAAAATATGATAGCAGCTCATAGTTTTTCGTGTCTTGTCAGCTATTAACGAAGAATTGTACTGCACTTGTCTAAAATAGCTGGCATGTTAACTAAGATAATTTTAGAAAAGTCAACCATTTAAATGAAATGAAAACTTGAACATGAGATAGTGTGATGGAATGAGATTCTAGAGGGCTACTATTCTTCCATCAAGTAACCCCTAAAGGGGTGAATAGTGGTGAATGTAGTGATCAATGCTTTAAGACAAAAAGCTAAAAAGGCTCACTTGCTAGAAGTAAAAGCATTCGAAAGCCTAAAAATGGGTGTTGTGTGTAAATTAATACAACGAGTGGGATTGTAGAGATAAGCGCAGTCCAAAATACAGGATGAAACGTGATGAAACCCAAGCCGAGGATATATAGATGTTGAAACAAAAGGAAAAGTTGAAAGTTTTAGAGATCTAAATTCAATACCAAAATCAAGATGTTCTTCTATTTTATACGAAAATATGTGTGCTAGAAGAAGTGGGAAAAAAAAAGATTATTAGATGAGACACATAAGTTAAGAGATATGATGCATTCGAGAGACATGAAAATGTATCAAGACTTGAAGAAGCAATCCTGATGGAATGTAATAAAAAGATAATATAGATTCACTAACCAAACCTATTTATTTCCACCAGTCTGAGTAATACTTAGATGAGAATCTGGGGACCAGATTCTTTTAAATGGGAGGTTGTAACACCTTAAAATTTTATGTTTTAAAGAATTTAAAATTTATTATTTTCAATTTTGTTAAATTTAATTATTTATTATATTATTATTTTTAAAAAACATTCTTAGAACCAATTAGTAATTTGCAAAGACTTGATTGAACTAAAATATAAAACTTAAGACCTTGCATGAAAATTTTCTAGTCAACTGAGACATAATTGATTTTCTTAATTTTACTAAGGGTTAAATTGTAAAATTTGAAAATTTGATTTTCAACAAATTCCAGCATTCTTCTTTCTTTTCTTATTTTCACTATTCATTACCTTCATTCTTCTCTCCATTTCACTTTCCTTCTTCACCATCACCGAACCACTCTTCACCATCATTGATCACCTCCTTTCACCAACCAAAATACTCCACGCACCTCTAGCTCCATGGCAGCACCACCATACACAATTGAACAGCTCTCTGGTGAGCCACTATGAGAGAGGTTGTGAACAACTTTCAATGGGGTTGGTGGGTCTATTGTTTTTGGTGGCCAAACTTGGTTTTGAGGTTATAGTTTGATAGAGTTAAGAGAGTGGAGCATAGTGGTGGGCTTGCATGGGCAATTAGTGCAGTGGCAGTGACAAAAATTGGAGAAAAATAAGTAGCGATGAAAGGTGGTGGTTGCAACTTTGAGGTAGATTTTGAAGGCCTTCCTAGTATGAAAACTTGAAAATAAGTAGATATTCGGAATCAAGAGTTCGAGAGAAACATTTTGGTGGTGGTGTCAAGTTTTTCAACAATTGACGACAACGGCAGCAACAGAGAGACAATTTTTTCTCCTGGATGCGACAATCATAGTGATGTGCTTGGTTTATGAATCTGACATTTTGTTGATCAAACTAGGTAAAACTTTGATTATTTGATTAATTGATTCCTAATTTAATCTGAGTAAATTGTTAAGCTAATCTATGATGTAAATACTAGTTAATTGAACTGAAATTTTGGTTTGGGACCAAAAATTGAGACATGCAAAAGTATATATATAAGCATTATGGACTCAGACATGTGCTAGATGCTAAATCTATACTTAATAATGATAATAAGGATTATGTAATGTAAGACTAAGTGGTATTGCTTAGGATTAATTATGTAAAGAATTAGACTATATTGTGTAATTTAGGATGATGATATGATATGATCATGACTTTGTAAATAAGAAAGAGATATCATGCTATTTTGGAACTAATATAGATCATTGTGACTAATTCTAGAATAATTGAGTTATTGAGGTACTTTATGTAAATAGTACATTATGAACCTATATTATCGTGTTGATCGAGGCATCCTAAAACTGCCATACTAGATAAATAGTTGTCAATTTTAGATTATTGGTATTATAATTATAATTAATAGGGTTGAATGAGGATAATGATAGTGGACCTGTTCTTTTAGATTAGGTGATGAAAAAGTGGGTCCCACATACTAATAGACAGTGATGGCAAATATGAGGCTATTAATGTAAGGATCTAACCTCTCGGATATTTGCTTATATGCTCAATAAGGGTTTGCCAGTCTGGCACCTCTTTATACTTATCTTTCATTGTGATAAACCCCTATAAAGGTTAAACTCATTTCCATTTCATAGCTGCATATTGGTTATTGTACTCCGTGAATTGCTTGAGTTCTTAATTGTTATCTGTTACTTGTTTTGTAAACCCTTGTGAGGGTTGCTGCTTGTTTCTGTTCTGGTGTCCAGAGCTTTTATTCATGATGTTCATTTTCTATTCCTTGTACCTCATTGCTTTGTTGGCTGACCATGTATTGCTTGTTGAATCATTTTGCAACCTAAAATGGCCTTGCTGGCTAATATATCGTGTATAACAATTGTTTCGAACTTGTATGTTATTGTATGCTTGACTTGTTTAAATGTCTTATTTGGTTAGTATTGTAAAATATATGCTGGGCAGAGCAAAGGGCCACACTAGTTGATAAGGTATGTCCAGTAGGGGCTCCTCTTGAGTCTGTTCTTGCTAGCACCTCAGGATTTCAATACTAAACCTCTTCTAGATTGATATCATTGAATTGGTTATAAAAATAGTATTATTGGCTGACTTTGTTTGTGAACTTGGCTTGGGCAATCATGGGTTGATTGTGGCCTAAAGCTTGATTGGCGAGGATTAATCCTATAAATTTGTGTGGTTGCAATCTTATCTTCAGAGGAGACGTGATCGATGAGGATCGATTTTATCAATTCGTGCTATAGCAAGTTGGCTGCTTGTTGAAGAGATATAAAGGGGTAGGTCATCATACGATTGAGGCGATATAAAAGAGCAGGCCATTTTGTGGTTGTATCAAGGAGATATAAGAGGGCTGGCCATTTTACAGTCGTATTGTTGACACAGTATCGAGAATATATAAGGGGGCAAGCTATTTTACGGTCGTACTGTTAATACAGTGCTATCATTGAATTTATAAAATATTCTTGTCCAGCTCTTTTTATAAAATTGATCGAAACCTTGGATTTTGAACTTGAGATTTTCAAGAAATAACGTGTGCATTAGGTATTTTTCAAAATTAATCTTGTCTAAGAGTTTTGAAAGCTTCTACGAAATGTATTAAATGTAAAATGACTCTTTGTCAATATGGGATGGCATTGAGTCAGCTCACAAAGTATTGTGCAAGAAATACCCATTTTGGATTTAGTTCATCAATCCTATAAACTCTTTCAGATCTATATTACCTAGATGTCGTGACTTGTGCTTTAGTTATTTGAGTGCAGAATGAATGCTCTTTTTACATTTGTATATTATATTCCATTTCATTTTGATTCCTCCTACATGCAAATGTTTGCCTCATTGAGTCATTCGGACTCACCTTCCTGCATTATTTGGATTTCCATTAAACATGTACAGATGGTGACTGAGGTCCTCAAGCATGATGCATTTTGTAAAATACTAGACTTTTGGTTGTATAGATTTAACTCCATGTATGTTAAGTTAGTTTAAGACGTTATGATACGTCATGAACGTTCATGAAGACATGAGATTGTAAATTTTATCTATTTGGATATTTTGACGAAAGTATGTTTATTTAGTACAATACATTTATTAAAGGATTTGAGGAGAAAATTTACGGGCCTATTGCTTTCTATGAGTAGAATATTAAGATTGAATTGTTAGCACCTCAACTTCGGTGCTGTCCTTTGAGGGGGTGCTACAAATTTTTATATATTTATATTATATATATGTGAATAAGTATAAATAGAAAAAATAAGTATACATGAAAGAATAATTAGAAAGAAAAAGGATAAAAAAAATTTTAAAAATTTTATAGATAAATTTATATATATATATATATATATGCATGTGTGTGTGTATAAATTCAGAATATATGAAATAATGAAAATTTTTGATTTTGATTTTGATTATTTGGAAGGTTAACAATGTTTTTTTTTATTCACCATTTTTTTGTTATTTGCAAAATATAATATGAATATCCAATTATATTTATACAAAAATTTGAGAATGAACACAATAATTTATTTGTTCTATATTTTATTTTACATTCTAATTTCATCCTCATATTTTATCATTAATTCATATTTTAAAATCAATTTTAAGTTTATAATCATTTTATCAATTTACTATAGTTTTAACTTTATATGACTAATGACAAACTCTTTTATTCACTTAATTATTCAATAACTAAGTTATGAGTTAAATTAAAAGGTTTTTATTAACTTTTATACTAATATTGATTTTAACTTTACAATTATCTTATATATTTATTTTGATTTATTTTAATTTTATTATCTTTACAGTATTGTCTTAACTTAATTAATTTTTAATCTAAAATTAAAATTAAATAAGATTGTTTTCAAATTCATAGTAGCCAATATATTGTCCAATTCTTTATATTTTAAGTTTCAACTTAACAAATATACACATTGTCTTTTAAATTTAAAGCAATTTTAAAGTATTAGAATTTTAAGTTTTTTTTTCTAGTCAATCTTGTATTCTATATTATTCTCATATATTTTGTTTTTTAATGCAACTATATGTTGATTTTTGATTGTACAATATTTTCTCCTTTTTAATAAAGTATAAAATAATATTCATGGACTTTTATTTTTGCAATGATTTTTTTTAAGCTCTTGTTGAATAATCTTGAAATTTATTATTCATAACGTCATGTCTATGAGATATCTTCATATGCTTTACGTTTTTAAATATTAAATTTTAAAGTTTTAAATTTAATTTTACTTGATCATTTTTCTAAGTAATATTTAATTTTACTAATCACTTGACCATTTTTTGTGATATTTTTTGTAGTGCCCCCTCTCGAAACAGCACCTGAGCTAAAACATTACTCTAATTCAGACTTATTTCCCAAAGTACAATTCAACAGTAGGCCCATAAATTCAAACATCTCAAAATTAATATTGATACAACTCCAACAATACTAAACAACCCACAAAACAGATATATCAAAAGAGCTCAGGGAACTAAGTTATATTACAAACTCTGACAGATTAAGCCATCATTTTCATCTTATACTACAATCTTTAGACAAAATATATACATCACAAGGTTTCTAAGGTCAAATAAACAGTTACAAATTCTATACTTAATTTCAGCTCTAGTTCTATTACAAAACAACTAAATACTTCCTTCGAAACTTAACGTCCACCAGAGCCCATCCCTATCTAAAAGAGTATGAAATACAAGGGGGTAAGTCCAACAACTTAGTGAGGGATATGTACAAGTAACAACAGTAATTATTGAGTAGAAACTCAACTCAATAAAATATAATTTTTCAGACTAGATATAACAGAATTCGAAAAAATAGACAGACAGTATGAAAAAGCAAATAGGAAAATCTCCTGCCTTATTGCTCTAGGAACATATTACAGATAGACAGAGATCATTTAGGCAAATCAAACTTAAAACATATGCATTCCGAGAAAAGACTATAAGACATGCATTACAGATTCATCTTACACCAGATAGACAGATAAATTACCTAAGCGTAACAGCTTGGTATATGGCAAATGCTTATACGGACTGTATAGTGCACCACTGATACCTAGGGGGAAAATCCCTAGCGTACAGTTGGCACCCAGGGGAAATCCCTAACGTACCGATGACATTCAAAGGGAAAACCCTAGCATGTCCCTACATAACCAAATAGATCACCTGGTATGGCCTTTAGCCCACATATTCACCGTATAAATAACAAAATAACCGCTCATACAAATGCTTAGGGGGAAATCCCTAGTGCACTGTTGGTTTCAGATCAATACATCATAATAGAATAGAATAGTATGCCACCAATGCAATAGAAAATAATAAATGGAGAACAGATAAGCTAGCACAGCCAATAAACATAGAGTTGATAACAGATATGCCGACAAGGAAACAAAGATAGTACAAATACAAGACTAACAAATATCAAAATAGCAGACAACAGACAGAAGTTCTGGGCACAAAATGGACAGAAAATAGAACCAATATTGGAAATAACCCTCATAGGGGTATTCAATCAGATAATAATTAATCGATAGATTTCAATCACAGCTCAGAGTATGATTCAGAAACAGTAAAACCCACATAGGGGCTTATTATGATCACAAATAGGGAAAGAGAAGTGCCAGGTTGGCTGACCCTCATAGGGGTCACGAATAAATAAGAGTAGCTTAACAAGCAACTATCCAGAGTAGGAGACCCTCACCTTTTGTAGTCCCAAATAGCAACAATCACAAATTGATCTATTGCTTGTCAATGCCTAGCTTGCCATCACTTAATCAAAAAAATATGCCACGAGTCAAAATTCTTCACATCAACATTCATGCATAAATCCCTAGTCAAATTCCCATTCCAACACAATTTAACTTATAATGATTTTCAATATCAAAATTTATATTCAACTTATTATTAACCAACATACAAATCCAAAATTATATCCCTCATTACCCTATTCCTCGTATAGGAAAACAATCATCGAAATGCCTATATCGACTCAAAGGCTCGACTCAGATAAAACTAGCGATTGCATGCATGCATGCATATATATATAACATGCAATAAATTAAATAAAAATTTGATCTCATTAACAAAGGCTCAAAATCATAAACCGAAAGCATCGGGACGATCACCATGTCGAGATAAGGAGACTGCCTCTCCTCCACCAC
>JACGDI010005427.1:355429-370457 GCA_014898725.1 Jacaranda copaia | reverse complement strand
TCTATTTATTATATTTTTACCCCTAAAACTTTTAAATTTTTGGCAGTTAAGTCCAACTAACTTAAATTTTCAATCTCCCTAGTTTGCATAATTTTATTAACCTCCACTCTTAAATTTTATTTATTTTAAGCCTAATTTCTACTATCACATTATTCCATTTTCCTAGTTATTATCTAAAAGAAAATTTTGGGGTGTTACAATTCCTACCCCTCTTAAGAGAATCAGGTCCCCAGATTCATACCTGGAGATTAGAAGAGTTCTGGAAAATGCTGCCACATAAAATCTTCTCATTCCTAGGTTGTTTTCTCTACATGTTGGTTCTTCCATAACACCTTTACTTGAGAAATTTTCTGATTTTTGAGCTCTTGAAATGTTTGATCCAGAATGGCAATAGGATGTTCTTCATATGAGAGATCGCTTTGTAGTGGAATACTTTCAAAGGCCACGATGTGGGAGGGATCAAGGTAATACTTCTTGAGTTGCGAAACATGGAATACATCGTGTATCTCGATCATATTGGGTGGTAATATTAGTCGATAAGCTACCAGCCTGATTCTCTCGCAAATCTCGAAGGGTTTAATGTACCTCAAGCTAAGTTTTCCTCCTTTTTTGATTAGTTTGATACCCTTGCGGGGAGATACCTTTAGAATTACCTCACCTCCTGAATTAAATTCTAAATCTTTCCTTTGCCTATTAGCATAACTCTTTTGATGATCTTGTGCAGCTTTCATTCATTGTCCTAATATTTGAATCTTGTCGATGGCTTCTTGAATGAGCTCTAGTGGTATACCCATTGATGCTTTATGGCAGAAGGTTTTAGCTCATCAAGGTCCTAATGTAAAGGTGATCGACACCTCCGACCATAAAGAGCTTCATAGGGTGCCATTTGTATAGTAGCTTGATAACTGTTATTGTAGGCAAATTCTACCAATGGAAGATGCCTATCTCATACGGTGACCCGATTTAACTCCCAGTAGTTGACACACATCCAAAGTTTTCCATCCTTCTTCTTGACAAAAAGGATGGAGGCTCCCTCGAATATATTTCTTTTCTACTAATTTTTGTAACTGTTTCTTTAACTCCTTCACTTCTGCAGTAGATCATTTAATGTTTTCTTGTTGCTTTGTTGAGTGTACTTGAATACCTTCTATTCTTAAATAAAAATTCAATAACATTATTGTTAACAGTTAGAATTGAAATGATATTTTAAATTAATGGTGATACACATAGGTAATTTTTCCATACAATAGAAAAGCCACCAATCTAAGCAAATACACTTCCTATATTTTCAACTGAAACTTTTACCTTGTTGCCCAGATGAAGGATTATATCATCTCTATTTAATTGATTGCTTTTCTTTTCCATTACCTATAAGTCATTGTATAGATAAAAACCACACACGATATCAAATACACATGTAGAGCTATTAATTGAAATGTTCGCTTCAATAAAGAATATACTATTTTTAATAGTTGCAAAGTAGACATTTCAATTCCTCTTCCAATTTTTAGATTTTCATGATAGTAACAAGTAGCATCCTTTTGATTCATTTTTTTCTTGCCTTCACTCTCAACCGTTCCAAAGGTTTCAATGCTTCCTTAACCTTAAAAGAACCTTCTTGCCTTTTTAGTCTCTCCACTAGAACAAGCTTACAATTAGCAAATGCTTATCCTTTTTTAAGGTTATCTCAATAGTCATGAGTATATTAACCAACTCACAAAGTGATACTTCTAGTTTAGTCATGTTGAAGCTCATGATAAATTGATTAAACAAGCTTAGGAGTGACTTAGTAAGATTAAATCTATGTAAAGTTCTTTGTCCATGAGCACATTAAGATTGGCAATTTTTTTTAATTAGGCCAGTTATTTGAGCCTGAAGCTCATCGACACTTAATCGCCCTAAGTTACACTCGCTTCAAAGTGCTCCTTAGAGGCCACCTCATTTGCACACCATACCTCTCTTACTAGTGTAAGTATTATCAAGTGCATGTTTCAGGTGCTAATATGACTTTTGGAGCCCATCTATCATGGCCATCAACATTTGACAATAGGCTTAAAGATTTTCTTCTTCTCATTGCATGAACATTCCATGCAGCTCATCAATAATGTCCTCAGATAACACATTTGAAGGACTTTGAGTAAGCACATAAATCCTTTTCATAGAGTTAAGAATAAGTTCTTAAGTTTCTTATCCAATCATGGCAATGCAGTTCAGTTAGCTTGTTCATCTCCAAAATAATGTTGATTGGATTTTCATGGATTTGATTGATTTCAAAATTTTACAAAAATGCAATATTTAGAGACATAAATTGATCTTTAATAATGGATAGCCTCCCATATTTATTCATGGTTTTTATTCCCTATATAGAAATTTTAGAAATCCTATTTTTTAAATCTATTTGTAAACATCTGACACCTCGAGCCCAATGATAAAACCAAGTCATTTGAAAGTACATGTCTATAAGCAACCTCAAATTTCCATGATAGTACATACCATGGATTACAGTTAATGCACTACCATAGCAGTATCTCATGTCATGCACCTATTGTTGGAAGACATGGACAAATAAACTTGATTCAATTTTACCCATTTCAACTTGATATTTAAAAGACTTAGACTTCATAAGTGAGGGATATTAGTTTTCAAGACCTTATCAAGTTATTATCTTGTTTAGGTTTTCTGCTGTAAGCATCCATCACCAAATATCATAGGATAAGAAATATAAACAATTATATAATGCCCAACATGCTTGTGAGGTTGATCATGTACCATTCTTAAGTAATCTAATAAAGCCATAGTAAACCAATTGATCAATTTAAAAGTGCAAAAGTAAAATAGAAATAGACCCCATCTATTACACATATGCATCCTACGCATACATGAGATTCCAATCTTCATGTCTTCCAAATACTCCTTGATCTTTTTGTAGTGACCATCAAAAATAAAAATTAACCACAAACCAATTGCTACTCTCATTACAAAATAAAATTTAGAACCCTGAGATATTCTCAAGGGAGATACAAAAGAGAGTGGAAAAAAATTAGATGAAGAGATTTAGGAAGAAAATGTGAAACATGCAAGCTTTATTTAATTACAAACTCATTCGATCAAATTGAATTAAATATGCTGATCACAAAGGCTAAAAGGCTTACGATCATCCCATCCATTTATTTCTTACACAAATGCATGACAAATAAATTTACCAAATATTTTTCACATAAATACTTGAAAATGTATCAGATACACAATTAAAATATCAACATGACAATTGCATATCTTATTTTTAAGAATTAATAAATTTTTTCATTGAACATTTTAAAGACAAAACAAAATTGTGTGATAATTAAAAAGTCAAGGAAAAGAAAAAATGGTATTGAAGTAATTCTATCTTACGGTTGGTTGCCTAGTGGGTAGACACCAAAACGTTCAATAGCAAAGTGCAAGGCTTCAAACCTATCTTTTGTTCCTTCTACCAGATTTAATAATATTAATTTTAAAAAATTCTCCATTTTTATCAAATTAAAACATAAAATAATACAACGCTTTTCCAAAGTCCAAAACTAAAATTGAATCGTCATACACAAGGTACAAAAATAAATTACCTATGAAACCAATTGAATCTACCATTCAATCAATTTATGCTTAACAAGTTGGAAAAAATAAAACCAAAGTTTGATTATAGATTTCAATAGATCAACTAAGTAGATTTCAATATATCAACTAAGTTAGAGTGAGGAATCAATATATCAAGTTATCATATGAATTAATTTACATAAATAACAAAAGTTTGAATTAAATAGCATTAGTAGCTTTCAATACCTCTCCTTAGACACACATAAAGGTAGTGAGAAAAAAGCCAAATAGAATGAAAATAAAAAAAATAAAGGTTCATTACTTTGGAATTACAATGATGGACATTTCAATACATAATATCAACATCTAAGACAACAAGGGATTCACATGCTATTGAAAATGGACTTAAAACATAGAAAGAATTTTGCATTCAAACTTCCTTTTGATGTAGGTTAGTCTAAGTTCCAAAAAAACCACATTATCTTCTCTGAGTGGGTCTCCTTGAACTCCCTAAAAAAACACTAATAAAATACAATCTATTTTTTCTCTAAGTATGATTATATTGCATACTTTATATTGAAATCTAAGTGTATCCACTCCTAATTAGTCCACCACCCAGACAAGATGTGCTTGCTATCCTAGAATATAGTCAAACCTCTTGACTGTGTAAAAAAGAATAGGGAGAGAAAGAATGTCAATAGAGCCTCATTACCAAAAAGGAGCAACTAAACAAAGAACAAATAAGTATGAGAGCTAGAAGTGGTCAACCCCTTAGTAGTGCATATTCATATATAGAATATGCTCAAGTGTGTAAAAGGTATGATATTTACGTATATGTGTATCTAGTAGATATCACAACTAAAATTCACATCAAACATGTTTAATGGAATTATTATATAGATACAATATAGATATTTACCTCACACTTCCACTACTATTGGATACTTTCTCTATCATATTCATGCAAGTGTCATTATCAAGGGTGTTCCCAACATACTTGATTATGTCTTACTAATGGCATGGGTTTATTATATTAAATTGGTATTAAATTAAAATTCAATTTTAATTTGAGTGAGCAATTCACTAAATAATCAAACATTTTAATTCATTCAAGCAAACCAAATTAAACTCTATTAATTAGATCTTTCCAATAACTAAATAATTAAACAATTTTTAATTACATCAATTTAACTCTTAAATTAATCAAGCCCAAAATTAATTAATTCTTCTTTTAACCCCTCGAATGATATTATCTAAGATTTAGATTATATACTCTATATACACCATATGAGTTCTTATACATTTAAATATATCCGTTTAGGTTCAACAATCAATTAGCCATTGGCCCTCAAAACATTGCTATTTAGACTATGAATAATTAATTCATCTATCTCATTAGTTGAATTCCTTTAACTATTCATTGAATTAATATATATAAATTTAAGAGTACCCAATCTTCATAGTCAATATTTATTAACAAGACTGTAAAACCCAACCAATGGACAAATAAATGTGTTAACTTTTCCACTAATAAGTGCCATGCAAATACGGTCCCTCTATTTTGTCTCCCAATTGAGGCTTAGGGTGAGGAAATTTATTAGTTTCTGAATACCCTCAATAATTTTTGGAATCTAGCAACATAGAAACATAGAAGGTTAATTCATTCTACAAGATGAGAAATAGATCCTTTATTAGTTATCACAAATCTCAATACATAAGTCATGTATGTCAAACACAAATTCTCTATGATTTGCTACATGATTACGGCACGTGTCAAAGCTTAAACAAAGATGCACAAGGTTTTCATGGAACCTCAAGAGGACTGATAATATACACATTGAAAATATGAGATCACTAGTGACCTATATGCCACTATGACTTTTGTATGGAATTCTCGAGGTAGAGTCATGGTGGACCTGTTCTCTAACAAACACCTATTAATTGTCTATTAGGCTGTTCAATTGTTGATTGTATCATATATTTTTTTTTAGCCTACTTATCTTAAGGTAAGTACTTTTTTATATCTATTTTTAATGTTTGGTATTATTGTTATTTTTTATCAATTGAAAGTATGCTTTAGGCAGAAAATGGATAGAATTGACAGTTTAGGATGGCGAAAGAGTTTTGGGAGAATAAGCAAAGCCTTCCCATTTATTACTACTGTATTAATAATGGTTGCTTGCATGCATGTCTATAAAAAGATGTGATGTACATTAGATTTTTCATAATCATTCTATGATATATGTTTGTGTTTTGTGGGTTAAAAAAATAACATTTAGACTATTATAGTTATAGGAGAACTCTACCAAAATTTTTCTTTGAGTATAAACTTTTACGAAACCCCTAATGATAACCTATAGGGGCCAAAATTTGTAATTGGTAAATATTTAATATGGGAAACTATGCCTAATTCTTTTTGGAACAGTGTTCTTTCAAAAATACCCATTAATGGCCCCTAAAGAGTGAAATAAATAAAATTAAACAATGCATATTCTATTTCTCTTGAAATGAATAAAGGACAAAATTGATAAAAACTACTATATTGATGTTGAATTGTAAAATATTCCAAACTCATTTGAGGTGAATAAAGAACTACATTGAAGTCCAAACTCATTCAAAATGAATAAAGTACTAGTCAAATATTTAGCTTGTGCATTAATAAACATTTAGCATGTACAAAAATCAACAATCCATATTTACAATGCCAAAAATAAGAATAAGTTAACCTACACACACCCCTATGACACTGAAATGTGTGGAGAAGTAAGAGGAACCATAAAACACCACTCAAACTTTGTAATGCACTCACCACTCTAGAAATCCACTTAAGAGTTTCGAACAATAGCAAGAAGATTTCTCTTCTTAGAGATAAGACAAATGTCCAAAATATGAATTGCATTCTTCAAAATATTTTACTAAAACAATTACAAAATGTAGCTTTATAAAGCTCAGAACAACTCTCCAAGCATAGAATGGCTTCCAAACTAAGACACACTTATCATGACCTAAATAACATAAAAAATAATGAGTGCAGCTAGAAATATTAAGTAAAAGTATAAAGAACTCAGCAACTAGAAAATAAAGTAAAAGAAACCATTAAAATTAGTTTCAAATCGAGTGTCTATATATATTCACCAAAGCAGCTGCAACAGCACACCAATCTGGTAGTTCTCAATAATTTCATCATAACTATATAGAGAAATGCTTTGTTAGAACTATTTGTTGAGCAAGAAACTAGACATTCGTAACCTTTCAATAATATATGACTAACCACTTAGTTCATCCCAAATGAGAGCAATTTATTCTAAGAACATGCCCCAAAATCTATCACAACACACTAAAAAATGATTCCAAGGGCACTAATTGATACAACATCCTTAAGCATGATTTTCTTACACAAATGACTACACTTTTCACTCAAATCTATTTTCATCTCATAATTCATCTTTAATTATTTTAGTGTCATTTTCCCTTGCTAGGAAAAGACTCACCCTCGAGTCTTAGTCAAGTTCATCTTAAATATAAGAAGATACATTTGCACATTGAAGGTTGCCAACACTCCATAGTCATTAAGCAATTCAATTTTATAAGCACTCTTACCAATTCTTTGTAGAACTTCGAAATGACCATCAACTCTAGGTTGTAATTTTCCATGGAAACTATGGGGACAATGCTCTTTGCAAGGATGAATCCAAATCAAGTCACCTTCTTCAGAAGCTATCAACTTTTGATATTTGTTGACAATCTTTTGTTACTTCTCATTGTGCTTGAAAATTTCTCTTTAAACCTACTCATGCCACTTCTTGATATACACAGCATAGTCCTCACTATCATTGCTAAAGTGTTGAGTAATTGAAAGTGGAGCCAAATCCAATGGACCATGAACTATCTCAAAAGGGCTCCTTTC
This sequence comes from Jacaranda copaia, assembly GCA_014898725.1. Taxonomy (NCBI): domain Eukaryota; kingdom Viridiplantae; phylum Streptophyta; class Magnoliopsida; order Lamiales; family Bignoniaceae; genus Jacaranda; species Jacaranda copaia. The sequence goes on along the minus strand of JACGDI010005427.1, from coordinate 362,977 downwards.
AGTTGTTTAGCTAAAAAACCTATTATAAGCAAATTATTTTTTGCAAAAATTGTATCTAATTAATGAATTTTTTTACCAGCTAAACTTCTCAAAAGATTTTCTAAACTTCTATTTACAACCTCAATTTGGCCATCTGTTTAAGGGTGATGTGGAGAACTAAATTAAATTTTAGTTCCAAGCTTCTTCCAAAGGACACGTAAAAAATAACTCATAAATTTTGAATTCCAATCAGATGCAATGGTCTTTGGAATGTCATGAAGTCTCAAAATTTCTTTAAAGTAAAGATCAGCAATATGTGTAGCATCCAAAGTCTTAGTGCAGTGAGCAAATATGCTATCTTGGAAAACTAATCAATAACCACCATGATCGAATCCTAGTTCATTTCAGTTCAAGGCAAACAAATTACAAAATCTATACCTACATCTTCCAAGGAGCTATTGAAGATGGCAATAACTAGTATTTTACCCATGACTTTTGGCAATATGATAAGTTCTACACCCATCAACACAATACTTCATATTTTGTTCCATCGTAGGCCAGTAAAAGTTTTCTTAAACAAGTTTAAAGGTATTATCTCTTCCAAAATTTCTAGCAAGACCTCTATTATGTGATTTATAAATAATTGCTTGCTTTAGAGAATAATTTGGAACACATAGCAATTTATCTTTGAAAAAAGCCATCTAAATTAAGGAATATGAAAATTGATCCTTCAAGCATTCTCTTCCCAAATTTTGCTGAAGTATAGATCATTCTTGTAGAGATCTTTGAGTACCTCAAAAACAATGACTTCTATTTGCAAATGGATAGCCAAGAATGACTTTGGCTAAGAGCATTTGCCTTACAATTAAGTACATCGACTTTATGCTCGATGAAAAAATTGAAAGCTTGTAAATATTCAACCAACTTAACAAGCTGAGAATTCAATTTTTGTTTATAATTAAAACACTTCAATGCCTTATGATCTTAGTAGATAACAAACATTTTATGTAAAAGATAATGCCGCCAATGATCCAATGCATGAACAATAGCAACGAATTTCTAATCATATGTAGAGTAATTATGACAACAGTTGTTCAACATTTCACTAAAAAAAGCATATGTTTACCTTCTTCACTAAGAACAACACCAATTCCCACATTCAAAGCATCACAATTAACTTCAAAAACTTTCTCAAAATTTGGTAGCTAAAATATTAGAGCCTCTGTAACCATATTCTTAACAAGTCCAAAGCTCTATTGCACATATTTTGTCTATCTCACACTACCACCACTCAAGCACTTATTGATAGGCGCTATTACAATGCTAAAATTCTTAATAAACTTGTGATAAAAGAAAACTAGGCTATGAAAATTTTGATCATGAATAGATTTAGGCTAGCTTAGGATTGCCTTAATCTTATTCTTATCTATTTTAATGCCTTCCAAAGGAACAACATATCATAAGAAAACCAAGCTTGTTGAGAAGAAATGATACTTCTTTATATTTACATACAACTTTTACTCTCTTATCACTTGAAGGTGATTCAAATGTTCCTCTAGGTTGCATCTATAGAGAAGAATACTATCAAAATAAACAATAGCAAACCTCCTAATGAAAGGTTTTAAAATATGGCTCATGAGTTGCATGAATTTAGAAGAGGCATAACCAACCACTCGTACAAACCATTTCTTATTTTGAAATTTGCCTTCTATTCATCTCTAATTCTCATGTGAATTTGATGATAGCCATTTCCAAGAATAATCTTAGAACTAAACTTGAAATTATGAAATTGATCAAGAAGAATATCAACATAAGGGAGACGAGAACGGTACTTTATAATGATTTTATTTATTGATCTATGATCAACACATGCGTTAAGAACCATCTTTCTTTAGCAAAAGAAGAGTTGTTACAACACATGGACTTTTTCTCTTTAGCATAAAGGCTTTAGAGATAAAAGTTCAGCAACTTGTTGCTACAACTCTTTATGCTCTTTTGGACTCATTTTATAGGCTACCTTGTTTGGAAGAGAAACATCGGGTATTAAATCAATGGAGTGCTGAATTTCTTGCATTAGAAGGAGTTACCATATCCTGAAATTCTCGTAGAGCAGTTGTATTTGCCATGGAACAACATGAACCTCTTCATTTTCTCCAAGAACTATTAAAGCGAAAGCCTCCATAGCTCATTAATTACCTTGTCCACTTGAGATTTAGAGATCAAATCAATCCCTCTTCGTTTAAAGGTTTAAGATCACCACCCCCCCTTCCCATCTTAGATGAACTTTTTATCATCTTTGACAAAATAATAAGTGTCCTTGGAACTATTATGTAAGGTTCTTCTATTATATTATCAAGGTCTACAAACAAGCAAACGACAACCATTTATTGTAATAACATCACACCAAACCTCATCTTTGTATTTGTTATCAATAAAAAGTTGAATAAGCCATCTTTTATTTACTTTTACCTCATTCTCATTGCAAAGCCAAGTTAGTTTGTATGGTTGAGGATGATCCTTCATCTCAAATTTTAGCTTTTCCACCATTACAGTAGTTATATGATTCTCATTGCTTTCTCTATCAATCATGATATTATAAACTTTACTATGAGAAACACATCTTGTGTGGAAAATATTGTTGTGGAGCCAACAATCATCTTCTACATATGTTATATTGAGGCTGCGTCGAATGACTAAAGATTCTCCATGAACTTCATAAATAATCTATTTCTCTTCTTTTGATTCAACATACGTAAGGGCAATCATATTAGGTTCATCATCAATTTCTTCTTTTACAAGAGTGATAATCATGTAATTTTGACAATCCACAGCATAGTATCTAAAGCCTTTACATTAGGACCACAATATCAAAACCACATTCTTTGTTCACAACAAATTTTGGTTTCAGCTCATTTGGTAGGGATGTAGGCATAGAAATAAATGTACTCCCTCGGTTGAAGTATCTCCATGTGAAGAATTTGAACACCACCTTAGCTTGATTCTTCTTTTTTATCTTTCCACCTTATAGGCCAACTTGCATATATCACTAAAAGTCTAATAAATTTGTAGTTGCACCATATTACATATGTCATGCTGGAGTCCCCCAAGAAAACGAGCAATATTTTGTTTTTTCGACTCCACAATGTTACATCTCATATTAAAACTTCAAATTCAGCTATGTAATCTTCCATAGACACTTTTCTTAAATTTATAGTATTTGAGAATGCATCTTGATGATAATTTTTGGGTTAGAATTTCTGCAAAGTTTCTTCCTCATCTTTTCCAAAGTTCTAACTTTTCTTTTTCCATAAAATGGATGCATGCTTTTTCAACTTGATACCAACTAGCATGGCCTTGCAATCTTCAAGAATTTAATTGAATTTAAAGATTTTTTCAATAGAATTCAACCAATCTATGAACTCATCCAAATCATATCTTCCATTAGAATTTAGAATTTCAACTTTAAAATCATGTGATCAAGCATTACCAATATTTTCCTAAGGTCCTTGATGGGGTGATGAATCAATACTTGAATCATTATTTCGACTGTCGTGAAATTGATTAAAATCCATTTCATTCAATTCAACATCACATTCCAAAGGTTTGCAGCAAGCAAGATGCTATTAGAGTTGTTGCACTTGTCTCCTTAAATCTTCCAACTCCATATCATGATGGTCTCTTTGGCAAGTTGTAGGATCAACAACATTGTCCTATTTTCATGACGACCAGCCATTGAAAATCAAAGCTTGATAACCAATTTGACAACAAAAATGCATACGGAAGTAGGAGGAATAACAAGGCATTACTCATTGTGTAATAGCACTCAACACTCCAAGAATCCAAGTAAGAGTTCAGAGAACAACAAGAAGATTTCTCTTCTTAAAGACAAACTAAAGGCTCAAAATATGAATTGTATTCTTTAAACTATTTTGATAAACTGATCACAAGAGATGATCTTTTAAAGCTTGAAATAACCCTTCAAGCATATGATGGCTTTGAAAGCAAGACATATTTGTCATAACTTTAAAAATGCAAAAACTAATGAGCACAACTAGAAAATATTAAGTACAATATAAAGGACTTAAAAACCAAGAAACAAAGTAAAAAAGAACAATTAAAATTAGTATAAAATAGTGTCCCTCGATATTCCAAAAAGGAGCCACAACAACACACCAGTTTAACAATTCTCACTAATATTGTCGTATCTCTCTATAAAAAATTACTTTTTGAAAACTATTTATTGAGTTAGAAATAAGACATCCATACCTTTCCACTGATATATAGCTCAACACCTAGTTCATTCTCAATGAAAGTAGTTTATTATGAGAATTGGCCCCAAAATCTGTCACAAACACCCTAAAAATTGATTCCAAGTACACCAATTGATACAACATCCTTCGACATGATTTTCTTGCATAAATGGCTACCCTTTGCACGTAGACATGTATTTTCATCCCATAATTCATCTTAAATTGTTCCAGTCTCACTCTAGGATAATTTATCATAATTGGTAAGCTCATATCATTTTTAATTTATCCTTGAACCAAATACCAATATGTATGCATATATACAAACACTATAAAATCATTATGCAAACCAAATAAATTATGAAATTTTACATAATCTTAAAAAACAACCTACTTATCATGATGAGTAAATATGAATCCAATCATCCTACAATTTAGTTAATCTTTGTACCTTTCTTCTTTAGATAACAAGGGCTTAATTACTCATAGATACTAAAATATCATTTACAGAATTGTTCTAACTATATAGATGGATATTCCACCATATAAACTTTGGATGTATCATAGGAATTACCCTAGTTGTGCTAGAATCAGGCTGGAGTTATGGATGGGATTAAGGAATTTATAACTCATGCATCTGACTTGCCACAGTTTGTGAGAGATGAGATAATTAAGTGTCCATGCAAATGATGTGAAATGAAATGCTGATTGCTAACACTTGATGATGTAAGGATGCATTTGTATCTGGTAGGCTTCAACCTAATTACTACAATTGTTTTGATCATAAGGAGTTTGATCCTTACCAAGAAACAAATAAAATATTTGAATATGTTGCATTAATTAGTGGATAATAGGAATAGTATCTAGGTGATCAATATAGATATCAAAAAATGATATATAATGTAATTGGGATTAAATAGTAGTATAAAGGTACACCATTTAAATCTCATGGTTGTGAGGAATATCCAAATGAAGAAGCTCAGAGATTTTATAATGTTTTATAATCTACCAAATGTGCACAATCAACCATTCTAGGATAGATACAAAATATATTCTCCATTATTTGCTGCTATGAGAATTTTGAACATCAAAAGTGACTAGAATGTGCCTCATAATGCTAGAGATGTTGCAATTAATGGTTGAGACCATACCCCTAGAGAATGGTGTTCCAACAAATTACTATAAGGCATGGAAGCTAATTAGTAAGCTCGACTTGGTTAAATAAAAAATTGATTGCTGTATGAATGATGCATGCTATCATAAAGATAACGCAAATGACACTAAATGTAAGTTTTATTGAGTACTTAAGTATACAACTTGATGTTAGAGTGGGCTAAAGGAAATCTTCAAGGTGTGCTAGCACAAAAAATGCACTATTTGCCTCTTATTCCTAGGTTGAAGAAGTTATATATGTCAATGAGTTCAACACATATCTCACATGAGATGACATTATGATAACTTTAGAAAAGATGATGTCAAGTATCATCCTTCAGATGGGAATGCTTGGAAGCATTTCGATCAAACTTATCCTAAATTTAAAGAAGACCTAAGAAATGTAAAGTTTAGATTGTATGATGATGGCTTCATCCCTTTCAGTCAATTTGCATCAACGTAGTCATGTTAGCTTAACATACTCACACCATAAAATTTGCCTCCAACAATGTGTATAACATCCCCCGATATATTTTTTTTGTGCATAATACTCAAGGCAAGAAATTTAAAGGCCATAATAGATGTTTACGTGTAGCCTTTAATTGAAGAGTTGAAGGAGCGTTAGACAACAGGCTTGCCGACTTATGATACCTTCAGCAAGAAAAATTTTATTATCAAAGATGTCTTCCTATGGATAATATATGATTTTTCAACTTATGGGATGTTGTCAAGATAATGTCAAGGCTTGCTTAGACTTGAATGTCTATTGTAAGAGACACAAGCTAGAATTAATTCCAAAGGAAAATAGGTAGTAGGGCATGCCCAAGGCTAGTATGTTTTTACAACTGAATACATTATGGATATTATTATAATTTGGCCATGCATGTTGATGTGTATGAACAAAATTTGTGGGTTAAAGAGTCATAATTGTAACATATTCATAAAGAAATTGCACCCAATTGCATTCAAAGAATTACCTAAGCACGTGTAGAGGCCTTTGATCGAGCATAGTTAGTTTTTCAAATGCTTAAGTTGTACGACTTTGAGGCATAATAACTTGGATAGGATGGTGAAAAATATTCCCATAGTTTTTTGGAATTTAGGAAAGATTTTTCTTCTAGTACTTTTCAACTACATAGACCAATATTTAATTATCTATTTAATAGAAGAGGCAATAAATAAACGGCACAAACAATATCAATTAATGTATCCCTTAGAGAAATGTAAATATATATGTCTATATATATATTTATGTGTTAATAACAATCGTTTCATATTAAATATATATAACCAAAGTGTTATATTATACTTATGGAGCTTATCAAACTTAAAAATACCATGAAGCAAAAGGTACAAGCAAATGGGTCTATTTTGTTAGGATAGTGCCATAGCCAATTAAAACTAGCATGTAAAACTTCTTCACTAGTAAGATAATCTTTGATTGAATGATATTCTTATTAAATGACCATCTTCATCTTATACTTTTTATACTTCAATTGCATTTGGTTTAAGCCTACAAGACTATGGAACTTGATCACATATATGATAGTGATCATGAAACAAGTCTCTAAAGTCATGATTTTAAATATTCCAAGTCATAGACACTACAAAAAATAAATATATTAGTGGGGATTATTTAGTAGGGGTTCTTATGAACCCAACTAATTCTTTTATCTTGCAAGGGTTTAGCAACCCTGACAAATTAAAAATAAAAAATGGGGGGTTTTGTGATGTAGTAACGGTTTAAACCACTAAAAAATTAGATTTAAACTTTAAATTTTTTATTATATTTTTGTAATAAAATATCACACTAAAATTAGGGGGTTTTAAACCCCTACTAAATCTGAAATCTATTAAAAATTTTATTAAAATCAAAATTACCTTTTTTTCTTTTTAATTACGGCAAGTCTCCCACCATTCCCTCTATTTCTCTCTGTTGCTCTCCTCTCTCATCCTAATTTCATAATTTTTCTTGTGCTCTTCTCATCACTCCTATCTTGCTCTCTATCGGTCCATCACCTTGAATTTCAATCTTTCTCGTTTCTCTTGCTATCTCTCGTTATTGGTAACAAGGTGGTTCAAGTATTTCCTTTTTCTCCTTTTTTGTAATTAGTCATGGAATCATATTCCCTTTCAGCAGAAGTTTCTTGTTAGTTGATTTTTTAAGTGT
>JACGDI010005427.1:283406-355329 GCA_014898725.1 Jacaranda copaia | reverse complement strand
GCATGGATTTGGATTCAATTCCTACTGAAAAATAATCCTTTTATTTTGGTCCCTTCTACCCATATCTAGGCCTCACCACAGTTACCTACTCATTACACACTAGTAAGTAGTAAATAAATACGATTGGCAATTCTTCTTCTATTCTATTTCTTTTATTTTTTCTATCTATTTTTATTTCCAAACCTTAATTTTTGTAGTTAGTGTAATCTTTATCCTATTTTTTTAGCATTAAAATCCATTTAAAATGACAATGAGACAAGAGTAGTACTTCAGATATTTATATCATGTGACTGCCTCTACTTCTTACATATGAACAGAAGAATTTAAAGCTGGTGGATGCTCTTATCTTCGGTGGTGTGAAGACAACTACCAATGGAACACTTGCTAAATGAGTTGTTCTTTTATTCATATCTTGATATGAAGGAAAAATTAGCCTTAAATGTTCACCTTACATATGGAGTGGTGTTTCTTGAATAGCAACTGAAAGAATGAACATCATTTCAAATAATGTCATCAGGTACAAATGAAGCTCTAAAGCATGCTGGTCCAATCCTCATAGGTAGAAAGATATGTGCTCGATAAAGTTAGGAAAATTATAGATTCTGATTTAAAACTCTAGAATATGATATCAAGTGAATTATTTGATTAATTCTAGTACAACATTGAGCAAGAAGATTTATGTCATAAATGGAGATTGTAAAGCCAAAAGGTACATCTAAATCTTTGGACTTTCTGCTTATGATTTGTTATAATCTCATGACACAATTTTATTCTTATTATTTTATCTTTTATCATATTATAAGGACATTACATTTATTTCACATAATGTTTTCCGGTGGTGTAAAAATGATTAGCCAACTGCTTATTGGAGTTCCTAGTGCATCAGCAGTAGAGGCAATAGCATTTGGGGCTTCATTGGGTCTTAATATGAGATTTTTGTTTGCAGTCATTGCAAATAGCACTGGAACATCATGGTATGTATGTCTAATGCACTACAAAATGCAGCTACTTTGGTTTCTATAGGGAGAATTTTTAAAGCATTTCTCTAATTCCCAACAATTTTTCCTACAAGATTTTTACATCTAGTTTTTCCTATGATCAACTTATATGTTGGCTAGGACTATTCTATTATGTCATAAGCACAAAAAGAACAATCCTATCTATAGTATTATGAGTACATTACAGATTGTCATAAAGGTAAAAATATATTGAGTAAAATGAAATAATATATTCAGAAATTTGGACCAACACATGTAGCATATATATTAATGGCCGAGTATTTTGATTTGTGCTCATGATTTTTTGGATTAATTCAGGGAATATAAGATCCCTAGTAAGTTCTCTTTCATTCACATTGACTTGTTCCTAGTAACTATCAAGTCATCAAGAATAATTTTAGCCACAAAAATTTACACATCCCAAGAGCCATGCCATGAAATTTAGCCTCTATGTGTGATCTTGAAACTATATCCGACCATATCCTGTTTCTCACTTCCTTAAGATATAATATTTTCTCCAAGAAAGCTACAATAACCAGTAGTTGAGCACCTATCTAAAGGAGAGCCTACATAATCACCACTAATAGAGCCATCAATATCTAATTCATTTCTTGCACTGAATGAAACAACAACTAATCTCATGGGTTGTGGTCATTTATTCCTAGCACCTCATAAGCATAGGGATGGATCATGGGTGAATGACATTGCGAAAGAGCAAGGAGTAAATTTTATTTATTTAATTTATTCAGTTTCTATCCCCAACTAAAAGCATTAAAGATAGAAATAAAATGAAAAGCTCTAATGAAACTAATTTGTAAACATATTGTGTCCCTAACTAATATTTTGTTCTAAACTTTAGTTGAAGTTTTGAGGGAAGATTTTTGGTGAATTACTTTGTTATTGTCTTAATGAAAGGATGGTTTAGTCAATTTTAGTCATGTTTAAGTAGGTGAACAAAAGACTATGTAGGACTTTGAGGTACCTTTACTTAAATAACCATGAGTTTTAAGCTTAGTGCTGGCACCTTTTCATTTTTCTGCATGTCAGAAATGTAATATTGATTGCATTTGGACAAATTTCTTTCACTGGATACTTGGAGCTATGACATGATGGGTAATCTTAGAATATATATATATATATATGATCATTTCACTATTTAAATGAAAAGAACAACCCTTTTGGTTTTGTAAGAGCAAATTGAGAAAGAAATGAATGATGATCTTGCTGCCAATTCTATTATTTCTCCTAATGATGTTGCTGCCAAGACCTTGGGAAATGAGCACTCTAGGCGACTTTGATGTATGGGTTTGGCAATCAAGATCAAAATAAAGATCCTTACTAGCCACTCATTTGTAGTGTCTATTGATATGTGGACATGTGTTGAATATTTTTGTATTTGTGGATTTTGATGTTGACATTTTTTAAAATGCTGATATTTTCAGAATGCTGATGTTTTGAAAATGTTGATATTTTTCAGACTCGAATTTAATAGATTGATTTTAGAATTAATTGATTTTATTGAATTTTAAGTATGAAGTTTTATTGGCATGCATATGAAATAGCATACTGAGATATAGAAAATTAATCAAAAAACTTAATTTAAAGAAATTATTGTGGGGGTCATAAACCCACTTTTATTTTTTATCAAATTACACCTTTTAATAATAGTAAACCCAAGCTAAAATTCTAAAAACTATTACATTATAATAATAGCGGGGGTTCAAGTTGTCGCTAAAATTATGAAGAACAATGTTAGCTAGGGTCAAAAAACTGCCACTAAAATATATGAAGTAATTTTTTTTAATAATAACAGGGGTTCAAAACCCCCACTAAATAAAAAAAAAGAACCACACAAATTCAATTAACTATTAGCGGGGGTTGTAATGGTGGTTAGTCAAAAACTCCTGCTAGGAATTAGCAGGATATATAACTACGAAGATTTGGTGAACCCCCAATAAAGGTATTAGCAGGGGTTTAAAACCCCCACTAAATGCAATTTTGACCCCCGCTAAGTTTACTTTCTTTTTTTTGTTTTTGTAGTTAGAATCTTGTGAGATCAAATAGACTTACACTAATGATACATACTCTAAGGGGTTGGATATTGCTTCGTTTCATAGGCAATCCATGTTAGACATGGATGCTTGTTAGGGAACAAGTTCACTAAAGGCCTGCCAAGAGAATTCACTAGATAGGTATAGTAACAAGTTCTAAAGCTTGTGATAGTGTATATAATTAGTCCTTAGACTTGTGGATCTATAGTAACCTTGTGTTTAACTCCTTATACTTTGACTTTTCCTCAACCACGTAGTAGGTCACATACGTTTGAGATTGGGCATGAATTAGTAAAGTAGAGAGGTTGAGATCTAAGATGGGATCCATTTCCTCATGCAGCAAAGCACGAGTGCATCTCCTATGTATTTTATAATGATCGATTCAAGAAATCCTTGCGCAAGTTACCATGATAATTTAGAAAAGGAATTTTCCAAAGCTGAGGTCATAGAGGGGAATGGAACATTAGATGTAAAGACATAGTTATTGAGGCTATTAGGAAGTAAAAAAAATATTTTTCCATAGGCTTCTTTCAAGGGATAAGAGACGGAAGGATCGTATTTGCATGATAAGCGCAAGCTACAATGGTTCATCAAGATATAATTCATTCATCTAATTAATCAGTCATTCTAGCTTAATTAAATAAGAGTTAATTCATCAAAATAATTTAAAGAGTTAAATTAGGCCAATTAAGTTAAAGTGTACTAGTGCCTTATGACAATTAATTAGTTAAATTAACTTAAGGAGTTAAGTTAACTCTATTTAACTTAAAGAGTTAAATTAATTAACTTAAGGGGTTAAATTAAATTAATTAAATCAAAAGGTTAATTTAATTAAATTAATAATTTAAGTTTTGAAGGGAAATTAAATGGAAGAGTCCATTTGAATTAAGTTCATTATCATTTCATTTCATAAGATGAAATATAAATGCACATGCACAAGCACATGCAAATGCACACACAAGTTGGCAAGTTGGCCAACATTGATGGAGTGTGTAATAGAAACATTCAAAAGCTTCCATCCCCTCCTATAAATATGCCATATGGCTTACCACTTGTGCTAGCTAGCAATCCGCATATTTTCTCTCCAAAAGTGTGGTATAATTCATGTGTTGAATAACCACACCAAAAATTCTCTCCTCCTTCTCTCTTCCAAAACTGCCACTCCTACCATCACCATCATCCTCTCTTATGTAGCACAGTAAGGTTGATTGAGAGCTTATCCTAGTTGTATTAACTTAACATTAGAGGTTCACCACTTGGGGAACTTAGAAGTTCATTGGTGAACCATTTTGTAGCTAATTTTGATGGATCATTTGGATGATCTAGAGGTTGAATTTTTCAATGATTTTTCATCACAACCTTTCTATTCTATAGATGATATTGTGTGCTAATTTTTCTTATTTTAGGACCTTTGAAAAGGGAGCAATTGGATAAAACCTTTGATTATTGTAGATCATCCATTAGAAGAGTCTTTGAATGATCTAGTTGATTCCTTTGAATCCTTTCATCAAATGTAAATTTTCTACCCTCTAATCCTCATTTAATGCATGATTTTGATCCTTGGGAAGGAGATGATTGGTTTTATTTTTTCCTATTGGTTTTAATATTTGGATCTCAATCCATCTCAATCTTTCATATTTGTGAGATATTTGTTTGCCAAGTGACCTCCAACTTTTGATCATATTATTTTTGGCCACATGTACATAATTTAAAGGTAACAGTTGGCCAAAATGATGATGGTAATGATGATTCTATTCCACCAATTTTTTCTATTTTTAATTAACTTAGTCATACTTCCAATGCCTACATAAGTTGATATTTAAGCAATTCTGAGCTTAAAGCTATAATATATTGCATATACTACTTAATTATGAGAGGATTAGGGAATTTATTAAGTAATTCAAATAATTAGTATTTCAACTCCCTTCCTGCCAATTCAAATAGTTAGTGTTTCAACTTCCTCCATGCCAAGTATTATTTTTGTATTTCTAGTGTGTTCTTAAAAATATCAATATAGCTATTTTGTCAAATACTTTAGCATTGGAGATCATGATGAAAATGTGGAGATCGAAAATGAATTTTTCTATTGGTTTAAGTCTTATACAAGTAGATTTTTCACTAATTTAATCCTGCACAGTGTAATTTAATATAAAAAATTACCAAAACTTCTATCAATACTAACACTTTATATGATGAGCAATAGATTCATCACCCCAGGACTGGCTTAACAAATTTGTTCTTGCATAACTGGCATGGGGTCCTAACAAGCTAGTTAGGACATAACCCTAATATTTTGTGAATAAATTTAAATTTCACAAAGATGCATGGAGTGGGGGTAAAAAAAATAATGAATAGTAGTTTATTGGTTATGAGAATCGATGGTGTTGGTGGTGAAAACGACTGTTACGAGATATTGAATGAGATGGTGGAGTTAGAATATCTAATGATCCTATAAAAAAAGTGGTTCTATTCCATTATGAGTGGTCTAATCCTACTCCTATGAGAGGAACCCATATAATGAAACCAAAATATAAAATTATTGAAGTTCGTCAACATGGTAGATATTGGAAGTATAACTATTTATAATTGCCGGACATGTGAGCCAAGTTTACTTGTCCCATATCCTAGAAAGATTAAGGATAAGCTCAATTCATGGTCTGTTATAAAAATGAAAGCTAGAAATAGAGTGGAAATTGAAGATTCATTGGAAGTTGCATATTAGAACAATATGCCATTACTTGTTGATGTAGTGAATCTAGATGAATTATTAGAAAGCTTAATAGATCGTACTCATCCTCTATAGGATGTTGATGCATTGGATGTACAACACGTACAAGGTGCTGTTAATGTCGACAATGAAAAAGATGTAGCATTATAAGTGATGATGAAGATAAGAGTGATGAGGACAATGGTACTAACGAATCTGAACACTCTAACAAAGAATGAATTATGTTGTTGGTTTGATATTTATTTTTCTCTTCATCAAGTAATGTGTTTCTAGTTAAGTTCTATTATTAATTATTGTCATTACATTACATAGTTAATTGCTATAACATTATTGTTGATATGTTGGAATAATTTTTATGTATGTTTTATTTTAATTTTTACAAATGGCAAACCAATTAGGTATATGTCCCCTCTCCCATCACTGGCTGAGATAAGGACCTCAACAAAGGCAAGGGTATGAGCCAAGGTATGAATTTTGTTCCCCAACCACTCAAATATAGGACCCACCCTACCTCCAAGATTGTTAGCCTATTTAGGATCATGCCCCCTATGCATTCCTTCTGCACATGCACAATTCCATCACTCCTTTTCTCTTTATCAACATCAAAATCAACCTCATTCATTGCTGTGAGGTCATCCAAGTTTGATCCGCCACAGCTTTCTACTGTTGCTTCACTCCACTTTTCCTTACTAGCAAACCTATCCTCTACAAACCAGACTTAAGGTAGGGGAGATCAATGTTCTAGCAAGGTACACTTGCTTCCTAAATGATGCAATTGGCAAGGAAAAAATTATATAAATGTCATTTATTTCATTTTCATTATATAAATGTTGTTTTACATTTTATGAATTTTATATAGGTTTATACACTCACTAGATGATACTAAGTTCTTGATAAGAATAATCAAGTGTAAGGTACATGAGGTATACAAGTCCTAGCTGGATATCCCTTAGTGTTTACTAGAGCATATGTTTAAAGAATAGAAGGTATATATATATATATGTTAATATATTTATTTAGAGAAAGTATGTTTATATATTTAACATTTTAAATTATTTTATTTTTTCACAGAAATATGTATATTGGGACCCCCATTATGACGGCCATATGTAGAGGCCCTTTAAAACTAAAGAATGTCACTGACTTAGTAATATGTATGGCCATACCTGGAAAATGAGCAAGAGGACAGATTGGATTGCCTAGGATTTCGTCAGCATTGGCAACCCCAAGGTTTTCATAAGAAGTTTTTGTAGGCCAAGAAGTATTGGGTTTCTAAGACCAGAGGATCCCTCTACATGGGAGGAAGTATATCCACCAGAATACATGCCTAGCTATTAGTAAGTTTCTAAATTTTTTATCTTTAGTCAACTTGGTAGACTTTTAAGATCAATTTTAGATTGTTATATTTAGAATATTTGATATCTTATGTTAGTGAATGTCAGATCATTGGTTTCCATTATTGTTATGGATGATTACAGCAACCTCCCCTAAGGTTTAGGGTAAATACAGAAACTTCCTTTGTGGTTTGAACAATTGCATTTGCCTCCCTTGCCGTCAATAGCCCTTTAGAAACTCTAATGGAAAGCGTAGATAAATTGCCCTAATTTGAAGAATTACTATTCGAAAAAACCCAAAAAATATAAAAAACAAAAAGACCCCTCCACAAAAATACACTTATAAAAAAAATAGAAAAAACGTTTTTCATAAATACATACTCATACCTTCTATGTACATATATCATAAATATATATACACATTATATATACATATCATATATATAATATTATAAATATATGTATATACATATACAAATGTACGTCTCTCTTTCCCATCCCTACCCCTGTGGAAACTGGCCAGATTTGGCCATGGCAGCTTCCGATGGCAGCTGCCTTGCCATGGTAAAGATGCTCTTACCATGGCTACTGCATTGCTAATAGCCATTGCAACAACTGCTGCAAGACTGCTGCCAATGGCAGCCTTGCCATGCGCTACCATGGTGGGAGGAAAAGAGAGAGAGAGGTCACAGGGCCAAGAGGATGGGGGATGGGGTGAGACGAACATGATGACTTTATTTATTTATTTTTTATTTTTGATGAATAAATAATTTTGTTAAATTTAATTGAATTATTTTAATTATGATGATTATTTTAATGTTGTTAATCATGTAGTTTAATTAATAGCTATACAATATTACTACATAAATTGTTTTTCATATGTTTATTGTTTGACGTTACTGAATATGTAACTTTATAAATTTTTTATCTTTTATTTTTTATTTGTTATTTTTATTTGTTACTACATAAATTATTTTTCATATTTTTATTTGTTACTTCCATTATTTTTTTTGTTATTTTAATATCACTTAAAATGATTGAATGAATATATAAAATTATTATTTAATATTATTAAATAAATTTAATTATTTAGATCAATTATTTAAGATATATAATATTTATAACATTTAATTATATTATTTTGGATATATTTATTATATAATATTGTAGAGTATGTATTTCAAAAGTATTGAATTATGATATCTAAGATAATAGTTTTTTTATTTTTTTTCTTATTTCATTTTTTAGTTAATTAAAAAATAAATTTAATCTAATTTTATTGTTTTAGATATATTTATTATTTTGATATTACTGAGTATGTAATTTAAATTTATTAAAAGTCCATAATTTAATTATTTTTGTTTTGTTATTTAAAGTTTGGAATTAAAAAAATTGTTTAATATTCATATAATGTTTATTAATGTTCAAATATATGTAAATTTACTTTTATAATTTAAATTATTAAAACTACAATAATTTAAGAAATAACAAATTTATTTTTTCTAACCTTATTTTTAAATCATAATGAGTTTGTATTTTAGTTAATAAATTTTAAAATATTTAAAAGCAACCAAGTTTGGTATATCAGACAACATCAAATTTTTAAAAAATTATTTTTTCAAAATGAATTAGTTAATTAAATAAATGACTAAATTAATTAATTAATTTAGTTAATTAATTAAAAATTATATTTCCAACAGTAGCATTAAGCATTATTTTAATTTATTACATTAATCCCCTTGTTATGGTTATTTTATTACAATTATACCCACACATGCAACAAAAAGTGAAGGGCAATTGAAGGGCATTTTGGTTCAACAAATTGATCAACACCTTATTATAGTCAACTAAAGGGTGAAATTGGATTTTCACAAAAATTCATGATGATATCAGCAAAATCCATTAGTTTGATTAACAGCAGGACCTATGTGTTAGATAGTAACATACCACAAGGAAGGTAAATGTAATTTCTCAAATCACAATAGAAGTTTTTGTATTTACCTCAATCCTAAAGGGAGGTTATAGTAATTATCCCTTGTTGTTATTGAGTTTTTTTGTTTCTTGGGTATAGACCAATTAAGAGGAGGTTCTACCAATTTTTTTCTTTTATTTATTATAATTTTATAATATGCATACATGACACATTTATTTTAATTCTACTGTGTACATAGGCTCAGGAGTTGCAAAGGTCATCAATGATGGAGGAGAATTTAGCATGTACCCACTAATGGCAAACCAGTAGGAGCTGGGTAGACAATAGGGGGAAGAGCTGCTCTATGTTTGGATTGTAGATATTCATTTTACTTTTATTCATTATTAGCATTAACTTAATAAATTTTTATTTGTAAGAGGTCTTTTAGCAAGCACTATCTTAGTCCGAAACTTAGCTAAGGAGGGTGGGAGTGTAGACAACCTGTAATCTCATGTTGAGTTATGGATACAATATATTGGAAGCCCCAACAAAAAACAAAGGGTTCATAGGTTAAGCTATCAACAATTGCCCTCCTACTACTCTAAACCTCTTGTGGAGTCATTGAGTGAAACATTAGCATGTTAGGAGGCTCAACCAGGAGAGATGTAATGCATGGTTGCAAATATGGAGAACGAGATCAAAAGGGCCTTGCCTAGGTTTGAGATAATCATTGTTCAAGCCATTCAACATTTTTCTTCATCCTCTATAAAACTTCAGCTTCAACATGTTCAATAGCAGCAGGGCTTCGAGCAACAACATCCCAGCATGGTGCTAAGCAGGAGTACCATGATAATGATGATGAATTGATGACTATTACATCAATTATGACGATGCTACATCAGTAGATAGGAGGGATGTGGTTTTTTATATTTTCTTTTTATTGGCGCTACTTTAATGCTAAAAATTTATAAAATTATATTTTTTTTAAATGCGTGTTCTTAATTTATTCACAATTTATTGTTTTATACTTTTGGCAAATTGGGTATAAAATGTACAAAGAGATTACAGGTTTAATTAAATATTCCATTAGATTTGTGAGGAAAATTTCATTAGAAAATAAATTAAACAATAATTTAAAAAATCAAAATTTCTGATGAATATCCAACAGATATTTCGACAAAATCTAGCAGAATTTATGTCGATAAACTCTATTAGATTTCTGTCGGAGTATCATCAGAAATTGTTTGAGAGAGATTTCATCGGATTTTCATTGAAAAAATGATTCAATTATAAAACGACCACCTTCATTTACAACCCATCAAATGCCGTACGAAAAATTTTTCCCATAGAGAAATCTGTCATAAAAATACTTAGTAACGAGGGATTTCTTCGATAGAAGAAAAAAATTGTTGGAAGTCTGTTAGAAATTTTCATTTCTAACGAATTTTTGATGAATTTCGTTTAAACTATTCATTGGAAATAACGTAATTTTTTGTAGTGAATTTAAAATGATTAAAATTCAGTATTAAGTTAACATTAAGCAAATGCAACCAAATTACCCACTTGCTATATATAATAGTATAAATGGTGACTGTAAGTATAATATAGGAGTGTCAATAATTATTAGGATTTAAATTTCCAAATCTTATGGTATAAATAATTAGGAGAACATGGAAACTAATTAATTTGAATACTATATTTAGCGCACATCGACCAATTAACAAATTTTTGTATAACTAAAAAAACTGAACATATTCAAAAATTAAAATATTTAGATCAAAATGGATTTGTAGAGATATAATATTGATAATCAATAATTACCAAAATTCAAGCTGAAATTGTACAATATGACAATGAATTAGGGGATTTAATCTAAGAGATTAATAGGATAAAAAATCTTAAATGTTTTATTTAATGCCACGAACTAATTAATATATTCATTTATAATTAAAAATTAAAAAATTATCAAATATTAATATTTAATTAAGATTGAGCAGCTCCAGTCAAATGGTCCACTTGCCTGTATATAATAGTATACATGTCTAGTCATTAATGAATAATGGGTTGATATGTAAATATAATATTTTATATTTAATAATATCGAAATTCAAACGTCCAAATGAAGGTTTTGAAAACTAATTTAATTATCTATACTATCATAACAAAATGCCTTACCTCTTTTGGTTTGTTTTCAAAAAAATTTTCCTAAAACGTCGTGTTTTTTTTTTACCATTCTGTTACTACAAGGTAATAATTCTACAATCATTTATTAAGCTTATATATATTTCCATTTTTCCGCAACTTTTCCATCTTCCTGACTTCTTGTTTGAAGTATGCTTTCTGTCATTTGTACTATTTTACTATTTTTATCTATTATTTGATGCCCACGCATTGATTATGCACTAGCCATTGATTATATTTAAGGCTCGCCAACCAATTAAAAAGAATTTATAATTAATAAAAAAATCTTCTCAAAGTTAATAATTAGTCAAAATTGAGCAATTGCAGTTAAATGACATCTTTACTATACGTATATGTAGATAGCTAGGTAGATATAGGTAGATGGCTAGTCAACAATCAATCACATATATATTTATATATATATATATATGAAAATATAATATAGGGCAGTCAAAATTCAAATTTCATGATTGTAAATATGTTAAACATTTTAAACGGGTCATGATGTAAAGAGGTTAATTAGAAGGTTCTGGAAGCTAATTGAAATTCAAATTTAATTAATTAATACATTTTTTTATTAATATTTAACCAAAATTGGGAAGTTAAGGTCAAATACGTCCTCTCCTATATATAACAGCATGAATTTGAATTAATGTAGCGATGACTGAGTTTAAATAATTAATGCAAAGATAATTAAATTTGGCTAGTGGGCATATTTTGATGATTTGAATAGCAAGAAATTTATAAGATGTATCAGACAATGAATGAAATTATTATTAATAATTAAAACAAAATCTAACTTTCTAAAAATTTAGAATTGGCTAAGAATCGCACAGATTAGACTTCCTAGATATTCATTCCAGCACTATATAAATCCTGTCAAACAACTTTCTAGCGCACCAATTCTTATTTCCATCTTCTCTTTGTAAAATGGGAAGTCGTCGCTCCACCTCTTCAAGCATCTCTGCACTATTATTCCTCATAAGCTATTTCGTTTGCATTCTAACAAATCCAGGGCCAGTGACAAGCACTGCTCAATTACTTGATCACAGAAAAAGGCTTCAATATGATCCCGTTGCCATTCAGAAAGCCTCTAATGACTATGGAAATATCATTCACGAGATTCCTGGTGCAGTTCTTTCCCCTTCATCCATTAAAGACATTATTGATCTCATCAAATTATCCAACAGTCTTTCCAACCCTTTTACCGTTGCGGCAAGAGGATGTGCGCATTCCGTCAGGGGACAGGCCATGGCGCGTGGTGGAGTGGTGGTCAACATGACTGCTTTGAGTAAAAATGGGAGAGGGATTAGGGTCTCTGGGAACAGTTCACTAGGGTTTTATGCAGATGTGGGAGGTGAGCAGCTTTGGATTGACGTACTGCGAGCGACGCTTGAGCGTGGCCTGGCGCCAGTTTCTTGGACTGATTATTTGTATTTAACTGTGGGTGGAACACTCTCTAATGCTGGGATCAGTGGACAAACATTTTTGTATGGCCCCCAAATCAGCAGTGTGCTTGAACTTGATGTTGTTACTGGTACAATTCTGTTATTATTTATTTATTTATTTATTTCTGGGTCTTTTTCTTGTGGAGATGGGATGCCAGTCCCAATAATTTTAAAATTCAAGCAATTACAATCATTCATGCTGTGTGACTTATGCGACCGTCCGCTATATATAAAAATGATTGTAATTTTTAATTCACATCACAAATTATGACCTTAAAATCTAACTTGAGATGCATAGATATCTCTTTGTACACTTAGTCCGACAATGTGGCATACACATGCATGCAGATATCTATGTAATTTTTATTATATATGTAATTAGTTATGTGTTTTCCATGGTTTTGATTAGGTAAAGGGGAATTTATCACTTGCTCGAAGAAAAGGAACCCTAAGTTATTTTTCGGAGTCCTGGGTGGTCTGGGGCAGTTTGGTATCATAACGAGAGCTAGAATTATTCTAGAAAAAGCACCAACAAGAGTAAGAATAATTTTCATTATGGGCAAAATTTCTATGTAATTCTCCACGTCTTCCTTTTATTTTTGATTTATATATTCCTTTCTCCATGTCTTTCTTTTATTTGTCATTTATATCAAATTCATATTCCACCTATAGGTGAAATGGGTCAGATTGCTTTATAACAATTTCCCTATATTTAGAAGAGACCAAGAACATCTCATCTCAAGTAATGCCCCAGACTATGTGCAAGGTATCCTAATCATAAATGAGAATACAACAAATGAATGGAGGTTTTCCTTCTCCTCACCATCCAATCAATCCAAAATTGCTGCATTGTTAAAGAAACAAGGTCTCCTCTACTCCATAGAATTGGTCAAGTATTACGATAATCAAACTGCTGCTACTATTGATGAGGTACTACTCTATCATTGTCATCAAATATTTTATCTATTTTTATCCTAATATGACTAAATCTTTTGTTTGTCCTCTCGTTTCTCTTCTCAGGAATTTCAAATATTGCTCAAGGAGTTGAACTACATTCCTGAATTCATTTTCAGTGCAGATGTCTCCCTCTTTGATTTCCTTAGTAGAGTGAAAGATTTGGACAATCAAAAAGGACCATTGGAATCTCATCCATGGCTGAATCTCTTCATACCAAAGTCCCGTATATGTGATTTCAATGCTGAAGTTTTGGCCACCATCATCCCAAAATTCAATAAAACATCTGGCATATTCCTTTTCTACCCACTTAACCGAAATAAGTACTCATTCTACACCCTATTTCTCTTAAAGAAATGCTCATTCATCTTCTGGCTATTAGTTAATATAGCTAAACTGTTGTAACATTAAATTGTGCAGATGGGATGACCGAATGTCTGCAGTAACACCAGATGAAGATATCTTCTACACTCTTCAACTGCTGCATTCAAGTTCGCCTAAAGAATACAAGATTATTGATAAATTCAACAATCAGATTCTGAGATTCTGTAGAAAGGCTGGCATCAACGTGAAGCAATACCTTCCTTTTTACAAATCCAAGCAAGGTTGGATAAAGCATTATGGCTCTAAGTGGGAAACTATTCAACAAAGGAAAGCAAAGTTTGATCCCAATAGGATATTATCACCCGGCCAAAGAATTTTTAATTCTATCTGATCAGTTGTACATCAATTTGTCATATGCATGCAACTGGAATTTTGTTGTGAGAAGTTAACCAGTGTCTTTGTGAACTAGTTTCATTAAAAGACAAAGAACTAGCTCACTAATAATTAACTCTTAATAAATAAAATTTAAATTCTCTATTCTAGTTATCTTAACATGTTCTTTAACAATTTTTTCATATTTATATTGTTTGTTTTCTCACATTGGTATCAGTATCTTACTACTTGCGAAATTTAATTATTGATGCTTACTAATGCTTTGGTGTCACAAAGCTGAAATTTCTTCTACTAGAAATGGATCTCTTCAAAGTAAAGTCCTACTAAACGAAGAGCCAAGGTTCACAGGCTCAAAACAGATATGTATGTCATGCCTACTTTGGTGTTACAAATTTAAGTTTCTTCTAATGGAAATCTACTTCTTCAAAATAAAGTGCTACTCAAGGAAGACCCAAGTTTCATAGCCCAAAATGAATCCATATATCATGCCAAGAAGTTGTATATTAAGACCATTTTAGAAGATAAGCAGATAGGGGGAGAATTGCAAAAATAGTACATTCAAATGGTCATTTGACAATTAAGGATCAAAATTTTGGAGGTACCAATGTAGGATAGTAACAATTAAAACACTACTCAAAAAATGCCTTTTTGCGATGGAAAAAATCCATTGCAACATCTTTAGTCAAAAAAATTTGCAACAGATTTTGCGACAGATTTTTTTGCAACGGATTTTGCGACAGAAAAATCTATCACGAATTTAGTGTTTTGCAATGGATTTTTCCATTGCAAATCCGTCACAAATTTGATAATTATAATTAAAAAATAAAATTTGTGATGGAAAGTTTTTTTTAAAAAAATATACACATTCTATCAAATTAAAACCTATAATTACCCAATATCAATAATTATTTGTATTACATACTAATCATCCTATACACTAATATTTAAATATTATTTTACATAAAATCACAATAATTTTATATCACAATAAAAATCAATAGATAATATTGTTCAATATATAAATCAAGCCCTAACTAACATATAAAATTTATAAAATAATGCCAAAAAAATTATCTTACAAGGCTTATATTAAATTTCAATATCTTGAGATATCCAAGCCTACAATATTAAAATAAAAATAAAATTACAATAATAAAAAATAAAAATATAAACTAAACTAGTAGATAATTCAACATAATAAACCAATATATAAATTCAATACATAACCAAATCATAATTGAGCACAAAATTTATAAAATATGAATTCAAATCCTAATCAAATATATAGTTCACAAAATATAAATCTAACAATTAATTCAATTTAAAGCATAATCAACACATTATTCAATATAACCAAATATACATATCATTATAAACCAACATATAATTTAATATAAGTTCAACATATAACTCAAATCCTTATCACACATATAATTAACAAAATCTAACACACAATTCAATATAAATGCATAATCCAAATACATATAAATCTAATACATAATTTAAGGAAATCAAACACGTCCAACATAAACCAATGTATAATTTAATATAAGTACAACATACAACTCAAATACTAATCAAACATATAATTCACAAAATATAAATCTGACAAAATTTGACACATAATTCAAAACAAATGCATAATCTTAACACATATAAATCTAATACACAAATCAATATAATCAAACATGTATCTCATCATAAACCAACATATAATTAAATCCTAATTGCATATATAATTCACAACATATAAATCTAATAAAATCTAAAATTTAACATATAATTCAATATAAATGCATAATATAAACACATATAAAACTAATGCATAATTCAATATAATTAAACATACATCCAACATAAACCAACATATAATTTAATATAAGTCCAACATATAGCTCAAATCCTAATCAAATATATAGTTCACAACCCTAAGTATGACATAATTTAACTTAGGAAACTTATATTGTTGTTTTGGGATATGTAAATTTAGAATTTTATTTTCACAAAAATTATGAAAAGAAATGGCGATTTTGTCTTTAGCTATATTTGTATTCGTTGGCATGTTTCCAAATTGCATTCATGGGCTTCTAAAAAAATATCTCTAAGAAGACAAACGTATATTTACTTTCCAAATTGGTCAAAAAAGAAAACTCAACATAATGAGTAGTATCATTTCAATTGAAAATAACTAATAATAATTGTAAACACATTACATAATGACACATAAACATTCCCCCTCATGCCCATCATTATCACGTAAGCAATTACAAATCCATTAGCAACTAATGAGAAGGCTCCACCCCTTCTCCCCACAACCCATCCTCCTTTGCATTTCCACCAATTCTAAACATTTCTAATATATTTTATTGAAAAAACATATAAAATCAAAATACGATATGCAAATTTACCTTTAAATGCTCAACATAACTCAACACTTGTATAAGGTATCCACCACCATCGAAATAGCTTACAACATGTCCATAAACTAAATTAAAATTTGAAAATATAATATAATTCAGTATATAGTACCATAAAATTTAACTCAACCTAAAATTCTAATAAAATTTTTAATTCAAATAAAAATATAACTCTAACAAATATAACAACATTTAATACGAATATAAAAATTTACCTCAAATTTTAATTAATATATAAATTATTATTTATGTTAAATCAAATTATATAACTAATAAATAAATCATTTTGAGTTTAACTAACACATAAATCAAATTTTAACTAACTTGAATAATTAACTAAAACATAATGGAGATAATTAAAATATAATTAAATTTTAATATAATTTTGATAATTATCATAATTAATGGAGATGGAGCAAAATATGAATTCTTCAAACCTGAAATATTAAACAAACAACAAAATTAGCATTTTTAAAAATTAAAATTAATCTTTCAAAAAAAAATTTTGGACAAAATTTGGCCGGCTGCTGATAGAGCTGATCGGCCAGCAGCCCACCAACAATGCTGTTGGTGCACTAGCAGTACCAGCTATTGTTGGGCGCCAGCAGCTATTGTGCTAGCATTCTGCAGCAGCAATAGCTACTGCACGCTAGCCGGTGTAACCAAAGAAAAAAAGAAAAGAAGAAGAAGGGAAAGGAAAAGGGGAAGAACAAAATGGGTAGGTAAAATAGAAATGAGGATTTTAATTTCCCCTATATGATCATTTGCGATGGATTTAAATCCGTCACAAATGATTTTTTATTTTTTTATGTTTTTTATTTTTGTGATGAATTTTTTTGTCGCAAATTATTTCTTATTATTTTTTATTTTTTTCCAGTTTTGCGACGGATCTAAATCCATTGCAAAATTGTAATATTTGCGACAGAAATATTTGTCACAAAACACCTATTTTGCGATGGATTTTTCCATCGCAAAAGGTATCTTTTGCCATAGATTTTAAATCCATCACAAAACTGTAGTTTTGTGATGGAAAAATCCATCGCAAATGTTGCAGTTTTGCGACAGATTCAAATCCGTTGCAAAAATTGACAGTTGCGATGAATTTTTCCATCGCAAATTTTTTTTATTTTCTATATTTTTTGTTACATTTTTTGATGGATTTTGTGACGGAAATATTTACGACAGAAAAGTCGTCGCATAATAGTTTTTTTTAGTAGTGAAAATTTTTTTAAAAAAAGGGTAGAGCTCATCAAAAAGTATAATAAGTGTCGAAATTAATTTGATTGCGCAGCACTTGATCCTATTGAGCTAGCCCACCTCCAGCTATCTTATAATTCTACATCAGCTCTAGGCGTCATTTGCCATATCAATGAAATTGCCACATCATCTAAAACATACTACATAGACAAAAAATGAGGGAAAAGCTTTGTTTATGTAAGTGAAAAACACCACATCTGGGTTAGCCTCCTTCTCCTTATGGAGAAAACACAAAAATGCAACAAAAAATACCACCCATGTAATACAAAAAGATCATCTACCAACAATGTAAAAGAATCTATCATACATGTAATCAAACTTCCAAATATTTAGTACAAAAATACCAATAATTCAAAGAAATATAATGGAACAAAAAAGATAATAACACATAAAAAGGACCAAAAAATCCAACAAAGAGCACATATTAATGATATCCTATCCAATATTGAGAAATTTGAACCATACATCACTATACCAAAATATTACATAACAATCAATAGCATGGATCATGTGCCACCAAGATACAACATATTAAATAACAATCAATATCATAGGTCATGTGTCACTAAGGCAAAACAACCTATCATATACAAAAATATTCTCATCCAATCAAACTTCATAATATTTAGTACAAAAACACCAACAATTCTAAGCAAAATCACAAAACTAATCAAACTCCTTCTTTACCCAGTAGATTGACTTGGTTGAGAAAATCCTTAATTGAAGCTGAAGATATCCATATATTTTTTCCATCTCTACCTATGGTAAGAACTTTAGCTTGAGTATTGGTACTTCTTGTTGGAAGTGACTGCCGTTCAAATTGACAACCCTACATTAGTAGAAAAGCTGTTATATTCACCGTTATCTACAACATCGTTGAAGGTCTTTGCAAGTTATTGCTTTCCATATGTAGTTTTTGCTACATTGAAGGGTCAAGAACAAGTCTAGGTTGGGGCATTTAGTGCTGCATAGGCTGCAACTCAATAGCATGAAAATCAACATAATTTGAAGGCCCTTAAATCAGTACTTTAGTTACTTCAACAGTACCTGGTACTTGGCTTGAAGCATCAAGTAAGAGTTGGCTAGGAACATTAGCTGAAAATCAGCTTAAAGCTCAACTAAAAGTTGACTTGTGTCCTCTTGAGCTTTCTTGTCTTTCTTTCTCACCTACCAAAATACATAAAATCACTTATGAAATAAATCAAAAAGGATTAAGAAATGCACAACACTTGCATTCAGTTTTTTTCTCTGGCTCATTATCTCAGTTTCGTCACGTTGCTCCACATTTGCATTTACCAAGTTTACATCTCTCTTCCATGCTCTTGTATTCTGCCAAACTACACTACATAACTTGCACTTGATAATAGTACATTATCTTTTCAATTCATTGTCTCCATACCTCTACTCTTTTCTTTTTTTTGTCTTTCAGTCAATTATATTCCTTTGTTCTTACCTTTGAAGCCTACTAGCATTGCTTCCAATGTTTGGAGAGAATTATGGAATGAATATTGTCTCAACCTACAACTCAACACCACTGATTCGCATTATAGGTAGTATATACATACACTTATAAGTATCAATTGTGTTTTGTTACAAAAGTGCACATGGTGTTCTAGATTCTCCCTCACATGGCTACTAAGGCATGTTTACATGGAATACTAGATAGATGCTATCTTTTGCAAGCACAAGTCATGTGATGTAGGCCACTATAATGCTGACTACCATCAAAGGATGATATTTATTAATGAGTTTCATTAGCCTTGATAAGATAACATCTGCAACCTTGTTGGAACTCTTTTAAGAATTTTGTTTATCTTGGAGAAAAATATTCCCTTCAACTTTACTTCTACCCTATCTCTGTTATCTTGAGGTCTTTTCATCAAGAACTCCCTCATCCATGAATGTAGAGGAAGGGATAAGATTCATAATAATTTCCAAAAATAGACAAAATTAACCGACACATCCTCTACTTAGGGATATGTTCTATCTCTCAAAATTGGATTAAATAGATGGAGAAAAGTTACATTAATCACAAAATTGAAAGGCAACTAGGAGGATCTCACTATGGAACTCTTTCCAAGCAAAGAATTTGCCTTTTTTTCTCTAAGGATCTCCAACTCCTATCCAATGGACAACAACTCTAGTTGGAAAACTCTCCTCCAAGATGAGCTAGAATGGGTGCCAAAACAGCAAGTGAAAACTAAAATCCTCCAGTCACTAGGAACACAAAAAATCGATCGCCACCTTGAAGAAATTTGATCCACCACTTCAAAGCTCCCCAATTGTGAAACCTCTAAAGCAAATCCACACATTTAGGACCACTCTTAATCCTCTCTCAGTCAACTAGAAAAGTAAAGGAGAATAAAAGAAGATGGAAAAGAGAGTGTGAAGACATTACTAGGGAGAGAAATGCTATAAGAAGGAATCTAGATGGTGGTTTCTCTCAACACATGAGAAAAGAATAGTCACTGCTAAGTTCAATTTCTTGCGCTAGACCTACTAATGATGTCTTTGAAAAACTTAATTCTTCAAACAGGGTAGTAAAATGAATCCCTCTATGTGCTCCACTTTCTAATTCAGTTATATTTGTTCAGTTGGTTTAGGAAATAATAACCATCATCATTAGATATCACTTTCTAACATTAAGTTGAATCTCATAAATGAAATAGTTATTTTAGCATCACCATCTTTATATCATTTACTAATCTAGTGTTCCCTATGTATGATAAGTACATCACTATATGCATTAAGTCTACTACAAATTAAATTTGACTAAATGGAATATGATTACCACATGGAGAAGTTGTACGGTTGCATCAAGTATACAATGAATTCAAGATCCTTCAAGTGTTTTTGGTCGTCAGACATAAAAATGCATTTCTTTTAAAATAGTTCTGATGCAAATACCTAACTCCCTTGTTGGGAATACATTTTTATATCATTGATGAAATTGTGTATATTCGGTTGAAAGACTTTTAAACTTTAATTTAACTTAATTAAAATCAAGATAAACTAAAATTAATAAGATCTAATGAACTTTCAACTTTTTTAGGTAAAACTGTACTTTGAATTTATAAAAAAACTAAAATTCAAACTAAAGTAACCTTATCATAATTTTATCTTTTACACATTTGAATTAGCCTTTTAAACCAAAATTATTTATAATAAATTTATCTCTTCAAATTTATTTTAAATTTTTTTGAATTTTTTGTCAAAAAATAATTTGCGATAAAATCTATTGAATTGCTACGAGTATTTTTTAGTAACTTGTAAATTGCTTATTGAAAGTATTTTTTTTTTTAGTGACCATATAATATTGGTCGCTATGAGCACATGTTAGGCAACCAATTTAGTTGGTTGCTGATGACCACTTTATTAGAGTTATAGCAAAAAGTTAATATTTTATTATTCAATTGGTTGCAATAAATGTTTATATATAGTGACCAAAAAATTCTTGCTAAAAATTTCAATTTTGGTCGCTATAACATTACCTAAGAGTGGCCAAGTTGCAGCGACTATTTATAGCTACCAAATATTTGGTGGTTGTAAAAAGGTTTACATAACTTTAAGTTAGCAACCAAATCACCTTTGGCTGCTAATTTTATATTTTTAGCAACTATTTTATCATTGTCGCTAACTATTTGGTGGCTAAAATCAATTTTTCTTGTAGTGCCACTTGATTGGAGGCAAAAATGCAGCTAAAAATAATGCATAAAGTGGCTAGCCATGAGAGGGAGTGGGGTGTATTTAGAGTGTGAGGTAGAAGCCTATGGAAACTTTTATCATACACTCCTCACTAGGCCACTTAGGATGCCACTTAGCTAGTCAAGTTGCAATTTGATTTCCTAAATTAAAAATGCCAACTCACTAATATTAAATGAACTTCTCCATTTAATTTTCCCTCCAAAATTAGATTCCCAAATTAATTAAATTAACACCTTAATTTAATTGGGTTAACTTAACTCCTTAAGTAAAATAAAGTCAACTTAACTCTTTAAGTTACTTTGACTAATTAAATTTCCACATGACACCAATTAAATTAAATCTTTAATTTAACTTACCTGGTTTAAATTTTAAATTATTTTGATTGATTTAAGTGGCAACCAATTAATAATTAGTCAACTAGTTCTCTCTCTCCAACAAACTTGATCATTTTAATTATCTAACTCCTTAGATAATTTTTTCAATCAAGTGATAGTGTTCTAGACTTTTGCACGTGACACCAATTAATTAGAAATGAGCTCACAATTCTTTGTAATTTATTGAATATCAAATATTCCAACTAGTTTAAACTCTCTTAAACTAATCACTCTATCAATTAATCTTTATTAATTGAAGAGTACCTAATCTCCATAGTCGATATCTAGCACAAGCCTATGGAGCCCAACCAATTAGATGAATTAATTGAGGGTGAACCATTACTACTTATAATTATCATGCAAATACGGTCCTTCTATTTCCTATCTCTTAAAGAGGCTTAGGGCAAGATATTTGTCAGCTCCCCTATAGCTTCGAGAACTACGTATCTATTCTTAATGTTCGATTCCTCATTATGACCTCAACTTTGGAAAACTCCTTTTCCAAATTATCATATTACCTTATGCACAAATTTCTTTAAATCAACCATCTTATAATACATTGGAGATCAATCTATTCCTCATAAACAGGTGAAACGAATCCCATCTTAAAACTCTCCAACCTCTATACTTAGGTAACTTGTGCCCAACCTAAACTTAGGGCAACCTGCCATGTGGTCAAAGCAAAATTAAATCACAAGGACCTAAATATAAGATTACTATAGAACTTCAAATCAAAGGACTAATTATATGTACTATCATATGCTTGAGAACGTACCACTACTGATGTGCTACTACGGCTACCTCGTGGATTCTCTAAGTGGGTCATCAATGAACTTGTTCTCTGATAAGCACCCATTAACATGCATCCATATCTAATATAGATTGTCCATGAAATGGGGAAACATCTAACTTCTTGGAATATACATCATTAGTGCAAGTCTATCTGAATTTTAAATGCTCTATCTCATAAGATTTTATAACTTGGAATATTAAAATCATGATCATAGAGACATGTTCCATGATTGCCATCATATACGTGATCAAGTTTCGTAATCTTGTATCAATAAAAAGTTTCAACCAAATGTATTTGAAGAAATCATAAACACATAAGATGAAGATGGTCATTTTATTAAGTTATACATACCAATCTAATTGGCTTGTGGGGCACTATCCCAACATTCTCCTACTTGCTTAAAAGCCAATTCGTCATAGTCCTTAAGCACATCTTCTCAAGATATCTTTCAAAGAGCTTTTGTGTTAGGGGTTTAGTTAGTAGATCTATTATATTTCCTTTTGGGGGAACTCTCCCCATTCGGATGTCTCCTCTGTTGATGATCTCTTGGATCAAGTGATATTGCCTTAAAATGTGCTAGGATCATTGATAAGACCTTGACGCATTTGTTTGCATAATGGCTCCGTTGTTGTCACAATAGACAACTATTGGCTCTTACATACTAAACACTATATCCAACTCTTAGGTAAAATTTTTCATTGAAACACCTTCATTTGCAGTGTTTGATGTTGCAATATATTCCACCTCAGTAGTGGAATCGGCCATAGTATCTTGTTTGGAACTCTTCCAACTTAACGTGTAGCCATTGAGGCAAAATATAAATCTAAAAGTGAATTTTAGGTTATCTTTATTGGATTGAAAATTAGAATCCACAAACTCCTCAAGTTTCAATTCTCTCTTCTCGTATACAAGAAATAAGTCCTTAGTTCTTCTCAAGTGCTTAAGGATTATTTTCATGGCTTTCTAGTAACTCTCACTGGGATTGGATTGGTAGTAGCTCATAACACTTAAAGCATGAGCTATAATTGGTCTCACACATTGAATGACATATATTATGCTTCTAATAGCGGACACATAAGGTATGTGGGATATTCTCTTTCTCTCCTCAGTTTAAGGGGCCAAAGACTTAGAGAGATGAATACCATGTCTTATTAGGAGGTATCCTCTCTTAGATTTCTTCCTCTTTAATATCTTGTCAATTTACTTTGATTGGGAGAGCCCCAACATTTTTTTTGATCTATCTCTATAGATCCATATTCCTAATATGAAAGATGCTTCTCCCAAGTTATTTATGGAGAATTATGAAGATAACCATGTATTAGTACACTCTAATGCATCTCTATCTCATTCCTAATGGGAAGGATATTATCGACATAAAGCATAATAAACTATATCACTCCCACTAGCTTTTTTATACACACATGATTCATACATATTTTTGATAATACCAAACAATTTAATTATCTTATCAAAATGTATGTTCCAATTTTTAAATGCTTGCTTTAGTCCATAAATGGACCTTTAGAGTTTGCAAACCTTCTGCTCACTCTATTTAGATGAAAAATCTTATGGTTGCTCCATATAGATTTCCTTATCAACTTTTCATAGAGAAAGGCAGTTTTTATATTGATTTTAATAGTCAAGTTAAGTGGCTATAGCAAGCATAATCCTAATAAACTTAGGCATAGTGACCATAAAAAAGGTTTCCTAAAAACCAATATAAGGTCTCTAAGTATAATCTTTTGCTACTAGTCTAGCTTTAAAGGTTGTTACCTCCCCATCAACTCCTAGCTTACGCTTATAGATCCATTTGAAACCAATAGGTACTATACCTTTTGATGGATCTACCAAAGTTCATACTTTGTTGGAAGAGTACATGGAGTAAATTTTGGAATTCATGACCTCAAGCTAATAACCCAAATCTATGTCCGGCATAGCTTTCTCTTAGGTCCTTGGATTACTATCTGTTTGCCTAGTCTCATAAAGGAATCTAAATCTTTTGGGTTGCTTCTTGATTTAGTAAATCCTTTTAGGAAGTTGTATGTTAGGCTCATTATGCTTTCTTATTTCTATTACTTATGGAGTAGAATGTTCATCTTGAATTTTATCAAGTTCCACAACACCATTTCTAACTAATAGAAACTCTTTTTTCCAAAAGGTTGGCTTTTCTTGAAACAAACACCTTTTGTTTCAAGGGATCATAGAAATAATAGCCTAAAGACTTTTTTGGGTATCCAACAAACTTGCACAAGATGGATCTTGAACTTAACTTGTCTCCTATTAGTTTTTTTACATAGACAGGAGACCTTTAAACTCTTATAAAAGAGTAAGAGAGTACTTTGCCTAACTTCATCTCATGTGGTGTTTTTGGCACCAAATTTGAGGATACTACATTTATTAGCCTCACCACCATCTCAAGGGAATATCCCCAAAAGAAGATAGGACATTTATGAAGTTCATCATAGACCGTACCATGTCTAACAAAGTACAGTTTCTCCTTTTAGCTATTCCATTATGTTAGGGTGTGCCAAGCGGAGTCCATTGTGAGAGAATATCATTCTCTCTTAGATAACCCAAGAATTTGATACTTAAGTATTCACCTTCTTAATCCGATCAAAGAGTTTTGATACTAAGTCCTAATTGCTTTTCTACTTCTTTTCTATACTCTAAACTTTTCAAAAGCATCAAATTTGTGCTTCATAAGATACACATGCCCGACTCTAGTAAAATCATCAGTACAGGTAATGAAGTAAGAATAGCCTCTACTTGCACTAACTCTTAGTAGCCCACATACATCCATGCAAATCAAATCCAATAGACTTGTAGTAGGTCACTTCCTTTGTCCTACAGAAAGAGCCTTGGTCATTTTTTCTTTTAAACAGGGTTCACAAGTAGGTAAATCCTGTAATCCACTAACATTTAGGGATTTGAGGGCTACTAACTTATTCAAGGGTTGCAAGATACTCCTTGCAATTGCGCTTCTAATAACCTGTGTTGCCGCAATCGAAAAAAGTGCCATCCTTCTTATCTTTCTTTTTCTTCTTGACCCCTTTAAATGCTTTTAATGGCTCTTTTCCCTTTAAAGAATAACTCTTTTTCTTACCTCCTTTTTTCTTTCCCCTAGGGCCTTTAGATTTTGAGAGGGAAGCAATTATTAAAGGCTTGTCCTTTTTCATCATTGCCTCAATCCAACATGTTGACCAATTCATTGATCATGGCTTCTTATTTTGACATGTTAAAGTTCATCACAAATTGGTCAAATGAACTTGGCAAGGATTGGAGAATCAAATCCATATAGAGTTCATTGTCCACTACTACTTCCAAAGTAGCGATCTTCCCAATAAGCCCAATCATCTTGAGACCTTGATCATGGACACTTGACCCCTCAATCATCCTAGCCCTAAAGAGCTCCTTTGATAGCATAGCCTTTCATGCCTCATTTGTACACCATACAACTCTTGTAAGTGCAAGTGTATCTTGGCAGTACTTTTCATGCATTCATTAGACTTTTGGAGCTTATTGGACATGGAGGCCATCATGAGGCAACAATTTTAGAGATCATCATCTAACCATTTTGTGAATTTTTCAATCAACATCCTCGCCTATGGTATCTAGTAGGCTTTGAGTTAAGACGTATGTCCATTTTTTGGAGTTAAGAACAATTTTGAGGTTATAAAGCTAATCACAGTAGTTCAATCCAGTTAATTTGTTGGTTTTCAATATGATGTTTAGTAGATTTTTAGCCATGATTTGAGATTTCATAAATCTATGAAGGCAAAAAAGAGAATACAAGCGTTTGATTAAATTTGATATTGAAACATGATTATAGACTTTCAAACATGTTTTTCTTCTACTATTTTATCAAATTCCTCACCCTCTTAGGAATTGGGGAAATTATATTTTCTAGTGAGAATCAAGATCCAAAGGCATCATTTGTGGACCCACAACTTGTGAGACATCCAACCATGATCCTAAGATAGACAACTATTGTCAATTGCATCTCTATGCAGTTCTTGATTTATTTTGCCTCACTTTTCATATAGACCCATAACTCATGTGGCATCTATACTAATAGGTGCTAAGTTGAACTTACCAATCAATCTTTAATTATAAATTCAATGATGAGCATTCTATGACTCGTGAGACAATATCATGGAGAATTTTAAATTAAAGTACATTTTATGCCAAGGTAGTGATCATAACTTTTCTTCAATAATGTGTCCCATGACTCGTGAGCCGACACAAAATTAAGGAAGCGTCTCATGTTACTTGCCTATTGGTAAAAGGCTTGGATTATTAAACCCGATTTAATTTTATCCAATTTGACTTAATATTTTGATAGATTTAGACTCCTCTTAGTTAACTGATTTTCTTGCTTGGAAGATCTCATCAATTTTTATCTATGCTTATTTACGTTCTCTATCCTAACCATGCATCATATAGACCAATAGGATAAAAAAAAAAACATAGATAAGTAAATAAACCTAGCATGCATCTAAGGTTGGGATGAACATAAGCCTCAATCAAGTAGTACACTTAAAGCCATAGTCGCACTACATAGTTGATTTTAAGTGGGTTAATTAAATTAATAGAACCTATCTATTACATAAATATATCCTATACATTCATGGGTCTTCAAACCTCCTTGATCCTCTTGGCCTCCTTCGCCTTCTTACAATATTTTACAAAAGAAAAGAAAACATCACCCCCAGAGTTCTACTCTAATAACAATTACAAAGTACAAAATCAAGAGGCATATAAACCCAATTCAATCAACATTGAACTCAAATAAAACCCAATTAAAAACTCATGTTCATCCCTATTCATCTATCATCCATTCCATAATTAAATGAATAATAACTAGATTTGACATTCAATCCAACAATTAAGTGCTTATCACATAAACAATTAATTTGAGGCAAAATTAAGCAAAACGCTTATGCATCTCAATTTTTCTCCAACTTGAAGTGGACACTTAAATCTGACCTTGAAAGCAATAAAAAATGCCTGACATTGTTTTGAGCACTTACATAACAATTGTGAATCAAAAGTGTATGGAAAAGTTAAGTTTAAAAAGGCAGAAATGCACAAACTGGCAACACGGTTATGCCATGGTAGCCTTGAGTGGCCCTGCTACCCAGATGGCCACCCAAGTAGACTGCATGGGCACTACAATGCCCATGCTACCCAATCAGGGAGGGGTGGCTGGCTGGCTGGCAGGCAAGGGCCACGCCACGAGGTGCCTAGGCTACCATTTTGCCTCGTT
This sequence comes from Jacaranda copaia, assembly GCA_014898725.1. Lineage (NCBI taxonomy): Eukaryota > Viridiplantae > Streptophyta > Magnoliopsida > Lamiales > Bignoniaceae > Jacaranda > Jacaranda copaia. Next base: position 327,194 of record JACGDI010005427.1, on the reverse strand, counting down.
TTTGCTCTTTTGCCATCCTAAACTTTATGGACACTTTCATAAATTCACTCCATACTTTTTATGACAAATGTTTAGATTATAAACACCTTTATAGCTGAAAATTACAATGCTCAGCATGCTTCAAATATCAAACTTAAAGAAGAATCACTATTCCTCAAACACCTCCAAGACATCCAACCAAATTGGATCCAAAAATAGCCAAAATACCTTAAAATGTAATTAACATGAAATATCAATATATAACTTCATCTAATACTAAATCAACATTTAACATTATAGGATTTAAATAAAAACTCACGCCAACACATGCAATTCACAATTAAGCACATATTGATATATTTCAATTCAACACATCAAGATCCACAAGCATTAACTCCTAAATCTTAAATCCATCAATTGAATCAAGAAATAGGAGTCATAGAATCAATTCATCACATGAGTCAATCCGACAAATCCAAAATTGGACATAAAATTGGCTCCAATACCACTTGAAAGTAAAGAAGGTGCAAGGATCCATAATAACATCCAAAAATAGGTTCAATTAACCAACACATCCTCTAACCAAGGACCTATTGTATACCCCAAAATTAAATTAAAAAGATAGAGAAAATTTACCTCAATCATGAAATTGAAAGGCAACTAGGAGGATTTCACTATGGAACTCTTTTCAGGCAAGAAATTCACCTTTTTTCTCCAAGGATCTCCAACTCCTTTCCAATGCACAGAAAATCCAGCAACTCTTGCCAAGATAAGCAAGAATGGGCGGTAAAACAGCAAGTGAAAAGAAAATGCCGCCAGTCACTAGAAACACCAAAAATCGGTCACCACCTTGAAGGAATTTGATCCACCACTTCAATGCTTTCAAATTGTGAAGCCTCAAAAGCAAGTACACACACCTAGGACCACTCTCAATCTTCTAGAAAAGTGAGGAGGAATAAGGAGGATGGAGAAGAAAGTGTGAGAAAGTTACTAGAGAGAGAAAGGTTGTTAAAGGGAATCTAGATGGTGGTTTCTCTCAACACATGAGATCACCACTTAATTGGAGGGAAAAATGCAGCTGGAAATAACACATGAAGTGGTTGGCCATGAGGGGGAGCGGGGTGTATTTATAGTGTGAGGTAGAAGCCTATGAAAACATCTATCACACGCTCCTCACTTAGCCACCTAGGATGCCCCTCAACTAGTCAGGTTGCATTTTTTATTTCCTAAATTAAAAATGCCAACTCATTAATATTAAATGGACCCCTTCATTTAATTTTTCCTCCAAAATTAGATTCTCAAATTACTTAAATTAACTTCTTAATTTAATTGGGTTAACTTAGCTCCTTAAGTTAATAAAATCAACTTGTGACTTGTCCTATAAAATTTTGGGCGAATTTTGAAAAATATTTTGAGAGAATAGGTTTTGGAAGAAAATTTGGAGAATGTGCCAAGCATTTCTATTTTTTTGGGAAAATAGGGAAAATGAATTAAGAATGAAGTGGTTGTTTCTTTTTATTTTGGGAGGAGACAAACTTTACTATAGAAGTTAAATTAGTTGAATTTTTGTTAGATTTGTGGGGTAAAAGTGATTTTTTTATATAATGTATGTATATATATTTATAGTTGGATAATGTGTGTGTATAAATATATGTGTTTGTCTGTGTAATGATTGAAATATGATTGTAATTAAATAATGTGCAATTAATTTATTTTAACAATTTATATGTTTTTTAAATTAAAAAATGGTATACGATGTATTATACTTTGTCCAAGGTATGCATTAAATAAAAGATAACTACTTAGTAATAAATTTAAATTAAAGTATTAATAATAATTGTAATACATCAAATTAATTATCTGAATTTAACTATATTGATTTAATAAAATAAACATATTATTATATAAATCATTATATTGTACATATTAATAAATTGACAATTCAAATATGGGAAAATTTTTCATATGTACTATTAACCGATGTAAATTATATTTAATAATGGCGATAATTTTCAGTTAATTAATTAAATTATTTACTTAAAACACGATTCATGTAGTTTATACTTTATGCGTAAACCAAAAATTATTTGGGGGGTAACGCAATAAATAACTATTTGATTATAATTATTCAAGCATGCAACATATAATTAATTCTTTCTTATATGATGTAATTATTAATTTAAATAAATAAATGTATTAATCAAATTTATTATATTTATTTTAATAGAATATAAATTTGAATGAACCATATATTTATATAGACTGAATTGAATACATTTATTTTAATAGTAAAAGTAGTACATAAAATACATTTATTTTAATAAATAAATTATATTTTAATGTATTAATTGAATTTGTTTATTAAATAAACTTATTATATTTATTTTAATAGAATTTAATTATTTTGTTAAATTAATAAACTAATTAATGTAGTTAATTTAGAAGTTTAACAAAGAGAGAAATAACTTAATCAAATTAATAATTTTGCAAATTTTTTATTTAATTAAATCTACCAATCCATTAACGAGTAATACTCATTTATTTTCCAAGTAATACGTTACTTCATAAGCCACAAAGTAAGTTTACAAAGTTAATCTTATTACTACGACATACATAAGGTCATTCATCGTTTCACCTACTGATTTGCAATAAGGTCTAAAGATGTCCTTATGTAACTATGGGGATGGTAGATTGCGAGGTTTGCACTAGGCAATGCTGACCTCACTAATATTAATGGAACCAAATGCACATTGCCTTCTCATGTTTAGAAGGAGTCCATGCCATATGCTAGCTTGACCATCGACGGATGTCCTATCACTTTGATTGTGATTGTCATCATGCAATGGAGGTACATATAGAGTAGCATGATAGGCATCTCCTTCCCTCCGTGATCGTATCGGCAATAATGTTGGTACATACACACCCTAGTTATGAAATGAAGAACAAGATGCATCAAAATCTACAACAACAATTGGGTGAAGGTAATCCCCACCCAACTGTACTCCAGCATCAATAGCATCCTCTATATTTCCTGTATGGTTAACTAGTATCTGCTCCATAAATATCTCACGTAATAAATCATAACAAGGCTCTCCCTACTCAAAATAACGTGAATATGAAGGGTTGATCTATAAAGGAAAAACAATTAAAAAAATTTTAGATTGTAGTACAAATGAAGATAAAAATTAATTTAAATAAATAATTTATTATATTGAACACATACTTGCTCTAGCAAACCTATCATGCAAATTAGGTGGCACATACATCTCTTGTAAGTTCATTGTATCGTACACCTATATGCTTCAAGATTATGCTCATTGTTTTGTACCTATACTTCAAATCATAAAACTACTCAATAACAAACTTTGTGGTGAAAGGCCACTAGAAATGTTGCCTCAACTTATATGCTAATTCAAGCATATATATCTCAACGCATGTTGCTAGTCAAGGAATCGATGGTGTTAGCATCTAATAACATGTAGATAAATCTCTCTTCCACATCCTAACCCCATATGTTAGGGATATGCGAAGCTAATGCATCTAATCATCAGCGTCAGCTCATAGCACCACTTACATTTGCATTGATAATGAATATAATTCGTCATACATCCATACCTATAAAACTTTATATAATGCATATTAAAAAAGGCATGAGTGACATATATAATACATCTAAAATCATGTTGCTCACTTAGTGAAAGATACAATAGTATCAGATTTACTATTGAAACATAAGAGAAACATCCCTCAAATGTGGACATTTTTCAAACATTATAAAAACTCGTGCTATTACTAGTAACTTAATAAGCATAGCAACTAGAAGAATTAAAGCCATAAGTACAAGAAAGATGAGACATCCACACATTGGGATATATAGTGATGATCTGATGGAGCTCGTAGATTCGACATGTGATGGTCCAAGGTGGGTATCACTACTGAATCCACTGCTGATGTCCGTATGAATTGGAGCACTCCTTGACAAAGAATGAGCAGAACTATTGGCATTCGATGACTATGATCCAGTAAAGGTACTGCTATTGTGCTATCTGAAAGTCTAACGACTCTAAGTTCATGAGTTCACCCATATGAAAGAACCTATGTGATCCCCCTTTCCCATTGGACATCTATAGAAAAATCTACCATAATTTGCAAGAGTTTTGGCTATATATACTCTCATTAGTCCTACCCTGTAAGCACATAAGGGAGGGTTGTATGGACCCATCGGCACTAACATAACACAAATAAGCTACATATAATACACACATGATTATTATGATACATAAACAAAATTGCAAAGCACATAATCACAAAAGAATAATTTGTCCAATACAACAAAACAAATAGACACTCTCCCTAAACGCATAAAAGAGTAATACAACAAATGCATCATAACTATTGGACATTACATATGATGGGATACTTAATACATAAACACACATAATTCTATGCACTATTGTAGCCCACAATTATGTCAAGTCATGTTATCGTTCCATATTTGCATTACTAATTGATCCCTGAATACAAATTATGCATTATTCTCTTCTTAGCTTGGATGACATCTATGGTAGAAGGTATGCTAATATGTCTATTCCTCTATCAGCAGCTCATTAAAAATTTGATCATCATAACTGAACTTATGAATAAAATTATGTAAAACACAACAGCAATGACCAAATCCCTTTGATGATTGAGCTAGTAGTTAGGCATACCTCCATCCTAGAATTGGAATCCTCTTTTTTAGAACCCCAAATAAGCATTCTATGTGGTTCCTCAATCTTGAATGTACATGATTGAACATCTCTCTAGGACTATTATAGGTTGTAGAATTTTTGAACTCCTGTAGATGGTAACACAACTATCTATATAGTGCAAGAAAGCACACATAGTTTGTAAAATCGACATCCACAAGATAGTACTTTCCTGAGATGAGGAAAATGACACTAATTAAATCATGATTACCAATGAAGAGATTACTGCTAATTAAATGATACAATATGGATGATTTTATTATAATAGGTAACCTCGTGGTGGAAATAGGAACCATAGGTTGCTTTGAATCACCATAAGCAATACCTTTGAATCATTTGCATTACCTTCCCATCTCATATTCACATACATGAAGATAAGGTCTAAATTGCATATAGCAAGAACATTTTGGCATGTTTGCCTCTTGCGTGACCTATATGCCTTTTGTTGAGTATAAGAAATGTATGCCGTGATGTGAGTGCCATTGATCACTCCAACGGCTCCTCATATTGTCAAAACAATGGCTATGTATAAAGAATTATTACAATTGATTTACCAATATGGAGATAAGTATTTATCGTAATGAAGTGAACCTCAAAATAAGGATAAAATTCAAGATTTACCTTAATTTGAGGTAGCACTTCATCAAATCATGGTGAAGATATGATCTCAGGAGCCAAGTAAACTAGCACATGTAAAACTTTTCTTATGTGTTGATTAATGATCGACAGGGAATATTAGAACCTCTCTATACTATGGCGTTGTCTTTGATGCATCCTTATCGCTTGCATAAACATGGTGACCTCTTCAATGTTAAAGACTCGTGAAGTAATAGTCTATGCTAGTAGGCCCTAAGACATTAATAACTCAACCAAAGCTTCAAATACAGTTTGGTCATTCGGATATTGTTGTAAAACCTCTATAGGTGTGCGTTCAATATTTCAACTATCCAGTTAGCACCTTGCATTCAAAATTTATTGCAAGGCAGGTTCAGTGCGACAATCTCCATGATGAAAAATAACTCCTCTGCTCCATTAGAAATGTTACTTTCGAAGGTGCCCAAACTACTATTACCTTCACTATCTCGGGTATGATACATTAAACTAGAGGCACTTGCCATACTATTTCAAATGAATGCATAAATTTTTGACTTCACATATTGAGAATACACTCAAAATACAAAATAGAAAACATATACAAAAATGGAAACATTAGTAAAATGAATATTAAGCAACAAAAAAAATCTTACAATAGTACATTTCATAAACAGGATCATCATAACCATCAAATATACGATCTATTATGGCATAATAAAGTGCATTAATTAAACATAGATTACATGAAAAACATAAAGCCAAAGAAATGATGATGGAAAATTATCAAGTCTAGCTTAGATATGGGCACAAATTGGATAGTGGTCACATGTACTCAAAGGACTCAACCCAAATCTGCTTCTCACGATCATCAAGCTAAGTGAAAAAGGAACACATGGTGGTACTTTGCAAAGCATTAATAATTTTGGCAAAAACACTATCAGAGAATCCTTCCATACATTGGAGCACTTCATTACAAAATTCTATTGACTTCTCAAAGTTAGTGTTGATCCTATTTAACTTGGCATCTACCAAGTCATCCCATTTGTCACAAGCTTCAATCATATGAGTTTCCTTCTCTACCCGTGGCATTATTCTTCTTTTATATGAAGAACCACTAAAGGTACTAGTTGTGTCTATCAAGTCCTCACCATGACTGTCCGAAAGTCTAGAATGACTACCTCTTCCAAAATTCATATTGACGCTAAGAACCCTATCCTCATCAAAAGGAGTGATGGGTTGCGAAGAAGATCAAGACTGTGTACCCTTTGCCATGGAACCTTGGAATATCTCTGTACAATAGTCATAATGTGGCAGACCATGCTCGATGACATGTGCATCATTTGGATGCTCCTATTCTATTAAGAGCATTGTGAATATGAAGTAGGATAAATGTAAAGGGATGGATAAATGAAGAGAGAAATGACAAAGGAATGATAGAGGAAATTACTACCATCTAATGATGAATTCAAGAAAGGGATCCCATTGCAGTATTTCTTTCATAATTCCAGCTAAAACTTGTTTCCTTAGTAACTAATTGGTGGAATAAGCACCATGATATTTGGAACCAATTCCACTTATTTCTACACTGAGGCACAGTGTAAGTAAACCGACTATGAGTACGGGCATTTAATTTATTACAAATTATTTCTAGGTGAAAATTTAGAAAATAGTACTCAACAACTGATCATTAACCTACTCTTCATAGCAAAGCTCAATGAACTCTATCTCGTTCTCATGAGGCCAATGCATGCTACTGGAACTTCCATGCCCTCAGTTGGACATGTTAGAAGGTTGTTGGCTGTATAAATCCATCTAAGTACCATGACTTATTTTCAAAAAAAATTTGAATTTCATATTCTCATACTAATACTACGCACTATACCATGTGCGTTCAAGATGCACAAATAAAAAATTACTAGTATACTCAAGTTTTATATCACAATAACAGAAAGCGTAATCTTACATTGCATCTTTTGTCCCTTCTTTTTTGAACCCAAAATTATATACCCATTCTTATAGGAATTAAAATAAGTTCTTGTGTTGATATTTTAACTAAATAAAATTTGAACAATTTATTTAAATAATTTTTCAAATTGTAATGACTGTTTTCTTATTGGAATGCAAAATAAGTTATTTTGTTGCTATTTATTTTAAAACAATTTAAATAATTAATTTAAGTACTTGTAACAAATTTAATTGCAAACTTCTTATAGAAAAAGAAATAAGTTCATTTGTTGACATTTTATCTCAATAAAATTTAAATAATTTATTTAAACAATTTTTCAATTTTTAATTACTATTTTAATATTGGAATGAAAATAAGTTCAGTAGTTGCTATTTATTTACATATAATTTAAATAATATATTTAAATAATTTAACTACATCTTGCTTATAGGAAATAATCTTATTTGTTGATACTTTATTTAAGTAAAACTTACATAATTTATTTTAATGATATTCCAAATTGTAATTACTATTATCTTATTGGAATAAATATTAGTTCACTTGTTGCTATTTACTCCAAAAAATATAAACAATTTGTTTAAATAATTTAACTACATCTATCATATAGGAATGAAAATAAGCTCATTTGTTCGTATTTTATTTAAGCAAATTTTAAATAATTTAAATGAGATTTCAAATTTGAATTACTATTTTCTTGATGCAATGAATATAAGTTCACTAGTTCCTATTTATGTAAATATAATTTAAATAGTTTATTTAAATAATTTAAGTATATATTTCTTATAGAAATGGAAATATGCTCATTTGGTGATACTTTATTTAAGTAAAATTTACTTAATTTATTATAATGGAGAGACTACTTTGTAATTACTATTTTCTTATTGGAATAAATATTAGTTCACTTGCTGCTATTTACTTAAGTAAAATATAAATAATTTATTTAAACGATATAACTAGTTGCTATTTATTTAAACAATCTATTTAAATGATATTCCAAGTTGTAATTTGTATTTTTGTATTGGGATTAATAAAAGTTCACTTGTTGCTATATTTTTTAAAAATTATTAAATAATTTACTTAAATCAGTTTGCAAACTGTAATATCATATTTATTATTGGAATGGAAATCAGCTCCTTTGGTGCCATTTGATTTAAATAAGTGGTGTGCAAAACCCATTTTAATATAATTAACATGAGCAAAGCACTAATTCTATTAAAAAGAGTAAGAGGATTACTACAAGGATGAAGTAAACATTACATATAATAAAAATGAAAGTAACATCCTATATTACCAAATATCCAAATCATTCTTCAAGGGAATCATAAGTATAAACAATTCATTATTAATTAAAAAACATAAACCAACAACAATTTATATTTATAACAATATGGTTTCTACACTTAAGTAATAATGTTAAATCTTAAATTTGAAACCAATATTACTAACTAAAGACAAAAACAAAATAGCAACACTACTAAAATGGTGCACTCATCATAATATAAGAAGCCACATCCCTTCATGTGCACTCCCACCTTTGTTTTCAATGTGTTATCACTCCATACATACATCAAACACCTCAAAAATGGTTTGACATACACATAGACTAATCCCAACTGTATGAAACAAACCTACAGCCAACTGTTGGACTATATGTATGAAGAAATAGCCAGAACTGGTCCCAAAAAAACATTGAAGAACAAAGTCACAACTGTAACCAACAAACACCCTACAATTGCTACACATCCAAGCCATGACTAAAATAATGAAGACACATAAGGAGTGCTCATAACATGTGACATTACCATGTGGACAAAAAAAAAGATCCTATCTAGAGTGTTTATAATGCAGACAAAAGGCTCCACTTGTAGGCTGACTATATGAGGTTAAAAAAAAAACAAAAGACCACATATGGAGTGATAACATAGAAAACTTATTACTCAAGACTTAAGACTTAACACCCCAAACTAATGAGCTAAAATAAAAACACCTTTATGGAGTGATAACATAAAAGACTCATTAATCAACACTCAAAACTTAAGACTTCAGAGTGACTAACTCTATACACAAAGCCTAATAGCACACAAGATTGCACCAGTGCAGTCAGTAGTAACTCTCCATGACAGTCAATTTTCTGCTTCACAGAAAATAGTCACACTAACAACCTAAAATAATTTTTTCACCATTTTTGACAAAGAATAAGTGTTCTTGAAACCATTATGTAAAGTTCTCCTATCTCATTGTCAAGGTTTACCGAGAAGCAAATGACAAGCATCCATTGGAACAACATCACACCAAATCTTATCTTTGTATTTACTAATGGAAAATTGAACAAGACATCTTCTATTTACTTTTGGGGATAAAAATAATTTGTCATTCAAACTATGCGTGTTTTTACACTTTGCTAACTAAACATTTTTGTGTCACTTTAATATCTAAACTAAACCTTTTTTTGCACCTTACCATGTATGAACAAATTCTAGTGGAATATTATAGAAAAACATCATCACATCAATGCCAAGGGCCTCATATTCAAGTGTTATAATCAAAATTTCTAATTTTATGGACATTAATTGTCATCTCCTTGGTGTAACTTTACTAAATCACAAAATGTAATGAACTTTTTTTTGTCTACTTTTTTATGCATATCTCATAATAATTCAAGTTAAAATAGGTAGTCTTTTAATGAATTAATAAAAAATATCTTTAGAAAAAACTTCAGCCACTCCTATGATGAAATATCATGAAATATTTTATCAAAACTGGTTCATGTATGGCAAGGTGAAAGAAGAAGTACAATTTAGATGGTAAAGTGTCACAAAAAATAATTTGGTTGGCAAAGTGTAAAAATGCACGTAGTTCGGATGGCAAATTATTTTTATCCCTTACTTTTATCTCATTCCTCTTGCAAAGCTAAGATAGCTTATATGGTTGAGGATGATCCTCCATCTCCAATTTTAGCTTTTCCACCATTGTAGTAGCAACAACATTCTAAAAATTTTCTCCATCAATGATGACATTACAAACCTTGCCACGTGAAGTGTACCTTGTGTGGAAAATATTGTTGCAGAGCCAAGAATCATCTTCCACATAGGTTGTATTGAGGTTGCGTTAGATAACTAAAGATTCTCTATGATCTTTATGGATAATCTCCTCCTCTTCATCTAATTCACGATCGATAGGTGTTGTCACATAAGGTTCATCATCAAATATCTTTTCTACAAAAGAGATAATCTTGAAGTTTGGACAATCCATAGCACTTTTAAGTATTAGAACCACTTGGCCTTACAATGAATTTTTGTTGTTGCCTTTTGTGGTGTAGGTGTAGGCTTAGAAGTAGATGTACTCCCTTAATTAGAAATACCTCTATCTAAAGAAAATTGAACACCACCTCGGCTAGATTTTTGTTGTTGTCTTTCCACCTTAAGAGCCAACTTGCATACATCATTAAAGGTCCAATAGAGCTGTAGTTACACCATATTACATATGTCATTATGGAGTCCTCTAAGAAAATGAGCAATAGTTTATTCTTCAAACTCAACAACATCACATCTCATCATGAGTACTTCAAATTCAGCAATGCAATCTTCCATAGATAGATCTTTTTGCTTGAGATTATGGTACTTGAGAAATGCATCTTGATGATAATTTTCAAGTAAGAATTTTTTACAGAGTTCCCTTTTCATCTTTCTCAAGTTTTTATTTTTCGTTTTCCATCATGCACACATTACTTCTTTAAGTGTTCCCACCAAATAGATGCATGTTTCTTCAACTTGATGGCAAATAGCTTGACTTTGCAATCTTTAGGAATTTCATTGAATTTAAAAATTCTTTCAATAAAATTTAGTCAATCTATAAACTCATCCAGATCATTTCTTCCATTAAAATCTAGAATATCAACTTTAAAATCATGAGATTGAACATTAGCCTTATTTCTTTGAAATCTTTGATGAGGTTGAGAATTTTTCCTTGAATCATTGTTTTGATTGCCATGTAATAGATTGACATCCATTCTATTTGATTTAGCCTCTAAAATATGACCTCAACATCACATCCCAAATGTTCGTAGCAAGTAAGATGTTGCTAGAGCTGTTGCACTTATCTCTTTAAATTTTCTAATTCAATGTCACGAAGGTCTTTTTGAGGAGTTATGGGATCATCAATATTTGGTTTGTTTCTGACCATCCATTGAAAAACCAAAGCTTTGATAACCAATTTGGTGTTGGAAATATGTGGAGAAGTAGGAGGAACCACAAGGCACCACTCAGGTTGTGCAACAGCACTCTTTACTCTGGGAATCCATCTAATAGTTTACAGTAATAGCAAGAATATTTCTTCAAACTAGACTACTAAAATGATTACAAAAGATGACCTTATAAAACTTGGAACAATCCTTCAAGCATAAGATGATTTCAAAGGTAAAATACTTATTCTAACCTAGAAAATATAAAAAACTAATAAGTTCAACTGAGAAATATTAAATAATAGCATAAAGGTGTCAATAACCAACAAATAAAATGAAAAAATCCATTAAAATTGGTCTGAACTGGAGTGCCCCTTGATATTACTAAAAGTAGCTGTAATAGCACATAATCTAGCAGTCCTCAATAATTCTGTCTTACCCCTCTGTAGAAAAATACTTTTTAAAGAACTATTTGTTGTGTTAGAAACTAAACACCATGGCTTTCCAATGGTATACGGCACACCACCTAGTTTATTCCTAACAACAATAGTTTGTTCTGAGAAGTTGTCTAAAAATCTATCACAGTACCCTAAGAATTGATTCCAAGTGCATCAATTGATAAAACATTCTTAGGCATGATTTTCTTACACAAATGGCTATTTTTCTCACACGAACTTGTACCTTCATCCTATAATTCATCTTGAATTATTTTAGTCAATAATATTATTATCAAAGCCTCTTAGTTTAAGGAAAAAGCTTATTAGAAAATGTATTTCTAATTTAGTTGGTCAGACAAGGATATTCTCTTCATTATTCAAATTGGAAGGGAGTGATATACAAGTATGGAACATAAATAAGCTTTAGAGGACATAAAACTTCTCCATCATCAATCTTCTAGTCATGATGCAACCCTAAAGGAAGAGTCATTGAGGTTGTATATCTCAACAGCACAAGATAGGATAGGGGTCTCTTAGCCCAATATAACACGCAAGGTCACAAGTAAGGTGTGTACTACCTAAGCAAATGCCTATCAAAAACTATGTGAAGGTATCATCCTACGTGGAAGTTCCATTAGCTTTATGCTTTGCATATATCAAGGTACTATATGTTGCCTACTGAGGTATTAGTGAGGTTGATGGTAAATATATTAAAATACATGCTACCGAGGTCTATCTAAAATGAAGAATTAACTATTAAGTAGTCACTTGATGGAGTATCACGAACATACCCCAAAGGCCATAAAAGGTAAAGCCCTTGTCAATCTCCATATTGGTCATCCAAGCATAGAAGCAAATGAAGATAATCATCACAAGGCTGAGATGCTTCTTCTTTTTTACAAGTCTTTAACCTTAACTTAATTTAAGCATGTGTTTCTTTTGAAAGGCCTTTGCCTTCTGTCTTAATTTTGAATGACTGTAGGTTGAACTAATTTTAGGTGAATATAGATACAATTGATATACTATCTATTGGAATAGTGCCCTACAAGCCAATGAGATTAGCCTTGTACAAACTATTATCTTGTAAAACAATCTTAATTGAATGATATTCTCTATATGGCCACCTTCATCTTATGTTTTATTATGCTTCACTTGCATTTGGATAAAGCCCTTAGATCACCTTAGACTACGATATTTGGTTTGGTGATCATGGAATAAGTCTCACACGGTCGTAATCTTAAAACTTTCAAGTTATAGGATCTTATGAGATAAGGTATATAAGATTCAGATAGACTTACACTAATGATGCGTAAATCCAAAAGTTGGAGATTGCTCTATTCCATAAGCAACTGTATGAGATACGGGTGCATGTTAGTAGGTGCTTGTTAGAGAACAAGGCAATGAAGACCTATCGGAGAATCTACTAGATAGCTGAAATGGCAAGTCGGTAGTGGCTAATTCTCCTATTTACGCTAGTGCTTACTATTAGTCCTTTGACATGAGGATCCATGGTAACCTTATGCCTGGTCTTCATGCTTTGACTCATCCTTGACCACTTAGCAGGTCTTTCAAGTTAAGATTGGGTATGAGCTACTTGGCATGGAGGTTTGTGAAATTCAAGATAGAATCCAACTCCTTACTATTGTGAAGAGAGAGTACATCTCCTATGTGTTCTACAATGATCGATTCCAATAAATTCTTAGGCAAAGCAGTGTGATAATTTGGAAAAGGAGTTTTTCAAATGTGAGGTCACACAAATGGATTCGAACATTGAGAATAGAGATATAGTATCGAGGCTAATGGGAAGCCGACAAATATCTTACTCTAGGCCTCTTTCAAGAGATAGGAGACAAAAGGACCATATTTGCATGGCACGTGTAGAATGATGATGGTTCTCCAGAATATTCATTTCGGCTAATTAGTTAGGCTCCATGGTCTTGAGGTTAGGCATCAACCATGGAGATTGGGTACTTTTCAATTAATGAGATTAATTGAATTGAGTTGACTAGTTTAAAAGGAGTTTTAAACTAGAATGAATATAAGATATCCAAAATTCACAAGACATTGTGAACCCATGTCCAATGAATGGTAGAACCTATTGGGTCACACAAAAAATCCAATTAGCTTTCTAATTAATGGAGAGAATTTTCTAAAAAGTTAGAAAAGAGATCTCTCTATCCTAGTGGACCAAATTTTGGTGCCAAATTTGAAGGTCAATTTTTGGCTTGATTGATTTAAGAGTTAAATTGATCAACTAATTTAAGGAGTTAAACTAGACCAATAATTAAGGTATTAATTATTTGGTGCCAACATGACCATCAATTGGTCAAGTTGACTTAAAGAGTTAAGTTAATAATTAAGCTTAAAGAGTTAAGCTAGTTTGACTTAAAGAGTTAAGTCAAAGCATAATTAATTAAATTAAATAGTTTAATTTGATTAATTACGAGGAATAAATTTTTGGAGGGAAGACTCAAATGAGATTTGATATGGCATCTTAATTAATTTTAAATAAGATTCCAAATGTAATTAAGATGCAAATGAAATTCAAATAAAATTTGGATTCCCTTGCCACCTTGGCATCTTGGCTACCCCCCTCTTCATGGAATGTGTGATGCCACCTTGGCATCACACAAATCCACATCTATATATAGATATAGCATGGGAGCTAGCTAGAAAGAGAATATGGTGTGCAAAAGGTGTGAAGAATTAGATTCTTCATTTTTCCCTCCAAAATCAACCCCTTATGCAAGCTAGCATTTCATGTGCTGAAGGCTTAACTTTTCTTCTTCCTCCTACCAAAATTTTGGCCTCATTCATCTCCAATTCTTTGGTTCTGTTCTAGCTTATGAATTAGAGGATTAAGAAATTTTTATTGGTGTGTGGACTATCTCAATAGAGGCAATACGTGTGGCTTGCTCTATTTTTGGAGAGCTCTCTGCACGAGGTCTGACTTTGCAAATATTTCCAGGATGATCCAGATGGCTAATTGATCTGTATTTTTTACTTAAGATTCTCCAAGGTTTTGAATATATTCAGTAATATTTTAGGAATTTTTGGAGGCAATTTGGTTGGGCAATCATAACTATTCTTCAATTGTGCCACGAGTAGATAGAATCTGGAAATGGTGAAGAGTTCACTTGTTTCATTTTGAATTTGCTTATCAACGTAATCTTCCATCTAAATCTAAATCCAAGACATGATTAGATCCTTGCAATACTTGTAGTCACTAGCTATTTCATGTTTTAAAGTTTTAATTATAGATCCTAGTGCCTATCTTGCTTTCATTATCACATTGAACAATATCTATGAATATAAGATTACAAAAACAACATGTACATTTCATTTAAAGTAAACTTAATTTGGCTTAGTTCAAAGTTAATATTCACTAAAGAGCCAAAAGAATAATTTTTTATACTGTCGATCTGCAGACATTTTAAAGCAACAATAGTCCAAAACAATAATTTCAACCGCAATATAATGTCAATACTATCCTTTAACACTCTAATGTTACTTGACTAATTTTTTATGCTCAGTGGATTAAGTTGGATAAGTCAATCCTAAAATGAGGTAGGAGATATCTACATATTTCTTTCCTCCCTACTTTGTGATGTTACATGGAGCTTGGGTACTATTGCTTCTTAATAGAAAAAGGTGTAGGATAAACCGACAGCCTTGCATTAGTGGAGGTGCCTCCATTCCAACAACTTATTTTCAAGATCTAAAAGGCTCTTTGAAAATTAAGAAAATAATATCTGAACATAAGATATTAATTTTTTTCATAAGAATGAAACTTGATTATGGTTATATTAGGAGAGGGAGAGGGAGAGGGAGAGAGAGACCACTTCAACTACAAAAACATTATAAATATATTCTTTCACAAAAATATACAAGGATAGAATGATCTTTTAATAAATTAATTATTTAATTGTTAGTTTTATTTTAAGTTGAAGGTAAAATGTCATGACTTTTTTTTTTTGGATTTTTCACAAAACATTTAGGGAGGATTTAATGATTATGATAGTTAGAGAAGCAATTGATAATTTCATTATTTTGGAGAAAGTGTAGGTACAATTAATATTAAAATATTTAAGAGTATTATTTTGGGGATAATATTTAAAAAAAGGTGCATTATATTGTAAATAAAACTATAAAAAGAATAATATTTGAAAACAACATTAATCAAGCTTGATGTATATGCTACAAATGTTTCAAGGTGTGTGTATTTTATAACCACCAAAGATTTTTGACTTTAAGAGTCATGATAGTCATGTACTTATGAAACAATTACTACCTCACTCATCTTGTAAACTTCTGCCAAAATCAATACATTTACCATTGATGCATCTGAGCTGTTACTTTAGAGATTTATGTTATATAATGCTCTGTTGTAGTGATTTGGTTCAATTTGAAAAAGAGATTACTATCATACTTTGCCAATTAGAAAAAAATATTTCCCCCTTCATTTTTTGACATCATGGTATATTTGTTTGTGCATTTGGTTACTAAGACAAAGTTGGTTGGACTTGTTCATTACTTACTTTAATTTAAATTTTTTTATATTATTTCACATGATACTTATAGTTAATTTCTTTAAGATCTTTAGGTAGTTGATTACTTTAAAATTTCATGTGAGCAATAAAAGCCAACTAGAAGGCTTAATTGCAGAAGGTTACTTAGTAAAAGAATATTCATCATTTTACTCTTTATACTTTGATGAAAAAATTGGTAATTAACTTAATTGGGCTAGTCAAAATGACGATGGATGTGGATTAAACACACCATACATAGATATTTTCTCAAGGCCTGGCTATCCATTATGGAAGGAAAAGGCAATTGTTTTGGATAATGACACACTAACAAGAGCTTAGCAGAATGTTCTATTCAATTGCAATGAGATTAAATAATGTAGAGATTAAGCTATACAAAACTATAATTTTTTCATGTACATTTGAATACCTTTTAATATCCTATGCTAATTATGTAGGGAACATGAAGCTCAAGTTAGGCCCAAGAAACATTGCTCTAGAAAACATGAAATCAAGCGAATACATAGTGATTCCGTTGCTTCCTGGTTTAACGGTTACATAAGTTATAACAATTGAAATATGAAGTGTAAAGTTAACTGCATCTTTATCTTTTACTTTTAGCTTCTTTAATATTTATTTATTTATTATTCTTGCATTACTAAGTGGATTGAAAAATTGAGTTCTAATGAAGATGATCCAAATCTTAGCGATGTACTAAGACTTGCAAGGGACCAATTTCTATATGTATTAGATATAAAGGTTTTTAAAGTGAATAGCTTTCGATTCCATACTAAAGAAGTATAGAGGAAAAAGAAAAACTCAAAATAGTGAAGTGATGGTTAATACAACTAAAACAAGTTTTGCAAGCAAAAAGGATAAAAGGCCCGTCTTGTAAGAGATGACATATTATGGGATCTTAAAGGATATAATTGAGTTAGATTATACATGAAGTAGAAAGATTGTATTGTTTGATTGTGACTGCATGTCAAGGCCAAGAGGCTTAAAGAAGACAATAATGGATTTAGGTTAACCATTTTCACAAATATAAAGCATCAAAATGAGTCTTTTGCTCTTTTATCGCAAGTGTAGCAAATATTTTATGTAGAGATTCTACTGAAAAGGATTGGCAAGTTGTGGTTAAAACTAAAGCCATAGATAAGTTTGGTGATGGGAAAGGCTTATCAACTAATGGTGTTGATACTATTTTACAAAGTAAAACTTGCATTGATCTTCCAATTAATCAAGATGAAGCTATTATGTGGATTCATGAAGAGGCCCCTAGAATTTTCATGGATAGTTTAGAATAGTGACCATTTTGTAATGTGTTTATCACTTATTTTTCCATAAATATAATAGTGCCTATGTTCTTTCAATAGTGTTCTATATTTTGCTTACATGTTTTACAATAAAGTTTTTTTTCTTTTATTGTTATCACATTTGAATGGCAATTGTTTTATAATTATGGCAAGAACTAAGCATGGTACTCAACAGTGTCAGCTACACTCATTTGGAGTGCTCCATGAACAACACGAGAATACAAGTATGTTATGCTTATGAATTTAGCATTTAATTAAATGTAGTATTTAAGATTTTTTAATTTCATTTAAGTGCATCAAAACCTATTCTTAGTTTTTTTTGGCTATGTTCTATAATGTCGGAAACCACTTGACATGCAGAATGCATTAGAAATGAGAATGATAATTGTCCATCTTATTCAAATTTACACAATATGGACAATGACATTCATGATGCTACAAGTATGTTTAAAGTTTTGATATGTACACTTTTTTGGGAAAAATAATTTTTTTATCATATAATTTTACCCAATTTTCAATTTTGCCTTATATTTTACACAATTAAAAAATTATTCTTGTAAGTATAAAAACATTGCACATATTTAGTCCAACTTCCACCGAAATCTCATAACATGGCCGAAAATGCTAATGGGGCATGCCG
Organism: Jacaranda copaia; assembly: GCA_014898725.1. NCBI lineage: Eukaryota > Viridiplantae > Streptophyta > Magnoliopsida > Lamiales > Bignoniaceae > Jacaranda > Jacaranda copaia. The sequence continues at coordinate 308,808 of JACGDI010005427.1, read as the reverse complement.
GATCTTGTTGAATTTGGGGATTTTTGCTTAGGTGGCAAATTTTCAACTGACGTGACCCCTTTTTTTTATCTTGTAGGAAATAGTCTTTGCTTACTTGGATTTTTGTTAGTAATATTATTGTTAATATATTATTAACAATATTATTATTAATAATAATACTAATACTATTGGATAATTATATTATCATAATAATAATAATATTATTATCATTGATAATATTAATATTATTAATCTTATGATTAATTATATTAATAATAATAAAATTAATTTAGTATTTATTTGTATTATGTATTGCTATTAGTAATATTATAATAGTATTATTATTTTATTAATAATATATATGATATTATTAATACTACATATTATGAAGATAATTAAAATTATTATTAACATATTACTAATCATATAATTAATATTATTAATTATAATAATAACACTATTAATGATATTAATATATCATTAATATATTATCAAATATTAATAATATAAATAACATTAATATCAAATATATATACACATATTATACACATAGATATATAGACATTTGTACATATATTTTATAGATATATATTATATATGCATATATGCATTCAAATGTATACATATATATTCATCCCCGCATCGTTGCCGCCAACACTGCTCTACTACCAATCCCCCATCCAACCGCTTGGGCTACCATGGCCAGCTAGCTATGGCAACCATAAGCTAGGAGGCCAGTCATGGTAGGTGGCCACTAGGGTAAGTGGGTGGGGTTTTTTGAGGGGACTTCTTTTTTTTTTTATTTTCTTTCTTTTTTTCTTTTTTTTTGAATTTTAGTCTATTTATTTCTTTATTAATATATAGTTATTTAAAATTTTTATTTCTTAACTAAAAAGAATATAAATTATATAAATATATGTATATAATAATGTATATATTTGAATACATATCATAAATTTAAAATTTATATTGCCAACTAGGCAATAGAAAAGATAAACTAAACCACCTAGCCCTAGAAATGTCAACTAATTTTTTTGCCAGCATAGTAAAAAACTCAATATAGGTGCCAACAAAGCAAAATCCCTAATTTTAAAATATTCCAACGTGCCACATCAATATTTCTAGCCATTTTATGAGATTCCAACAGAAATTAGACTAAATGTGCAAATTTTTTTATAATTACAAGAATAACTTTTTGATTGTGTAAAATACATGACAAAATTGAAAATCAAGTAAACTTATAAGATGAAAAAATTAATTTTCCCATGCTTTTTTTATGAGCTTTTTGTCACCTCTTTCATAAAAGTTGAATTTTCTACAGGCAATATTTATGAGATAAAAACACAAGGACCTACTAACATTGAACATGTTCGTGCTAGGAGTGAAGTAGTAGAAATGGAGTTTAATGATCTTGGGAAGCCTATTGGTCAAAATAAAAGTGAATATGTTGAGTTCCTTGGTACTTTGGTCAGAAATGGAATGTTACTTCTACTTGACATCAAAGATTAGCATTAGATGCAAAAGTTTGTTAAAAAGAATTTGTTGGAGCTTACTAAATAATATCAACTATCCCTATTTCTCTTTATTTTTTTTATGTATGATTTGATGAAACTATCTACTATATATGCTTTCAGGAGAAGTTCTATGCGGAAACTAACTTTGAAACTATACTTGGTTGACTTTAGCAAAAAGTTAGAAAACTTGGAAGAATAGAGCAAATACTAAATATTTTGATCCAAACTCATCATTGGAAGAAAACATACGGAGGCAATATAGATGATGAAAGAGTCATCCCTAATCAATGAAAAAATTTAGTACTTTGTTGGAGCAGTGATGAAGCACAAGTGACAAGGTAGTTTTATTTTATTTATCAGAATGCTAATACTTGATCCTTTTGTTAATTGAACAATATATTTTTTTGTACTAATAATCTTTTAAGTACTTTCATTTTGTATATTCAGAAGAAAAAAAAAAGGCACTTAAAACAAAGAAAATAGGACTTAAAAGAAAATGATGCATATTACATGAAAAAGTGGTTTCTCTCATATCAAACATTAGATAAAGGTTAATTTATATTATTAAATAAATTAAAATTTGAGATATTCAAGTGGTTACTAATAACAACAATATTTCCTATAGAAGGAAGCAAAGATAGCGAAAGATAAACAACTTGACAATGATGGAGGAAATGAAAAAGAAGAAGAAAAAGATGATGATGATGATGAAGAAAATGGAGATGATGTGATGGATGATGAACCGAGTAGGATGGATCTTTTTCAATGATGTTACACTAAGAGTGGAGAAACATCTAAACCTATTGTAGCTTATTCATTGGTGAGATTGCTTACCTTTTCTCTTAAATTGGAACTTGATAATGCAGGGGATGTATTTATTTCTTTTTCTAATTATCGTAAATAACTTGACATTCTATCTGTCTATTCCTTTGGTCCTATTTTCCTTTTCTTAACTTTAATAGGTTCAATATAATTTATATTATTGTTATTTAAACTAATTATAATATTGTTTCACCACACGTTATATAGCGTAAGATGAAAAAACTAAGGAATGAGCTTTCTCTTGGTTCAAAAGATATTGGCCTGAATGACATATTTTCTCAAGTTGTTGGGCAAGACAAAATGGGAAGAGGATGAATGTATGGTTATGGTGTCACTACTTTTGATGTATATGGTGATATGCCCAAGCGAGGTAAGTCTTCTAGGATGCATATTACTTACAAAAAAGAACTTGATGCATTGAAGCAAAGAGCCAATCAAAAAGATAAGATTATAATGGAATAAAATAAGAAAATACAAGAACTCATAAGAATGAACAAGCAAAGAGCAGCACATATTTGTCCTCCAGAAAGCACTACCGTACCTTCATCATCATCATACCATTTTGCAACTTCCTTCCATCCCCTACCTCATTGATGAACAAAATGTCTTTACAAGTAATTGGTTTATGCCTTTACCAATAATTACATGTGTGTTTTGACTAGTTAAGCATGCATTATTCTAAGGCTGGTTTGAAATGATAAAAATAAGAGGATGATAAAATCATCTTCTTAGGTCCTTAAAAAACTAAAATGGAAAGTTTCTTGTTGTGATGGTATAGTAGATGTATCATATATTGTAAATCTATTGTTTAAATGTATCTATATTTTATGTATATCGTAGATTTACTTATATTGCAACTTAAATTATGTTGGAGATTGAAATACTTAATTCATATGTATTCTTATTTACAACATACTTGGCTACAAGTGTTTTGGCTATTTACTTTGAGTTTATTTTGTTTGACACTATAAATTAATGTTCTCTACCTTGCTCTATTTAAACATGTTGTAAATTAATGTTCTAAATTTATTATTAAATGTCATGTCATTTATCTATATTTTATATCTATCATGGATTTATTTATATTGCATCTAAGTCAAAGATTAAAACTCTCCATTCATACATATTTTTTTACTTATCACATACTTGGTTGCAAGTATTTTCACTCTTTGCTTTGAATTGAGTTACTTTGATGCTGTAAAATTTTTTTCTATATTGTTCTATTTAAATTTGATATGCTTGAAAAGCATAACTGATCCATCAAAAATTGTAGCAAATGGTAGTCTTAAAAGTTTAGATCTGTCAATACGAGTTGGGAAAGTACAATTGGGAAAAAAAATTGGTACAAAGTGATTGTTATGTCGTAGTGGAATTTGATTAGGATCTAATCCGGCTCGTCTCATATTTCTAAACTATTGACGATGCAATAGGTAAGGCTATTGCATGGCCACAAAATTTGGTTATGATCCTTTATATTTCATAAATTCTTTTTAGCCCTATAATACAAACTAAATTATATGTTTGCTTTATCAAACAAGTAGCTATGTATAAAGTGTGACGAGAAAGTTGTTCCTTAAACAGCTGAGTTTGTGATAACAACTCCATGAAACAGTAGTATATTCTAATTTTTTTTTATTGTTGTAGGGATTTGATAGATGGAAGTTATGTTTATTTGACACTGATACAAACTCCATTGTCTTCAATCTATTCGTGCTCGATATCCTAGCCCTCTCTTTATTTAGAGCATTTAAAATTGAATGTTATTGCATTTCTGGTACTTATATTGCATTTCTGCCCCTTTATAGGCTTGCTTGTTCTTTGGCCTCTTTGGTCCTTTTACTCAATTAATTAATTTTTGACTTATTGTCTTTTTTAATCAATTTGCCAAACTGTCCTTATAGTCATTTTTTCATAGTATTAATGTGGAAAGCAAGTTAGATATATGGTAATTGCTTTACATTTCATATTGATATTGAATAATTATTCTATATACTTCCAAGATAAATTAGTATCTAATAGTTATATGTTTTGTTTCATTAATAGAATACTTTAGTTATGCATTATAATGATCAACAATACAATGATTGTTACCGTATTAGTGCATTTTAGTACTTCCTTACTAATCTTGCAACACTCCTATGAAATTATCTTTATTCATGTGACTTTATTATTTATTCTTTTACAATGAACACCTATTTAAGAGTGGAATAGAGAAGGATACTATTTCCCAAACAATAGATGAAAAATTAACAATCAATTGTAAGAGCTCTTGTGCTATAAAGTGGACAAGCATAGTGGTTGGAGTTTCTAGATGATAGATATAACAATTTTGAATTTACGAAGTTAGAGTTGTAGGGCATGGCAAGATGGTGGAATGTATTGCATGATGATAAAATACTTTGTAGGCATGCTTAGATTCCTATTGAGTAAAAGTCATTTTCTTATTATTTTTGCAAATTGATTTGATAAAGTATTCAATTACCATTTTGTTATGTATATATATCTATATTGAATTTTTTCATCACTTATTAAAAAATATTTTTTTGATTTTATTTTTCTTAAATTAGTAAAAAGAGGATGTGCAGTGGACAAAGAATTAAAAGAAGACGGATTAGGATTAGATCGTGTACACGTGCTTATGATAGCTGCTAAATTTTTACTTGTCTAGAGGACATGTTAACATGAAGTATTTGGATTATGCTTTCTAATCTGCGGACACATTGTACAGTTCCTTTAGTGTGGCAAGGAATCATGAATGACTATTGTTTTCAACTTTTGGGTAGATTAGCCATTGTCCAAATCTATTTTTCATTTTGTCAGAAGGATACCACTACATTTAGCAAAGTAATACTTTAATTTTGTAAGCACATACTCGACTTCAGAATTTTAATACCTTATCTTTAGCATCTAGTACTACACTAGAGTGACCCTACATTTATTAGTTGCATGGCCTAATTTGTCTCAATTTACGGATGAAATAAATATATGATCATCTAAAAAAATAAAATCATACTTTATTCAAGTAATGGTTGGGATATACATGTACTTAAATGGTGGGAACACAAATACTAGTGTAAAGCACCAGTGTAGATACTAAAATGTTTCATTTGGACGTTAGCATTGTAAGGAAAATTTGAGCTTTGTGGCTGTACCAACATAACTAGGTCTAAAATACATAAATTGAATTTAAAATGTATAAAACTAAAACTGCATAACAAATAGGTGATACCATATTTCAGCAAAGTAATACTTAATTCTTGCTGGTACATACTCAACTTCAGAAGTTTAATATCTTATCTTCAACATCTAGTAGTGCATTGAAGTGACTGGAAAAATAATAAAACCATATTAGCTTCATTTGATGGTTGGGTATGCATGTGTTCAAGTGGTTGGAAACTCAACTGCTCGTGTAAAACACCATTGTAAGGGATAAAATGTTTTATTAGGACGTCAATATTGTAATGAAAAATAGAGCTTTGTGGCTATACCAATATAACAAGGTCTAAAATGCTTAAGTCAAATTATGTTTAAAATGTATTAAACTAATATTGCATAATAAAAGGGTAATACATCAATTTAGCAAAGTAATACTTCATTTTTGTAGGTACATACTTGACTTTGAATTTTTAATACTATGTCTTTAGCATCTTATACTACATTATAGCCTAATTTTCCTTAATTTATTAGTGAAACAACATATTAGACCACCCAAAGATAATATAACTATATTCTCCTCATTTAATATTTAGCATACACACATGTTTAATTGGTTGAAATTTTTTTTTTATTTTGATATAAATTTTGTAGCACAAATAATATCTCCTGACTATATCTGTCCTAAGACTAATAAATCATTTCATGATGGTCAAACAACGACTTAAATAACTAAATTTAACAAAATTTCAGATGTATTGAGAACATTACTTCTTTAGAAAATTAATAGCTTATTTGTCAAATCTAGTACTTCATTATAGAAAGGGTGAACTAAAACTATCACCACTGACGTTTGGTGTAATTACAAAAAGTTCCTTGTTTTTTTGAAAATTATTAAAAAATACCTAAATTGACAAACCTATTTGTAAGGTAGATGAAAAATGTAAAAAGTCAAAAATGGCCCTAAAGAATAAACAATTAAAAAAAGTTAAAAATGTTGAAAATTGGTTACATGGCTAAAGTCCTAAATGCCACACTACATGTTATAATATCTTAGAATTTTGAATTATGTTAAACAACATATATATTAAAAATAATCTATTTGTATAATTAAATTTGTCTAATAATATTAAATAAAAAATATTTATTACTTGAATTACATATTAAACTAATAACCATATCTAAAATAATTTGGTTACATTTAATTAAATTATTTATTAAAATAAAATCATATTTAAAGTAAAGATATTTATCATTTATTCAAACAATAAATATATCTAAAATAATTAATAAAATTGAGTTAAATTTATTAATTAATAAAAGAAATAAATTAAAAATTAAAAATTATATTAAATAAGCATAAATTAGTAAAAAAATTAAATATATTTATTTTCAACTAAATTATTTATTAATTAAAAAAGATATTTTTTTTAAATTAAATTATGTTATTATTAAAATAATAATCATGCATAAATTAAAGATATTTAAAATAATTAAAATATTTATTTAAATAATAAATCTATCTAAAATAACAATAAACAAGTAAAAAAATTATTAATTATCAAACAAATAAATAAAAAATTTGAAACTATATTAATTATGAATAAATACGTAAAACAATTAAAATATATGTATTTTTAAATATATTATTTATTAATTAAAATAGATGAAGTTTTAAATTTAATTATATTATTTATTAAAATAATAATTATATCTAAATTAAAAATAATTAAAATATTTATTCAAATAATAAATCTCTCTAAAATAATTAATGAAACTTACTTAAATTTATTAATTAATTCAAAATACAATAAATAAAAAAGTTTTAATTAATAAATTATTTATTAATTAAAAAAGAATTTTAAAAAAAAATCAAACCCCTCTTCCCTTTGCTGCTCTCCCTTTCTTCTTTGTTGTTGCCTAGCTATATGGACAAGCTGCCATCGCAATAGCGGGCCATGAGCCACCTAGCCAAGGCTAGGTGGCCAAGCAGTCCTATTACCACCATGGTAGTAGCAACACCACGATGGCCACTGACAATGGTCATCGTGGCCAAATCCAGCTAGTGGGTAGGGGAGGCTTGGGGGTGGGAAGGGGTTGTTTGTGTATATATATATATATATATATTTAGGCATATATATATGTATGTACCATATATATACATATATATTTATAAAATTTCAATTTTCTTACAATTAAACTCCTATAATATATTAATATTACAATTTAATCCTTCAACATGTATATTATATATATTTTTATATAATTTCAATTTTCTTACAATTTAACCCTTATAGTATATTATATTACTATTTAATCCTTCAACTACATAAAAATATGACAGTACCATCCTCGAGGGTATTTTCATAATGAAAATCAGGTTATAAATGGTCAAATTTGAGGTAATTAAGTGGAATGGTATTTTGGGAATTTCATGTGGCAAATTTAACGGCAAATTGCAAAAACATTAATAGCAACTAATGGTTGGGTTAAACTATTGGATAGTAACAAATCTCGAGGACTTTTTTATAATTTTTAAAAAAGTGAGGATCTTTTCATAATTATACTAAACCTAGGGATGGTAGCCGTAGTTCACTCTTACAGAAATCTAATAAGTACTTGCAATATCTAGACTGGAAAAATACCATATTCTTAAACCCACTTCTCATATGACCTAATTTAGCTAAATTTATTATTGAAAATAGCATATTGGACCATCTAAAACAATGAAATATTATTTTTCTTAAAGTAATGTTGGGAATATGCAAGTGTTGAAATGGTTAAAAAATAAATATTCACATCCAACCACTCAAATTCTCATTTCAAACTATTGTAATACATCATTATAAATGGTAACTATATCATTTTATATCAATATTGTAGCATGAAAAATGCCTCATGACTATATTATTTTAGGACTAAGAAATCATATCATGGCGGTCAAACAATAACTTATATAATTAGGTTTAATATAATTTAAAAAGTGTTGATAACAATACCATATTTTAGGAAATTAATGCCACATATATCAAATTTAGTATTTCATTATGGAAATATAATATGTTTTCTTTAGTATCTAGTATTGGAATAGAATGTTATTATACTTCATCTATTGTATAGCATAATTTATCTCAATTTATTGAGGAAAACAACCTATAAGACGGTCTAAAACAATGGAAATTATGTTTTATTTAGTGGTGGTGATATGCACGTGCTTAATTGGTTCGAAAGACATCTACCCACATCTAATTATCTGTGTTCTTCTTCAGATTAGCGTAAAGCATCTTGTAGGTGATAAATGTATCATTTTAATATCAATATTGTAGCACAAATAATGTCTCCTAACTATATCCAATATAGGACTAAGAAATCTTATCATGATGGTCAAATGATGACCTAACTAATTAAATTTAACATAATTTCAAATGTATTGAGAAAAGTATCATATTTGAGAAAATTAATACCATATTGTTAAATTTAGTACTTCATTATAGAAATATAATATGTTTTTTAGTATCTAGTTTCAAAACTGAGTGTTTGCATAGCCTAACTTATCTCAATGTAATGATAAAAACAACATATAAAACTATCTAAAATGATGAAATCATGTTTTCTTCAAGTAGTGGTGGCGATATATGCTTGTTTAATTAGTTGGAAAGATATCTAAACACATCCATTTACTTATATTCTCCTTCATACTAGTGTAAAGCATTATTAATGGGGCTTGTTTGCTTGCTATGATAGGATTGGATGTGGTTGATAAGTGTTGGATTCATTATTTACAAAATATATCTATACTTTATTTGCATGCTTTGATTACTATTTTGGATATCCTAATTTTAATATAGTTAGTTGTTTAGATGCTTAGGATTGTAATTTATGATAAATGTGAAATATCAATTTCATCCACATTCTTGTTTTAATAATTGAATTATCTTCAGTAAAAAGGTTTAAATACATGTAGTATTGTAGTGAGTACATCTTTATTTTTAAATATTTTTCTCAAATAGTTTATAATTAATACTTAAAAAGAGTTTATTTTTATTTTGAAAAAATAATTCACTTTCAAATCTTATAAAACCATTGACTTATTTCGCAAATTAAACTATCTTATATTTAATATGTTCATGGATATTAGCTTTGTTATTTTATAAAATAAATTCATGTTAAGCGTAAATTTATATTTGACAAATATTATTCAATTTTCAATTTACACAAAAAAAAAAAAAGTTCACTTATGAAATCTTATTATTGTAGAAGAAATAATTTTCACATAAAAAATTATATTTTTAGATAAATATTATATAAAAGAATCTTACAAAAATAAATTTAATTGCAAAAATAATTTAGTATTTTTTTAAAAATTTAGTTATATAAATCAAGTCTTAGTGATATATGTTTGTTAATTATGTCTATATTTAGTTTATATGCACGGATAATTTCTTCATTTGGTATATTAATCTCAATGTTTTTAATCCTAGGATTATTAATCACACCAAAAGGGTGTACACATAATGCTGTGATTAATAATCCCAACACTTTGTGATCAAATACTGGACTTTTTATTAATCATGTGCTTTAATTAAGACAACTAAACAATTAATTAGATTAGATTATCAATCTATTCTACATAATTCTATCAAGCAAACTAGCCCTAGGTAAACGTATCATTTTAACATCAATATTGTAGACAGATAAGGCCTCATCACTGTATCCATCCTAAGACTAAGAAATCACATTATTTTAGTCAAATAAGGACTAATATAGTTGAATTTGACATAATTTCAAATGTATTAACAACAATACCACATTTCAGAAATATAGTACCTTGTTTGCCTAAATCAAAACCTGATTACATAAATATAATTCTTTATTTTCATATTTTAGTAACTTTATTAGAGCGGCCATTTTATACTTTGAATTCATTCATGTCCCCAACATAGTATATTAAGATCCACATCTACCATAATTTTTTTATTTTTGAAAGCATGTTTAGTTTGACTCATTCTGATAGTTAGTCAAATATCCTAACATTTATTGATTAATCTAATGATTGTTTGCACGTTGGCATGTTAAAATAATATCTCTTAAGCATATGAAAATAGTTTTTTAGTACTGGCATTACTTGTACTAGTTATATAAATATGGACACCATATGTACCTTGAAATATATTGCATTTTTAGCAATTTATAACGTATATATATATATATATAGCTAGTTTCTACATAAATAAATTTCCAAATTATATCATAAATTATAAACATCATTGAAATACTCAAATAATAAATCTTATCCACATAATACTTAAATACTAAAACATCACCCTTAACATCTATATAAGAATACCAAAATCATCCACATCATTATTCAACATTATAACAGAGTAAACCATGCTCACTAGTTAGAATTGCTATAGCATTATGTGTACTAATATCAATTCAAAGAAATGCTTTTTGCATAATCCCAATAATCCTTAGTTTTTTGGTGTGAAACACTCAATCCAAAGACATACGTAAATTCCACAGTCGAAGTCCTTGTTGGCAACTAAAATGTGTTTGCAATTTGTCTTGTGCCACAGTATACCGTAATAAATGTTGGAGGGATCACGTACAAAATTTTCCCTGCAAAAGTACGTGTTATTTTTTAGCCGATATGTTTACAAAAACTTACAAATTAAGTCCTTCAGATATTTGGATGAATGTATCATGAATATAAACAAATTTACAAAAACTATTACTCAATTTAGGTATTTTAAAGTACGTTGAAAGTGGAGTTCTCTTTATTGGTTCAATGTGTTTGAAGCTCATCTTATCATTCAATGCCTCAATAACATTGTTAAAGTACACCCAAGGACACTGAAAATATAGCTAGGAGTCTATTATCTTTAGTGGTTTGGATTGCAGGTTTACAAGCTTTAGCCATCACTTCTGCAAATAAATGTAATATACCTTCGTTTGACTTTTGGTAAAAAAATACTTGCGTGTAATACTAAATTGGAGGTCACTTGCATGTAATACTAAATTGGAGGTTTTGATACTATAACCAACAATCTAAAATGTTGAAAATTTGAATTATGGTACCAAATTTATTTCCAAATAATATTAATTATATTAATTATGAATTTGCTTGAATGAACACCCAAAAATATGCTTAAATATGATTTATACCCTCCATAGACACCAAAATCCATATAGTATCCCTAAAATTCAATTAAAAAATAATTATGAGTGTAAATGGTTATTAAATGAATCAAATATATTATTTTCATATTCATATTAGATTAACTTTTCGAATATCCATATTCATATCGCTTGAATATGAATATTCATGCTATGATATCCAAATTTGTATCCAACAAATATTATCAAATTTGGATATATTCGTATTTGTTTATAGTTACTCAGATGCACTCATATTGATTAAAATTATTCATATTTGAATTTAAATATTATTTTTTGAATATTCATGTTTGACGGTAATTATTGAAATGTCCAAATATTTGAATACATTAACCTATAACAAATGTAATTTTTTTTAACAGAAGGAAGTATATGATTTTCCTAAAAAGAAGGCAATCAAGCAAATAGCACAATTTTTAATTAATAATTAACTTTATAATGGATTATTAGCACTAATTAATATTAAAAAAATATTTAATATATCAATTATAAAGTCAACCAATAAAAATGTGTATTGATGGACTTCATTCTTCAAGTTTTCCTCATGATATGGCTAAATTTGGATTTAAGGGCAATTTGATAAATTGGCTAAAAAGAGATAACAGACCTTAAAATAAATCAACTAAGTAAATGGCTATAGAGCTCAAAAGACAAGCCAAATCCACAATGAGAGATAGAACAACCCTAATGGGCTTAAGCCTATTAAGAATAAAATATGCTAACACCAAGTCCCAAAGAGAAATTGGAGCACAAGAAATCATTCACAAAAATTCCCAAAGTGGAAGATCTCTTGAGAAGAGCAAATCTCGGCTTGCATTTCTAAGAAGGTAAACCGACACTGCTGTTTTTGAAGGGACCTCATTCCACTTTTGAGCAATATCATTTTAGCACCATCTATGGGAACTCTAAAGAATGAAATAGGAACACTGAGGATGTAGATGAGATCGACAGTCTGTGACCTTAGCAATCAAGTGGCCCCAGCCTTGGAGAATGTGGAGAATCACAAACTTGAGCACCATGAACCTACTGCTAGAGCCAGCTCTTAATTGACAACCTATATCAAAGGAGACACCTACTCAGCTAGCATCTCTTTCTAAAGATCTTATTTTACCTACGACCCAGGAGATCTTGGAGACCATTCTAAAGAGTGCTACCTAAGCACCAACCCCAAGAGTTGTAGCAATCCTCACACCTAACCGGAGGGGCTTCTTCCCCCTAAGAGAATTAAAGGAAAATCCAACTCTAAGCATAACATTATGCTTTCTCTTTTACCTTAGGAAGAAGATACACACCAGTAGATATTGGAGTTCAAATGCATTTCCTAATATTGCAACCATTAGAAAAGTAGGAAGCCAATACTATCTTGTAGCTGTTGCTTTCCCTCGGCGCAACTCTTTCCAGCAGCTATCCTAAAATTTTTAAAGTGAAGATAGCCCAATTACCATAGAGTGATGGCACTACTAATCTTCAAAAACACTTAGTTAATTTTTTGGCGAGAGTAGAGATTTGTAACTTGAGTGAAGCTATATACTATAAGTTATTTCATACCATACTTATTACCTTAACATAGTTTAGCAGGATGCTAATTAGATCTTTCACTAGGCAGGAGGTGTCAAGATAGTGTTTTCTTTAGAACTTCTCCATCAACCATAGATACCCTAAAACACCAGTGTATTTGTTCACAATCAAGTAAAAGAATGGAGAGTCCCTAAGGACTTACTTCAACCACTTTGTCCAAGTAGCACATGAGAGCCCCATGTCAACTAGAAACTCATGCTTAATATCATCGAGTAGAATCTGAAATACCACAAGTTTTCGGAGTTGATTGCCAAGAAACTCCTACTACTCTGGAAAAGCTCTTGATGCACACAGAGAAGTACATTAGGATAAAAAAAGCTATGATTCATTAGGATGCCAACAAAAGAGAGGTGTGTTAAGAAGGAGCCAACACTAATAAGAAGCCAAATGAATAAAAATAAGGTCCTTGACAAACCATTCTCAAATACATTTCCTCGAGTATCTCTTAAGTAGAAATACTCCTGATCACTAAATAATGAGGCTTGATTAAGTGGCCCTCGAAGATTATAGAAAATCCAAAAATGAAGAAATCCTCTAAGTAATGCAACTTTCATCATAGCTAAGGACTATTATTAAGGAAAGCCATAATTGGAGAGATAAGGCAAAAAAGTTGATCCAATATGGATATTTGAAAAAATACATGGATTAAAGGCAAAACAACCGCAAAAGGTAATTCAAACACAAAAATTGGGGACCACCCAAGCTTATCTAGAAAAGGATTAGAGCCAAAAAAGACGTCTGAATAGCTTGAAATTACACTCAAAGGAGTACCTAAAGAGAGAGATGCCATTATCAACAACTTAATCCATGCAGTAAAAGTAGGAGATGCCCCCAATTCCAATAAGCATGTCTCTTTAAACACCTTGTAGGTTTTTTCTTCCATTTTACCCGACAAGTGAAGTTTTAATTCCATTAATTGAGATGAAATTATATTATGAGTAAAAATTAGTTCTGCTTTAGAGACAACAATCATTTTCCTTTTGTTTCTCCAATGAACCATTATGAAATTTACAATAGATACACCGCTTTTTGATGAACAACTACTGTTTGTAGAAAAAATAATTCTACTAAAGCCCCTATTTAGCATTTTCCTCACAACAAACTTTCCATTGGAATTCGAAAGTGGCTCTGTCCATGGAAAAACCTTTCCATTGGAGTCCCAAAATTGCTCTATCCATGGAAAAACTTTCCATTAGAGTCTCGAAGTGACTCTATCCATGGAAAAACCTTTATGCTGGAGTCCTAAGTGACTCCTTCTATAAAAAAAATATTTCTGATAGACTCTTGAAGTGGCTCCTTTAATGGAACAACCTTTCTTCAGAAGTCCCAAAGTGGCCCCCTCAATGAAAAACCCTTTTTGCTAGAGTCCTAAAGTGGCTCCTTCCATATAAAGACCTCTTCTGGAGTATTAAAGTGGCTCCTTCTTGGAAAGACCTTTTTGCTGAAATCCTGATGTGGCACTCTTTGAAAAGTTCCATTATTGGCTTCCTTCGATAATATGTGGCACCAACTAAAAGAGTTCAATATCGGCTCCTCTTGGGAATACATGGTACCCTTTCAAAAAATCCACTATTGGCTGCACTTAAGAGTATGTGGCAATCGCTCTGTAGAAGTCGCTAAAGAAGTTCTTAGAAGGCAACCAAACAATCAAGCATCTTGGAAGACACCGATGTCATCAAACGGTAGAAGCCCACCTTAAGTCCTCAGGAAAAAGAAGATGGCAATTTCTCAACACTTATAAAAAATACATAGAAAGAAAAATATCTAAATTTAGTAACTCTATATATTATTGTGCACTTATTATGAAGTCTCCTAACAAGTCCATGAATATGCTCATTCTCATCTCGATACTTAAACTATGCTTAACTTGAGTGAAAAATTAACTATCCTCCCTTAGAGAATTCCACTTTACATAACATGGAGTAACACCAATGCAAAGGGGCTCTACGTCATCCTATGATAACTTCATTAAGTATAACACTTGTGATTATGACGATCACTTTAAATTCATACATGTGTTACAATGCCTACATTGTAATAATAGTTCAATTTTCTAAGTCCTCAAGTGACAAAAAATAACAAAAATGACAACAACTAAGAAAATAGAAAAGACGTCATGCAAAGGCATCCCACACGAGATCCCAAGCCAGGTGCCCTGTATAAGCCCTTAGCAAGGGCCCGAGACAGGTGTCCTATAGGCATCCTGGCCTAGTGCTTAGCAAGCACCCAAGATAGGCACCTTGTGAGACCCCCAGCCTGGTGCCTAATTGATGCCCAAGTGCCCCATACATGCCCTGCATAGGATCCCAACAGGCACCTAAATCTAATGCCCTACACAGATAATCGAGATGCGCATTTTCCCTAGTATTTAGTGATGGCTTTCTCCCCCTTCCCATAATTCAATTTTCAAAGTACAATGGTTATTCAATTGACTAAGTACTTCAAGAATGCAAAAGTACACACGAAAGAATAAGTTTCATTGAAATCAAGTGAGAGACACAAAAGAATGACCAACCAACATTTGGCCATTGAAAATAAATAGCAATGTGCTACTCAAATTATCTAGAAGATGTTAAGTAGCGTCAAAATCCTAAATGTAGATTTCACATGCTACCATAATCATAGACGTAACATCTTACTCCTATAGAGCTACACTTACTGGTTTCTCTACCATCACTAAGAACTTGAGAAAGCCTCTTATTCTTTGGATGTATCCTTATGAGTTACATTCACAACGTCCTTTTAGCAAAAGGATATAAGAACTTTCCCCACTCTTTACCTCTTTTGCATACCTCACCTTCAAGTGCTCATTCTCCTTAAGCAACTTAAACAACTCCTTCTCCTTCTAACTTTGTTGTTTAACCACTTTTGTCATCTCTAGCTTAAGATGTTTTACCATAAACAAGGTTCTCTCTGCTTGACGAGCCAATTGCTCAACCAAATTTCATTCCTATACTTCAAAATGTAAAAAACGCTTAAGGGTAAGAGGTCACATAGGAGAATAGAAAAAAAGGTGAAAAATAAATCAACGTAGTGGGTTGGACATTTACTTAGATAAAGTTGTTGGAAACTACCTCAATCAATTGAAAGAAGGAGAATAATTCAAACTTTCTCCAAAAAGTGCCTCTCGCGCATTTCTCCCTCTGCCCTCTTAAGCGCATGAATGACCTTGTAAACTCCCAAGAATATCTAATTACTTTAGAGAATACATAACTCCAGGTAACCCCAGTGCAATGAAGACTAAACTTCATGGACATCAATTTCTATGTAGAAAGCAAAATGTGACATGTCTTTATCTTCCTATGATGCATAAATCTACGCACCTATCCCTAATTTTCACATGGTCCACAAAAAATTTTAAAACTCATGCAGAGTAAAGTTAACACAATTCTAGGTTCTCGTTTGAGTGTAAGAACTTTACCAATCATCCCCAAAAATTTCTGAAGGAGAAATTTCATAGCGAAGCCTAAGTTCCATGCAAATTAAAGCATACCATAGGTATCCTACGCCGGTGCCTAGTCATGCCTGATATTGATATTCTCCTTCCATCTCTTTTTTTTAGAGTTGGATCGGACCTTGATCACAACTTGAATTGGGTTCCTCTTCTTGACATTTCAATCTTTAGGATTCCACTTGAAAATTGACCCAAATCTTGAGACAAATATCATGCAAAATTTTCTAATGATGACAACACAAAATTTTTTCTAAGTCTATATGTAATGTCATACTATCCTCTGTTATAAGAGTGACTAAGTACCTCACCAAGGACAATTCTACAAGATGCCCATGTGCTTCTTACATAAACATGAGCACATCCTTCTAAAGGAGCTCACCCTGAAATCCACACTATCATGTGCCTCCATTGCGCCACATCTCGTTTTTGACATCGTAACGACACTCAAAATTTTTTTATGTCCCTAGATGACTACAAACACGACCTTCTTTAGCTTCTAAATGTCTAATATATGACATTTATCTAAGTCTTTAAGCGAATGCTACATTAACCTACGCCAAATCTCCTAATACACCATATTGGTTCTATCCTCAATAACCAATTAAATCAATAGATTATTTTAATAAATTAACATAAGGTAAAATAAGCATAAAACTTGATGTTGTATTTTCAATATGAAAATAAAATTTTCGTATTGAAAATAGGGGGACTTGATGATATGGCTAAAATTGAACTTAAGGGTAGTTTGAAAAATTAACTAAAAATAGTAAATGGACCTTGAAATTAATTAACTAAGTAAATATATCAAAGAGCTAAGAGCTTAAAGGACAAGCCATGCCCAAGAAGAGAGACATAACAAACTCTAATATATCTAAGTTCATTAGGACTAAAATTAACAAATACTAAGTCCCAAAAAGAAAGTGGAGCACAAGAAATCATTGGCAAAAATTCAGAGTAGAAGAACTATCGAGAAAAATGGGTCTCTTTATGTATGTTTCTAAGAAGACAAACTAATACTGTGCTATTTTTAGGAAAGGATCTTACTCCACTTCTAAGCAACATCACCTTAATATTACTGTAATCTTTTAAGTTCATTATTTTTTCTTTCCCAATTCTTTAATTATATATATACATATATATAGGTTATGGCATTCTTACTGAAAAATATAAATAATAAAATACTTACATTGGGTTTTTTCATTAAATAAAAAATTGAATGTGGGAGAATCGAGTATAACAAAATTAGGTCTAAAATAATTAAAATTAAGTATACACAAAAATAAAACAAGCATAAAAAAATAATGAAATTTCTTTCATTATTTCAACAAAAAAAAATAAAAATAAAAGAGTTGCAAATTACAAAACTTACCTTGTAAACTTTACAATTGAGAAGCAAAAATAAAATCTTTCTAGCTTGGGCAACACAATAGTGGTGAAAAATAGGTTGGAAGAGACAATAATTAGGGGTAACAATTTCCAACACGACTTGATAATTTGAAGCGAGGTTGACATGAAAAAATTGGATTTGGGTTGATCCATTTTAGTTTCGGATTCAACAAGGTCAACACGAATAAGAACTCGAAGAAAATGGGTTGGATTGGGTTGGGTTGCATTTTAGGTTACACAAACAACTTGAAACTTGATTTTTGGTCGTACAACAACTTGAACCTACCTAAACCAACTCGACCCAACCTGAATTAAATAAATAAAATTTAAATTTTTTTTAGAAGTAAAAATATAAAATAACAAAATAAAGCTTGAAATTTTGAACTTTAACAATATTAAAATTACTAGTTGCCATTTTTCAGTCTTATTTATTTTCACAAACATGTAGGATGGATGAGTACAATTTTTGACTACTTCCAATGGTTATTTTTGGATATCCAAGTGGACATGAAAATTTTTCCGCAAAGAGTTGACAAATCACTACTTCGACTACTGAATTGTTTAAGCAGTTTTTCTTAAGCCATATGCAACGAAAGATTTTGTATATATAGATAAATAAGAATTCTTTTTGTTGAGAGATCATAAAAATTTCAAAAGACTCAAGCAAGTTTTTATAATAAATTATATGTATAACTAAATTAGTTTTTTACTTATCTACTTGATGATACATTTTTATTGATTTATGTGCCATTTAATTGAATCAATATAAAATTAAAAAATAATGTCATTTTAAGAAATTACAAGAGACAAATAGATTAACATAAAAGATATAAAAATTAAAGAGAGCAGGTGAGTAGAACTTCGAAAACTAGGTTATTTTTAAAAATAAGATACTTTGTAATTTCAATATTCTTATTATACCGATAGATGCTAGAAAATGAAAGGGAAAAGAAGTCTTAAAAATCAATATATTATGTGGTTTAATGAATGTTTTTTTTTTTTTTGAAAGCTATTGTTGTGAACTTATGAGAGAACTACTTACTCCTATTTTAATATATTAATAATTAAGAATAGATAAAACTAAAAAATAAAAATACCAAAAAAATCTAAAAATAAAAACAAAATATTCAAAATAATTATTTTAAATCAAGTTGGTAGGTTGGATTAGGTGAATCTGAGTTGGTAGGTTGGATTGGGTGAATCTGAGTTGGCAGGTTAATCTAATAAAAATCAAGTTGACCCAATCTAACCTAATACGAATTGGGTTGGGTTAGAGTTTAAATTATTTTTAAAATAAGATACTTTGTGATTTCAATATTCTTATTATGCCAATAGATGCTAGAAAATGAAAGGGAAAAGAAATCTAAAAAATCAATATATTATGTGGTTTAATCATTTTTTTTTAAAAAAGTTGTTGTTGTGAAGTTATGATGAGAATTCCTTACTCTTATTTTAATATATTAATAATTAAGAATAGATAAAACTAAAAAATAAAAATACCAAAAACTTCTAAAAATTAAAACAAATATTCAAAATAATTATTTTAAATCAAGTTGTTAAGTTGATCTGAAAAAAATCAGGTTAACCCAATTTGACTTGTTACAAATTGAGTTGGGTTAGAGTTGAATACTTTCATATTGTTATCATGTTGAGTTGGGCTCAGGTTGAAAAAAATTAATATTATATCCCTACGTCAACCCAACTAGAACCCACATGATCGATCCAAATTGCCACCTCCTAACAACAATATGCATTGAATTGAGAAATAGGAGACGAAAAGAAGTCAACTTGAAAGAAAAATGAATGGGAAGTTGACCAGAGAGTCAATATGTGAGAGGAGAGTGAGAGTTAGCTCCTATAAATAGAGGGAAATGAAGAAAGAAAACCTAAATGGAGAGTGAGATGACGAAAACAATATTTTTGGACAAGTTTAGTGAAGGGTTTCTTGTGGTTTTAAATACAAGTGAGGGGCATTATTGTATTTTTGGCTCAACTAAAGAGGTGAAGCAAAAGTTTCATTTTCATTTGGATAGTTCAAACTAAAATATTAAGTAGGAACCAAATCAAAAGAAAAAAGCAACTTTGGGTACTTTTTCTACTTTATCGTTAAAATTTCATTAAATACTTTGAATTTTTAATTTTAATTTTAATTTTATTTTCGATCCCAACTTTATATATACATTAAGTGTAATTTTCAATAATATTACAAAAAACATAAAATAAAACGGGAGGGATCAAAACTATAAAATCCGACTGTCCCCATTATGAGTGATATATAAATGTCACAGGTTTGCGTCTCCTCTTTGTCTATCCCCTCTGATTCGGTTTTATTATTAATTTAATTGAAAACATGCTGATTTTTTCGAATTTAGGCCTCCCAAATTTGTCAATTCCGAAGAAGAAGCCATTTTCTCCGTGCCTCACGCTTCAGCAGGCCAGTTTTTCTCCTTCAGGCAACCACAGCATCAAGTTCAAAAGAAATCTTATCATAGCTCAAAAATCAGGTGAGGAAGTAAGGATTGAGCTTCAAATTCATGATTAACACTGTAATTTGAAAAAAAAATTTAAAAAACGTTGTTTTTGATGAAATGAAATCTGATTAACGTTTTAGCATCAATGTTTCCTTTTGTTCTTTATCTATATTTAGCATCACTTGCAGTCTGAGTGAGTAAATACTCAAAGGTTGAATGGTATCTGTAAGAGACCAGGTTAAAAACTGGTTATTCCAATTATGTTATTATGGTTGCTTAAAATGAAATCCTATGTGGAAGGTCTTCAACCGCCCATCATTCATATAATCAATTGATATCCCGTATTATATTTGGTCCAGTGTCATAATGCTTCAAGATGGGAGTAATTACCATAAATTCGCCTGGTAAGAAAATGAGAGCTGTGGGATATGTTTCTGTGTCCCCATCAAGCAATTTCTTAGTTTAAGCGCGCAGTGTGCATACTTGAATCGCAATCTTGTTTATTCTTGGCAAGTTATTGTTCCTGCTCCAATGTTAAGTTGAAAAAGGTGTGTTTGAGAGGCTCCTTATGCAACTCGAGCCACAAATGCTTTTTTTCCGGATGTATGTGGGTGTAGCCTCACTTGACACCAAATGATTGTGTACTTACCATAGATGTCAGAATGCCTTTATTGATTTACTTTAGGCATTGCAACCTACTATGATATGCTATGAACACTTTCAACATGAACAGAAAACAATGACAAGAAGCATCTATTCTCCACTACTAGTCTGATAGGTAACTCTCTGCCTGCACTCATGTGCACATGCTTCTTCTGAATTTGGACGAATAGTTGAGTTATTCAACAAATTATTCAAACTGAAACCTGATTGTGGCATAGTTGGTAAAAAAATTTTGATTCTGATTGAATCCCAGAAATTTTGTAAATCCATAAAGTTGATGGTATCTATTTGATTCTTAGTTTACATACAATTCATACTATTGAAGGGAACTTGTTGACTTGATTGAATTTTGAACAACATTTGACTAGCTTTATCTTGCCTTAGGCTCAAAGCTTCCTGAGGCAATTCTTTTTTTTTTTATTTTTTATTTTTTATTTTCTTTTGGAAGTTATTCTCATGAATTCATAGATGTTCTTTCATTTTCCATTAGATGCTTATCCTAAGGGTTAGCAGACAAAATTCACCTGCATGTGAATTTTCTTTTATGATATTCCAAAAAAATGTCGTTTATTTTGATTATGAAGTTGAATACCTATCTTCTTTGTCTTGACCTTCCCATACTAGATGAGCTTAAAAAGCTTAAGCTTTGACATGGCAGTAATACTGCATATTAATTACAATGTTTCAGCAGCTATGCAGCGGACAATAACAATATTGAACAAGCATGGTGAAAAACTTCTTGGTGTATTGCATGAGACTGGATCAACAAAAGTTGTAGTTTTATGTCATGGTTTTCGATCCTCAAAGGTTGGTGAGCTTGTGAGCTTTGGTTACTTTCTATGTCAAAATTTTATTTGCTCTTCATATGCTAGTTTCATATCATGTTCGAGTTATTTTTCGTTTTTGTGTTTTGCATGAAAAATGGTGATATTCTGGTCCTCACTTGTTTTGGAGTGTAGAACTGGTGAAGTAGACTTATGGCAGATATTGATCATTTTGGCCTTGATTTTGAATACTATAAACTACTCTTATTCGGTTTTTTTTAGCAGTTCATTCTGGTGTCATTTTTACTTTATATAAATACTGGAAATATACAAAAATTTTATCAATCCAATATAAAGCTCTGTTAGAAAATACTTTATTTTTCTATTCCAGTTTTCTACAAAAATTGAAGGCATTACTTAATGTAGAAAACTACAATAATAAGTAATAATATAAAACTGAAGGTACTATATTAATCAACTCCTTCAAATTGTTATAAAATAATTAGAAAATGAAGGCATTACTTAATGTAAAATTTTCATCTTAAAAAAAATATGACATGTTTTCCTTGAAAACTCTTTATAATGGATAAATAAAAAAATTAATTTTCTTGTACTATGTAAAATAAAAAATAGTATTACAATAAGTTGTTAAAAAAAATCCCTCTCATTGGGAATGCATTTTTAATGTGTCCTTTCTTTATACATTTATTATCAAGTGACATTGTCCTTTACCCGTGGAACTAGGTAATATATCAAATGCCTGAAAAGAAAGAAATAAGATTTTAAGTATTGTAAAATACTATTGTCAGCTATTGAGGCCTGCTATCTTCAACATAAATGAGCATTCATCTTGGGAAACCACAGAATAAGAATATTTGTGATAGAAGGTTTTACTTTAGAATTAAATGAAATATCAGATGCACTATAGATATTTTTATTAACTTCATCTAGGTGCAATTTGTTTTGAATGACCAAGTATTTTGCAAATAGGATCACTGTTACATCATAATTGCTGCAATATTATGTCCAAGTGGGACTTATGTTTCATTTGCAAAAGTTCTCATCACTAAGCATTGTGTGCTTTTGTGTGTTAGGAGAACTTGTTACAGATATTATTGTATCACTGCATCTTCTTATGCTATAACAATGGAAATTATAAGATCGTGCATGTTGAGTTGTTCATATTGATTTAGCATTGAATTTATAGTTCTTTAAAGATGGTAATTTTTTTTGTGAGGAATAGTAAAAACTTGGACATTTATATGGATACATATATTATAAATGGGAAATGGGAATATTATGGTTTGTTGGTGTAATTTCTAGTTTTCGAAATGTTGCACAAAAATGAGTTCTACTACTGACTGTCATTTGGAGGATGAATTTCAGATTTATGTGCCCAAACCTATGACTGGGCTAGGACTGCAATTAAGAAGTTCGCAGTTCTTTCTGTTCATTTTTCTTTTCTTTGGTTTGTTGTGTTTTCCCTCTCTCCTTCTCTCCTTGCCTCCCTCTTCCTTTCTGTCTCTCTCAGATAGAAGGCTATGCCTTGTTTTTATCCTGAGAAGGTTCAATTTTCTGACAGTTAATTTGACCTGCATTTGTTGGGTCTATAGCAACACTTGTGTTAACAGCTAACCTGGGTCTGTAGCAACAATTTTTAAAATTGATAAGCTGATATGGCTACTCGTACATACTAATCCCACATTATTCTTGTTAACACAAGTGTCACTACAGACCCAACAAATCCACGTTGTTGGGTCTGTAATGACACTTGTGTTAACAAGAATAATGTGGGATTAGTATGTATGAGAAGCCATATCAGCTTATCAGGTACGTTGGCAGCCAGTTGTTTCACATAATTGCTAGGCATCTTAGTGTTAATCCCAATGTAAGAATGCTATGGGGGTTGTTTCAGTTGACATTGGTTTACTATTGCATTCTTGGACCTGAGTCTAAATTAGTAGCAACTGGCAATGGCTAGCCTGTTGACAGGTGCTGAAAAACATCTACTTTCTTTTTAAAACAAACTCATTGATTGGTCTAATTCTATTAAATTGATAGAATTTCCAAATTATAACTATTAACTGCAAAAAGTAAAGGTTTTTCCAGAAAAGGCACTGTCTGTTTAAATAAAGAAGAGATACCAATATTAAATCATCTTGCATTATCCTTTCATTGTCCAAACTACTGCAGTAGATAAACACATGAAAAATAGATGTAACTGGGCAAGTGTCGAAAATGTTATGACTAATTATAGGTATTAATGATGAAGTACTCAGTGAAAGCCTCATGAAATTGCACTTCATCTTAGTTTTAGTTTTACCCTTAAATTCTAGTCATTTATGTTCTAGGAAGAAATGTTTCTGTGCTCTACAAATAATTGAGGTATGGAAGCTGGTTTTGCCTAATTTATAGGGATTCATATATGAATTCTCTCAATCTGCAGGAGAGCAATACCATGGTCAACCTTGCTGTTGCTTTAGAAAATGAAGGAATCAGTGCATTTCGCTTTGATTTCTCCGGAAATGGGTATGGTCTTAGAACATGCCATTTCCAACCTTATTTTTTCCAAGATGATTACTATAAGAACAATTCTTTCATCATTTGAGAATAACTTGCATAGACATTCACATGCTGTCTATCTAATTTTGATGCAATGATATCAGTTGGACTACAATGGCAAACTGAACCTGCCTTCCCATTTTGTTGATGCTTATGTGACGCATCACTTAGGTGCATAGAAAGATTAGACATCCTAAACAATGTTTTCTCTTACATTGAGGCATGCCATGCTTTGGTTGCCCTTTTAAGGTGGATTGCAATGATAATGCTTTATATTAGCAAATCAAGAACTTGGTGTGCTTGATTCAGAACGTAGTTTCATTTTGACAGAGCTAGTATACTTTTTGCAAAAAGTCTTACCTTGGAAATGGCTGTTCACAATAGCCCTTAATCAAAACCTAAACATCTGCTGCTTCAAAGTTAACCAATACTGAAAAAAAGAAAAGAAAGAAATAAAGTTGAAATTTTCAAGAAAAAGCAATATGGTCTTTCAAGACATAATCCAAAATAAGAAATATAACCAGAATTTTAATAACTTTACAGGATTTTCCTAAAATAACAAATTGGATACTTTGGAACCAGAATTGACAAAGATTCTGAGAACTCATGTTTTGACCTAAAATCTTTTGAGGAAAAACGTATATTTTTGGAAACAAATATCTCAATTTTGGGAACATTATACACAATTATCCACATACGGCTATAAATTCCCAAACCAGGCACATTTTTCCCTTTAATATGTTTTCTCTATTTTCTGACCAACAATTGGAGCTTTAGGTTGGTAGCTGTAATTGGTGGTCCTATGAATTGAGTGCATCTTTGAAATTCCGCAATTATCTTTGCAAAAGTTTCAGAATTTTGAAGTACAACATGTGC
>JACGDI010005427.1:228356-283270 GCA_014898725.1 Jacaranda copaia | reverse complement strand
CTGAAACCTTTTATGCAAGCACATATTATTGGAGAGTTAATGGGTTGCAGCAATTTAATTTATTTTCATTCTTCTATAATCGTATTTGTAATTTGCTTCTTACTATGGTTCAAAACATTAACTGGAAATTGTCAATGAGAATTGACTTCTGTCGAGCATAATTGGGGTTGGTGCAAAACGTTTCTGCACATGTTTCACCAAATATATGTTATGCATTATATCATATTTTATAAAAATAAACACGACGGCTCATTTAACAACTCAGAATGCTAAAGGATTTATAATAAGTGCTTGTTTATTGTTTAACATGAGTTCTTTTTCCTTTTCACTTTTTGTCTATATTATTACTTCTTTGCTACATTTTTTCCTCTTCCTTGTAAAGTAAATTAATTATTGGGTAATCATTTTAAATTTCTTGGTTTCATGCTTCTAGTTGATTTGCAGGGAAAGTGAAGGCACTTTTCAGTATGGTAATTACTCTGGCGAGGTTGAAGACTTAAGAGCTGTGATTGAATACTTCACTGGAGTAAGCCGTTTGACAGTTGCGGTCCTTGGGCATAGTAAAGGTATATCAGGACTAAATATCTTAGGCTATTTAAATAATAGCTAGAGATACTTAAATAGATCCCCATTCTAATTAGTTGCATCACCGAAGTTCCCAAAAAATTTGTTGACATCCCCACCTCCCCAACAATTTTTGGCTGGTTCATCCATAAAATTGACAATCTCCATAAGTTAATGATTTTTATAGTTTCCTTAGAACTTATCCTTACTTCATCTCTGGTCTTTCCTATCATTTTGCTTTCTGCATTATGGAGAAACAAATGTATTTTCTTTATATATAAAACTATTGTACAAGTATATAATTTTATAGGAGCTACAAAGAAATAAAAAAGGAAAAGATATACAACTAATTTTCCTATTCTACATAGTTGACTAATCCCAATGAATCAACCATAATTTACAGGTAATCAATCCCTAAAAATCTGTCATAATATCTGCTATAATCTCCCACAGATCACTCTTCTTTCCACACTCCACCTCAAGCTGGTTTGAAAATATCTTCCATCGCCAGCTTGCCAATCAGCTTCTCAAATTTATTTTAGGTAATCCTTTAGTAAGAACATCTGCAACCCGTTCGTTGGTGGGTAAATAGGTCATGCAAATCTGTCCACTCTCTATCTTTTCTTTGATGAAGTGCTGCTCTACCTCAACTTGCTTGGTTCTATCATGGAGAACAAGATTATGGGCAATTGAAATTGCAGCTTTATTATTGCAGTACCCTTTTATGGGAGAATTACTTCCAACCTTTAGTTCATCTAAAATCCTTTTAATCCACAACACTTCACAAATTCCATGAGCAACTTATCCAAATTCAACTTCTGCATTGCTTCTTCCCACTACATTTTGCTTTTTACTTCGCCAAGTGACAAGATTTCTTCCAATGAAAGTGCAACATCCTGATATTGACCTTCTATCAATTGTCCTTATAGCCTAATCCGCATCTATGTACACTTCAATTTATAGGTAGCCATGCCTTTCAAATAGTAAGCCCTTCCCTGGTAAGCCTTCTTAGTATCTTAGAATTCTATAAATAGCTTCAAAGTGTTCTGAGCCTGGAGAGTGCATAAATTGGCTTACCGTGCTCACTGCAATAGCTATGTCAGGGCGAGTATGCGATAAATAAATTAGCCTCCCAACCAACCTTTGGAACTGTTCTCTTTTCGTAACTTCTATTGGTTTAGCATGTTAGAGTTTCACATTAGGATCAATAGGTGTTTCTGCAACCTTGCATCCGAGTAGACCAATCTCTTTAAGAAGATTCAATACATACTTCCTTTTAGACACAAAGATACCTCTTTTAGATCTAGTGAACTCCATTCCTAAGAAGTATTTTAAGGCTCCTAAGTCTTTAATCTCAAAGTCCTTTGCAAAAACCTTTCCAAAATGCTCAAACCATGCTCTAGGAGATTGTTTAAGCCCATACAAAGGCTTCTTCAATTTGCACACTTTGCCTTCACCAAGGCTCTTCTCAAAACTAAGTGGTAGATTTATAAAGACCTCCTCTTCTAACTCCCCATTCAAAAACACATTCTTTACATCTAACTGATGTAAAGGCCAATCAAAATTAACTACCAAGGAGAGCAAGACACGAATTGAATTAATTTTTGTAATAGGGGCAAAGTTCTCTTGGTAATCAATTCCATGTGTTTGTGTGAATCCTTTAGCCACTAACCGCGCCTTATACCTCTCTATTCTACCATCAACTTTACACTTTACCATAAACACCCATTTATATCCTACTACTTTTTTCTCCTTTGGTAGATCAACTACCTCCTAGGTTTTATTCTTTTCCAAAGCGTTCATCTCTTCTAAAACCGCTTTTTTCTTATTAGAATTATCTAACGCTTCCTGAATGGTTCTTGGAATAAATAGATTAGAGATATTTGAGGTAAAAGCTTTATGAGTAGTAGAAAGACAATGGTAAGACACATATTTAGCAATAGGATGTTTGGTACATGGTCAGACTCCTTTCCTAAGTGCTATAGTGACATCACGATTAGCAACAGTAGGATTCAAAGTAGGGGTGCCAGAATTACCTGAAGTAGTGGATGAACCATTGCCCAAAGATAGTGATCAGTCCTATGTTAGAGTAGTAGATATATCTTTACTTAGATGAGTGTGTCTCCTAGAATAAACACGAAGCTCTGAGGTAGGTTTAATATATTCCTATCCTAGTATTTCCCCTCCCTATTTGTAAATTTTCCATGTTTGACATAGAAGGATTAGTACTTTCCTTTTGTTGATTATTAGTTTCTTGACTAGTATGCAGAGGTAAAAATATGTTAGGCAAAGGAATAGAAGTTTCTCAAAACTTGATCTTCATTTCCTATCTCCCCCTGAAAACATTTTTTTTTGAAATATGGTTGATTTTCAACAAAGGAAACATCCATAATTATAAAAGAACTTTTTTGTTTCAGGATTATAACAGTTATACCCCTTTTTATTGGTGCATATCCAATAAATACACATTTTTCTACTCTAGGATAAAGTTTAGAATGAAGTCTGTTGGGCATGTGGACAAAGGCAGTGCACTCGAAAACTTTAAAGGGTAAATCAGAAAAAAGTTTGCATTCAAGAAAATACCTTTTAAAAACTCTAGAGGAGTTGTATATTTTAACACATGATTAGGCAACCTATTTATTAAGTAGCATGCTGTTAAAATTGTATCCCCCCATAAGTATTTTGGTACATTCATAGAAAACATAATAGCATGAGCAACTTCAACTAAGTGCTTATTTTTTCTTTTTGAAATTCCATTTTGTTGAGGATTGTCACTAGAAGTAGATTGTTGTTGAATCCTTTTCTGCGTTAAAAATTTCCTTAACAACTAATTAAAATATTTTCTTCCATTATCAGAATGAAGAATCTTTATTTTGGTCTGAAATTGAGTTTCAACTATATGAAAAAAATCCTTGAAAATTCTTTCATCTTCAAATTTATTATTCATCAAGTATATCGAACATAGACGAGTATGATCATTTATAAAAGTTACAAACCATTTTTTTCCTTAGTATGTGGTAAATCTTGAAGGTCCCCATACATAACTATGGATTAAATTGAAAGGTTTTGAAGCACAATATGGTTTTGGATTATGAGTAGAACAATGGCTTTTGGATAACAAACAACTTTCACATTTAAAAGAAGAATAATCCACACCTTTAAATAATCCTTGAAACAAGTATTTCAAATATGAAAAACTATGATGTCCTAATCAAAGATGCCAAATCATAATTTTTTCACAAACAAAAAGAGAACTCATACTGGTACCAAAGCCTTGAGCTTGTTTATTTTGGAGAAAGTTGTCATCAAAGTAGTAAAGGCCATCCACCATTCTAGCACTACCAATCATCATCCCCATGTTCATGTCCTGGAATTCACAACAAGAATTAGAGAAAACAACACAACAAGTAGAATCTTTGGATAGTTAACTCACTAAAAATGGGTTATGTGCAAGATTATGAACATATAGGACAGATTTTAAGGTTATGTTTTCTAAGATTTTTACAGATCCTTTTGCTGCAATGGGTGAGAAATTTCCATCTGCAATTCTGACCATTTTATTGTTAGAACAGGGTTAGTATGAAAGGAAAAGATGGGAATGATTTGTCATGTGATCTGAAGCACTTGAATCAATGATCCAAGGTGTTGAAACAGAATGGGACAAAAAACCACTAGACTCTCTACCTGTTGGAGCCAAAGAACAACTAGAAATACCAGATAGAGAATTGGTTTTAAGTTGCTTTAAAAGTTGATCTATCTACTCTTTACTGAAAGGGACTAAATCAACTTCATTTGCATGAGCAATTTTGTCACCAGTCTTGTTACTCTTCTAGTCACCAGGTTTGCCATGAATCTTCCAACAAGTCTCTCATGTATGGGGAGGTTTAGTATATACATCACACCATACCCGTGGCTTGTCCTCTCCTCTATGCTGGCTTTTCACAGTTTCACATGTGTGGGCTGTTCAACTAACATATGCATCTGCTGCAACTAGGGCAAAATTTTCAATTGACGCCCCAGACTCCTTACCAATCATAACATTCCTGCGGCTTTCATCCCTTCATACTTCCGCAAATACTTCCCCGAGTGAAGATAGAAGATCACGACCAATTATCCTTCCCCTCACTTTTTCGAGTTCTATATTCAGCCCCGCAAGAAACTTATAAATATGATCATTCTCTACAGTTTTCTTGTGATGGTTGTAATCGTCCATAGACTTCCATTCATAATCATTGAAGACATCCAAATCTTGCCGTAACCTTTTCAGGGAATTGAAATATTTGGTGACATTGTCTCCCCCTTGTTTAATGTTCTAGAGTTTCAGATTCAATTTATACACTTGGGATTGATTACCAAGGTCTGATTACATCTGGTTTATATTATCCCAAAGTTCTTTGGCCGTTGAATAACACATAATTTGCAGCAATATCTTCATCCATGGAATTGACAAGCCATGCCATAACCATGGAATTTTCTGCATCCCAAGTGGCAAAGAATGGATCCATCACATCTGGTGTCTTCAAGTCACCTTCCTCTTCCACATATATATATTCTGGCTGATTGAGACCAGCGCAGGAAATTGTCTCCATTGAGGCATATGGTGGTTATTTCAACAGAATGGGATTTAAAGTTATGGTGGCTATGATTTTCAGTCACTCTAGAGGAAGAAGAGGCTATGTCACAGGTAACTTCTGTCATTATGAGAGATAGGTCTTTCCTTGGAATAAGCCCAAGAATATGCAGAGAAAAAAAGGTGCACTGCAGAGTCAGGAAAGAAGTTTCTGCTCTGATACCATAAGGAGAAAGAAATGTATTTTTTTCATATATAAAACTGCTGTACAAGTATATGATTTTATAGGAGCTACAAAGAACTAAAAAAGGAAAAGATATACAACTAATTTTCCTATTCTACATAGTTGAATAATCCCGAAAAATCAGCCATAATTCACAGCTAATCAATCCCTAAAGATCTGTCATAATATCTGCCATAATCTCCCACAGATCACTCTTCTTTCCATGTGCGTATTTTATGATAAAATGAAAAATACATTCACACACACATATATGTGTGTGGGTGTATTGATGCATATGTACATTGATGGATGTTTGTGTGTGCATGTGCGTATGCATTGTATGCACAGAAGTATATTTTCTGGGGATTAAAAATTATTTCATAATCAGGTGATGTGAAGGTATCTAACTCTACCATAAAACAGAATGCAACTAATTAATATTTCTGATAATTTATTGGTGGTGTCGAATGACATGCAACATAGCATGATTTTACACCCTAGTTTGCTTCTGGATGAGCATTCTGGCCCATTTTTAGTGATTCTAGAAATAATTCACTACTCTTCAAGTTGTTTTGTGGGATTCATTTTTGAGTTTCTACAAGCTGCAATGGCCCATGATCCAGATACTCATTTGGAAATTCGAGATTGCATTAAATGACTGAGCACACTTGGGAGTGGGTGTTTTGGCCCATTTTCAAGCATTCTACTTGAGGTTTCTTCAGTTCTCCTTCGTTTCAAATTTTCAGGGAATTTATGTTTTTCTTCAAATTTGTATGTGGTGTAATACATAATCATACTGGTGTGGATGATTAGATTCGTCCAATACTAGAACTGCCCTCCCTCCTCTAGAAATAGAAGTTTACAGAGAAATCCTAAAAGAAATTATGTCCCCAATGCCTCCACCTAAGATTGATATCTTCCTTGTCGACATTCTGTTTTGCTTGGGTTCCATTATTCTGACCAATTGAATCTCCATTATTTTTGTTTCCACATATTGCAGGTGGCAATGTTGTCCTCCTGTATGCATCTAAGTATCATGATATAGGTGCTGTGGTAAATGTCTCTGGTCGTTATGATCTCAAAAGAGGCATTGAAGAACGCCTGGGTGAAAAGTTCTTGGAAAGATTAAAGAAGGAAGGATACATTAATGTTCAAACTAGAACAGGTAATCATTTTCATTCTTTTTGTAGGTAGCATCTCATGCTGAATATTTTTAGAATATCTTATTTTACTTTAAAGATCAACTTCAAATCTAGCATCAACATGTTGCTTGTTATTGGGGCTTGTGTCCTTTCAGCAAGTTAATGTTCTGCAAATTCTTCTTTCTCTTCTAAATTACTAACAGAATGATGCTACTAGTACATTAATGGCTCTGAATTGTCTGTAACTAAGGAAACACAGTACTCGGCAAAAATTCCATTTCTCTGACATGATGAAAAATCCAACCTTTTCCTTCCTTTCTCTCTTGTAATACTTCTTCACCTTCAATTTTAGTGGTGTTCTATCCTCTTTGAATATCCCAAACTGAGGATTACTTTCCCAAGATGGATAGTCCTTTTCATTCTCTTATGTAATCTTCACAGCAATGAGTGGGGCCTATCAAAGAGGGAAGCCAAGATTGTGTTTGCATTGAAGGATTTGAAGATAAACATTTCAAATGATTGAAATAATAGGTGAATTCAAATCCATAATAATGATTGAAATCAAAATGGTGGCTAAAGGATTTGAAATCTACAGTAGTTCAAATTATCCAAGTTAGCGCAATGGATTAAAATCCTCAACTATGAAGTCAAATGCATTCCGAAGTTTACCCACCCTCGATTCAAGTGTAACCAAGCTATTCAATTTCATAAATGAGGAATGAATAAATTTTAAGAACTTCAGACTTTAGTTTTTAGGTTCCGTTATGTTTGAGTCAAACGTTTTCTGCTGTCCTGAGGGAACCGTCCTTTTTTTCTTTGTTTAGTTATCCAAAAAGGGAATCTCAAATGTTGAAGATAGCTGGGCCATTGTCTTAGCCTCAATATTTGCCCTTCTAGGTACATGTTCAATCAACATTTCAACAAGCTCAATGAATCAATCTGAAATGGATCTTGTTTTACCTTTGTTTCTTCGACTTGGGTAGGACTATGGAAGAAATTAACTTCTCACGAGTCATGAATTTCTCTGCTATTTCTGAAGGATCCACTGGAGAATCAATATCTATTTGTTGGATTTCTTTTGGGAGCCATTTATAGTACATATAGAAAACTAATATGATTCTTTTTCAAGTTCTTGTTAGAGTATCTTGACACAATAGAGAACTGATTCACCAGCTTGTTGTCTGTTTCCATCATTCAGTTGGAGGGGGGTGTGTGCCTGTAATCGATGAATGTTTCATTATGGTTGGCATGCAAGTAACGTATGCAAAACATTATTCCAGCCCCTTTCCACCTGAATTGTATTAATTACCTTAGAACTTCTTTCTTTAATAAAGTCTATTGTCTCTTCTATTTTCAAAGGAGATTATCAAGTCACTTTGGGGAGTCTTATGGAGCGGCTCAATACAAACATGCACAAAGCATGCCTTTCAATTGACAGGATATGCAGGTAGGTGCAATGTTCATTTTGTCTGGTAAAATCTGTCTTATGTTATTTTTTAATCTGCTGGAGCATAGTTCAGGAAATCAGCTTGACATATCTCACCCTTTTTCACCCCATTTTCAACCCTCAAATCTATTGGCCACATTCACCACCTTGTTTCATGAGTTTAAATATAAGCTAGTTCTGTTAAATTTTATGTTGGTATCATTGAATAGGAAGTTGTGGAATCAATGCAAAAAATTGGTTTCCACATAAAGATAAAAATTTTTTTAATATACATTGAAATTTGGCTGTGTGCTTGATGCTGCTGTTTATCATATTTGGCTACTGATGGATGATTGGATGAACAGAAGATTGTAGTATCACTCTTTGAAAAGTAATTACAAATATTATTGGTTGTAGACTTGCAGCCTAGTTTGAGGTTCCTTATGAAACTAACTAAAT
This sequence comes from Jacaranda copaia, assembly GCA_014898725.1. Lineage (NCBI taxonomy): Eukaryota > Viridiplantae > Streptophyta > Magnoliopsida > Lamiales > Bignoniaceae > Jacaranda > Jacaranda copaia. The sequence goes on along the minus strand of JACGDI010005427.1, from coordinate 274,886 downwards.
TGTTATTTAGTGAATGGAATCTGCCTATCCATCAGTATGTCCCTGTAGGTGATTGTGTTAAGAACTATAAGTATTTCAATGATACATTGGTCCTCCTTGGGATTGTCTTATTCTTAAGGTTCTGAATCGATCTCCTTCAAATTTTCAGGATAATGCCTTGGGTTACTATGATGAACATACCAGTAGAACACAAAATTAACCTAAAATACGAGTGGGAGCAAGTAATAGATTCCATTCTTTTCTTGCATTTTAACAGATAATATTTGGATTTCTGATTAAACTTCTTGTTGTTGTGGATGTTTAAATATCACTTGTTCCTTTAACTTCTCATATGTCAAAACTTCTCTTTTATCTTTTTTGGTTCTATAAACTTCAGATTTATATTTTACTGCAAGTAAGAGCCTTTTTGGCTCAGTGGAAAGACCAGTTGGTTTGACCCATTATATCTGAGGATAAATTTTGATTTCTTGGTACTTACAGTTTCAAAGTAAAAAAAATCATTTTGTGAATGGGAGAATATGTATGTTTTATGTCATCAAGCCTAGTCATGATTCATTTTCTCCATGCTGAACAAGTTTGGCTAGTGATGTTCCCCTTTTTCATCTTAATGTATTACTTAGGTTCTTGCTTAGCACTCTTAAAGTATTCTTTGAAGAAGACAGAATGTGATATGTTTTTGCTGGTGTAAATACATAGAATTGTTCAACCTTGATCCTATTCATTCTATAAAATGGAAAGTTTTGACTTTTGCCCACATGTCTAATTTATTGTCTAAGTAGACATAATCTTGCTTCAAAAAATAGAATAGCTAAGGGTAAAATTTGAATAAAAAAGAAAATAGTCTATAATGTAACTTTCACGACATTTGAGGGATATGTACTAATTTTGTTTTCCAAGACCAGTAAAGCTTATTGTGATTGTGTGATGCAATTGGTCCTTCAGCTGATCCCTAAGATTATAGGACAAGTCCAAGATGTTTTTTCAAGATGAGTGGTGCTGCATCAATCCATCGGTATTGAAGGCCATCCCAAAGTTCTAAAGACTCACTCCCTTTGAAGTTGAAGCTTCCACTAGATGTTCCTATATACTACTGTACTAGTCCAGCCACTATCATTAACTATAGAATCTGCTTTCTTAGGTCAATCCAAAAGAAATGAAAAAGAAAAAAGAAAAGAGAAGAGATTGACTGCATGATGGAATTAAGTTCTTGATGCCACAACTACATGAAAGGGCATAGGATGTGGGTTGGGACATTACTGTGGCCCCTGTAGCTATAGATTAAAAAGATCAAAAAATTCAAATCAATATTGATGATGGGAAGCAAATAAGCTGGAGGATGAATGTAAAAGGAAGCATTTGAACTCATTCACATAATTGACATCAGCAGCACCTGAGTAATTGTTGGCATTAAGATATGGATTTTCAGACAAAAAAGTGAGAAAAAATCATTTCAGAGAAATGAGAATATGATTGTTGAAAATGTCTTTGGATGTGACATAGAAATTCAATAATTATATATGATGTGAAATTTCATTTTTCGAGAGAGATTTTTAGGATGTGACAAATTATAGAAAGTGAGGTAAAGAAGTTTTAGAGAAATGAGAATTAGATAAAAGTATAATAATTAAAGTCTAAGTGACATGTCCTTTTTAGGAGAAGTTTGGAGAATTTCTTTGAAATTTATTTTCAAACTCCAAACAAACACAAGGCTGAGAGAAAATGTGTTTGGAGATGAAATTTTGGGAAAATTGCTCACAAATAATCACTACTTGAAAGTCCAAAATTAGCAACTGGCAAAATTAATTTCTGAATTGTCAAATATTTGGAGTCAGTTTTAAGTTAATTTAGGCTTACAAGATTTGAATGTTATTTGTTTTCTACTTAACTGTTGATAGATCCATTGTCCTATACCCTTTGGTAAAAGTAACCTACTTAAGAATAGGTAGTGTCCCCTACTCTTTTCAAAAGCCTCTGAGTTTCTTTAGCTTATTCAGGAATTTTGAAACAATAATATAGAGTATTAAATCCACGATATTGGTAATTCCATCTAGGTTTATGATCAATGTGGTTGCCATTTCTTAACACAATGATATAGATTGTGCACTCCATGAAATTGGTTCATTTTATTTGATAGCCAACATTTCTGGTGTGCACTTTTGTTACTATGTGTTACATTAGCATAAAATACGCATACAGAAAAACAGTGCTAAGTTGTCTAAACTTATATACAGGGTGTTGACAGTTCATGGATCAGCAGATGAAATCATCCCAATGGAAGATGCCCTAGAGTTTACCAAGATCATACCAAACCATCGATTGCAAATAATTGAAGGGGCTGATCATGGATATTCTTTGCATCACAATGAACTAGCTTCAGCTGTTTTGCGTTTCATAAAGGAATGCTTGCAAAATGGTGAAGATGTCTCCAAATAGGTCAGTTAATCTCTGAACTCATATACTCAAGTTTATGTTGTTAATATTCAGCAAATTTACAGTTCACTTTTGAACACACAAGACTCTTGAGATTTGGCAATTAGGCTTCCATCTAGAAAATTTCTCCCCTCATAAGATGGCTGATTGAAAATTTTTATTGGAGGGATGAGATAAATGTCTGTTATTCTTCAACCAAGTTTTCAGAAAAATCTGAGCAACATTGCCGTTATTTTGGCTGATGGGAAATGAATGAGAAGAAGCTGTCACTGGTGCGCCCTGTCATTGCTATTAGGTGTCGATTACCAAAAACTCTGAAGTGTAGTCTGTTTACATGAAACACCATCAATCGTTTTATCTATTTGACATTTGCTATTGTCTTACAGATCTCGTCAGCCGTTAATTGCCTTTGCAGAAATTATTGGCAAATGCTAAAAAATAATTGGCAAATCCATTTTTGCCCTCAGGGACCCGCACTAAATATGTTGAGTCAAAGCGTCCTTTGGTCTATTTGTAATATTTTAAATTTTATAGCGCTGTAATTTTTATAAATATTTCAGCATTTGACTATTTGAGAAATTTTTTAATTTCTTTTACATATATTTTATTCATGGTATTTACTTTTTCCTATATCAGAATTGAGTTTGTTTTGTTATTGAAAGTCTTTCGGTTGTAGCATAATAATACAATATTGGAAGGGTTAAGAACTTAGAACATAACAATTTTGAGAACATTATATTCAGCCCTCTAAGAAAACACATATTAAATAGAATAATTCGAAAAAAGCAGTTTATTAATATTGCATTTACATCCTTGAATATATCAATAACTTGCAAAAAGTACCAACATGTTTTAAATCTGAATTGCAAAAGTATCCTCAAGTCAAGTTTAAAATGTATCCATTGGTTTGGGATCCAACTTATAAAAGTGTTAACGGGATTCTAATACAACTTACTAAAACATCAACTACTTTCTAACCATTCACAATCTATTTCTAACCATTCACAATCTATAAATTGGAAAAAAATTTACGTAAATATGGTCGTAGTCCACTAAAACATATGAGCACAAAAAAAAATCTATAAAAGAATGTATAACAATGTGTTCGTGTCAGATTTATATGACATTTAATTTGAACCAATGTTCATTAATGAGCAAAGTTAACCTTGTGCAGTAGTAGGAGATCGATCGTTAGAACCCAAGTTCGCGGTCTTGTGGCATCAATTGAACCAGCATTGACCTTCTCATTTTTCTTCACTACTCAAAATAGATACTTAGGAATTTTGAGTATAGAATAAAAGTAGTGTACAATAATGTTATTTAATTGAGAACAGTTCCCTTATCAAAAATAAAAAATAAAAATTGAGAGCAATTCTTTAGTATTCTCACATTATATAATATGTAGCAAAAAATAACTATAATGAACTAGGAGAATAGTTGTTTTGTATTTTGTAATGAAATTATTATGATTTATTATACGATTGGCCGTCATAGCACATCGCCTCTACATGCATAGAATATGTTTAATATTGGTGTTAATTGTATTGATACATAACGAAGAATTCAATCTTTCATACAATACAAATAGGAAATAGTATAATTGGGGTGTTTTTTGAAATTAAATTAAAAATCATGGACAGAACTGATAATACAAGATTTAGTGTAATATGGTATATCTGTCACTTTGTGTGTATAAGAAATCTTTTCTTTTTTATTAATAGTCATCATGGAATGTCATTCTTGCATACATAAATTTAGTTTATCATATTTATGCTAATTATACTGATAAATGAAAAGGCATTCAGTTTTTTATATTTTGTAGATAAACAATATTAATTAACAATAATCATATTGAATAACATACAATATTAATTATTGATTAATATAAACTCATAAATAACAAATAATTTCTACATTAAAAGTTCAAAAATATAGGATATATATGTCTATATATTCAATAATTTTTTTCAATTTTGACTAAATTACTTGTGTTTTTATAACTTTATATCAAGTTATAAATGTACCTTTGAAATTAAAATGAAAATTTAAGAGCATAACAAATAATAAAAAATTTAGTGTAACATGGCATAACTAACACTTCAAATGTACAAAAGTCTTTCTTTTTTATATAGTATAGAACATATACAACTTTATCATCTTAATAATGTTATATTTAGACTATTTGAATTATTTACAATTAGATATAAAAATTTTAAATTTAGAATTGCGTATTCATGCTTTGTCAAATATGACAGTTACCCATAATACCGTATAACAATTGAATAACAGGATTTTTCCAAATGAAACACGACAAACCCAAAATCATAACTTAGTATTACATGATCAAACTTTTGGGATTGTTCAACAATAACATGGCTGGAACAAACTACTAATCAAACTTATAAGATTTGTTCTTTGTTTAACAACACATCAAAAACAACCTAAATAATATACAAAAAAAAAAAAATACAGAATATTTGTCAACTAACAAATGAGTTACATTTACCTTCAGCTTCTAGTTTTTGTTTTTTTTTTAAAATAACAGGATACTTCTATATACTTGTCCATAATTCACATAAATTTTCAAAATATTGATAGGAACTTTACAATATATATAGTATATCACGAAAGTTAGAAATTTTTCAACAGAACCTTAAATCAATTACCATGTCAAGGCTAAATGTTTATAGAAGTAATAAAAATTGCTTCATTTGCAAAAACAGCAGCAAACTAGCTAAGAAGAGTAGAAAAAACATGCAAATTAAAATAGATATATGTTACGTCACGCAAAAAAGTTCAAATATTTCAAAAGGTTCTGAACAACTCGAACTGAAAAATATGGTAATATAGTGTTTAAAGCTAATTTTTCATTCTCTTAAGCCCTAGTTTGTGTTGGTGTAACCCCAACTTCTTCATTGCAGTAACAAGGATTCTTCTTTTCCACACGCTTTCTTCTCAGTGAAACTCATCACGAGTTGACTTGTGGATACTCAAAACATTTAAGTGAAAAAAATAACAGAGTGAATATGAGACTATTCCGGCTGGATACCGTAGTAAGTTGAACAATACAGTGGACAGAAGAAATGATTTAATACTGAAGTACCATTTGCAAAATGGATTTTTCACATTTTCAACTTGTTAGCCTTTTTTGTAATATTTCGTGAGGGATTGTATAGACTTTTCACAAATATAGTCAATTTTAAAGAATGTCTACTAGTCACGAGGGGATATTTGTAATTTCCAAAGGTGCCAAACCTGTAGGGTTTTTTATAATCAAACCTCATTTTAGTGCATTACCTAAGGTATGGAAAAAGATTTACAATGGGTTTTTAAACTAATATTAAGATGATAGTAATTTGTACAGTGTTTGGCTAGCTTGATGTTGGCTGCACATGAAATCTTAGGATTTAACTTGGTTATTTTTTAAAATCAAGTTTGATTGGAAGTCTTAATTTCAAGGTTTTTGTTAGTATCTATTTTTGCGGTTTAAATTTTCTATTCCATTCTCTGTTTCAACTCCTATTCCATTTCATAAATACATGACATGCGTATTAAGTTTTTCTTATAAAAATAATTGATTAAGAATCAGATATAATTTATATAAATACAACAAATTAGAATGGGAAATAGAATATGGAATCCAAAGTGTTATTCTTGCATTATAAAATTAAGATTCCTTTTTTGTGTTAAATTTCTTGGTTATAAGAGTAATAATTAAGTAATTTACTCTAAATAGGAATGTTTTTTTATTACTTCTAAGTAATCGGGATACTTGTGAGATATTTATTTTGAGTTACTGGTGTGGCAATATAAAGGGTTGAGAGAATTTCTTTTATATATAGCTTTAAGAATTGTTATACAAGAGATTTTGTCTTGGATTTGCATATATCAAATCAAAGATATATTAGTAAATTTCTCTCATAGTGAAAGAAAGAAATCTCTTATGGATGGATTTTGCTGAACTACATAAATCATGTATTTTTATGATCTCTATGTTGAATATTAGCTTTGTCATTAAATTTATTGATGTGATTCATGGATTCCTAATAAATCAACTCTCATCCTTAAATTACTTCAATTATCTACCAAGCAAGGGGTATCATAGCTTTGTTTAGACTCCAAGTTTAGATTTAATTTTTGGAATAGGCAGTATGCCATTAACAAATTATTTCACAGTTCAACAATTTGAGGCAAAGAGAATTTCATCATTGGCTAAAAAAGGTGAAGGATCTCATCATGATTCAACAAAGATTCATAACAGCATTGAAAGGAGGGAAGCTAAAGTGGCAAAGTTGAAAATTTACAATGGAAAGATTTGAAAATCGTATCATTTCAATATGATTCAACTTTGTATCATGGACAACATTATCAATAATGTTGTGGATGATGATTTAAAAGATTTGATAACAAGGTTGTCAGCACAGTTAGAGATCTTATATCTTGAGAATACTTTATTTACATAGTTGTCTCTAAAGCGGCAATTATATAACTAAAGATATAAGAGGGTAACAATCTCATGGATTACATAAACTAGTTAAATGGAACGATGGATCAACTTTGTGAGTTGATGAAAGATTGAGGAAGGATGTAAAACCTTTTGCTTTTTACCTCACTCCCAAATTCGTATGATAAAGATAATTTTATTATTTAAGAAAGATACACTAGATGCAGAACATGTAAAAGCATTGCTTTGTCACATGAAAAATAGAGAATAAATGAACAAACCAAAAGATGCGACAGGGGTTAAAGTTGGTTGCTCGAATAATGAATAATAATGAGATAACATATGGTGGTTGGTCTATGGATAGTAATCGTCAGGTTCAAAAATTGGAGAGGGCAAGGTGTAATATAAACTTCACGGAAAGACCACATGTAGAAGTATTGCCCTTGTAAGAATAATGATGATAAAGATGATAGTGGTGACAATTTGGCTATCACACATAATAAAGATATTCTTACAATCTCTATTCGTATGGATCATAATTCTTCTTGAGATGACTGGATTTTAAATTTTGATAGTGTAAAGTAATACATGTTATCTTTAATAAGGATTATATATACATATATATTCACTTCAATTGAGTAGGTTAGGTATTTACTCTTTAGGTGATAGTCCTACTTCTATAGTGACAGGTATTGGAGAGGCAAAAATCAATGTATTTGATTAGGTGATTTGTACTTTGGGTAGTGTAGCATATGTCTCAAAAATACGAAGGAGTGCAATTTCCTTGAGCCAATTGGACTCCAAGAACTGTGAGTATTCAATGTGAGATGAAACCTTGAAAATTACTGTTGGTTAAAGGTCCTAACAAATGGAGAAAAGTATAATAATTTGTATACCATTTATTGACATCGAAGGACAAATAGAAGTGGAACTGTAAAGGTTTCAAAATGCATATGGATGTAAGAGCTATCTTGTTGAGCAAGAGGGTTGATCAAGGCCTTCTCTCTCCATAGTAAATCAGTGATGTTAGTTGGGGTTGCACATGTGTATTAACCAATTTAAGTTAGTTGGTGCTAAGACCTTACTAATTCAACATGTGAAATGGTTATTTCAAGGCTAATAATTATGAGGAACCTCATCAAGATAGAGATTGTAAGGTTTCAAAGAATTTGATCTTATTTATTTTTGTAATCTGGATCTACAATTTCTCTTTTATTAGATTTTCTAATTTTAGGAGTAGTAATCAAGTAATTTGTTCTTATATGACTACTTGGTAGACATGTGTGATACTTGTGATATACTTATTTTAAGTTGTAAGTGGGGTAATGCAAAGGGTTGGAAATATTTTTGTGATAACTTTGATAGTGGTTGTACAAGAGTTGTTTTATCGTAAATTTTAGTATATTAAATTTAAGGATTATCGTATACTAGTAAAATTTCTCCATGATGGAAGAAAGAAAGTTCTTGTGAACATAAATGAATTGTATAAAGCCATATAAATTTATGTATTAAATTTATTTATATGAGTTATGATGTGCAAATTTTTGATAAATCAAATATTGTTCTTATAAATTGCCCCAACAGAACGAAATGCTTCCTTGCATCTCTATTGCATTAAATTTCTTTTAGGAACAATAATATTATTCATCTTTTCTGTGATGCCATGTTTGTCTCTACACATACTATGCTTGGGAGATGCCAATGTTTATCATTACTATTTTCTAATTTTTTAAATTGAGAAAATGAAAATATGTATATATGTGCAAATAGATGATCCAAATTCATCCATCTTGCAATTTTTAAATTAAACAATACCATATTGCTAGCAAGTCAAAATAAACATGTAGCCAGTTTTGCACATTTACTTTAATCTTGAAATTCTCATAAGTGTTTTTTTATAATTTAAAGACACGGCCTTTCGCAATGCTCAAAAAGTTATTTATTTATTTCACAATGCTCAAAAAGTTTCTATGAAAAAAAAATATAATCCTCAATTTTTGTATTTAAGTTAATTTAAAAGAAAAAATAGTGCTTACATTCACTATGTACAAGTATTGCTTGGTAAGTCTCACATCTTCTTTGTTCTTATTGATATACTCCTAATATACCATAAGGGTGCATTAGCCAAATTACCTTTAGAAATGGTATAAAATATTAAGGTGGGTAGTCAAGTGTAGTAGGACAAACACCAAATCCTACACTATAAATATCACCATTAATGCTAGAAAATGGCATTGAATCACTTTTACTACTCAAGCAAATTTTCTAAGCTAGCACATTTATGATTTAGAGAGCCACAATATTATCATCAAACTATGAGTTTTTGAGATGACCCTAGAGATAAATTCGAACTGCAATATTTTGGTGCTATTTATGAAAAACTATCTAATTCACTGCATGTTGCGAATCAAATGAGGTCTAGAGCTTGAATTTCAACACCCCAAGGCCAAATCCAAATGAGAAGATCGATAGAGACAATGAAGAACGATGACCACTCCCATCCTCAGAGAGACTGCTAATGCGCCTCTCATCATCCGAGAATTCCCCTGCACTTAGAACTTAATACCTAGGGGCCTTATCCTACAACTAATGCAAGAAGCCTTATTGGTCTCGATACAAGATGCCTCCATTGAGGCCACAGGTGTAGCCATTTCCTAGTATATCATAAACACACTTAGTTGGAACCCCTTCAATCTCATAGAAGTTGAGAAGGCTCCTCCAATTTAGAACGAATAGAGCATAGGCCAAAGAGAGACAAAGAGCCATACCCCTCTTGTTTCACCTAATAAATACTCAAGCATCCTTTCCGACTAATAATTCTAGGCAGTAGACCAATGACAATGAATTTGTCCTCCAAACGATAATCCCATAGCACACCTTCAGGTTTGGCAACAAGTACATTCCACTAAGAGTTATTTATTGTAGACATAGTTCATTCTATCCTACCATTTTGTTAGAATTACTCCCTTATGAATTCAGATGGCCAACATGTCAAAGTTTGATGGAGCTTGTGAACCTACGAACACCTAGATAACTTCATGGAACGCATGGAGCTATACAATCTAAGTGAGGTGGCCTATCATAAGATCTTCCATACAATGCTGACAAAGCTTGCCCTCACCTGGTTCAACCAACTACCCGCTAGAACTCTCACTAGACTACTTTTCTATCAACTAGAAGTACCCCAAGACCACTGCATACTTGTCACTAGTAAGTAGAGGAATAAGAGTTTGCTGAAGCATATCACACTTTATCTAGGCAATCCACGAGATTCTCGATCTCAATCTAGAGCTCTTGCCTAATATCATACAACAAAACTAAAGACACAAGAAGTTCAAGGAGTCCGTAGTGGCGAAGCCCATGGCTATTTTAGAAGAGCTCCTAATCCAATCCGAGAAGTACATATATACTGAGGAGACAACAATCCCTATCAAGAACCGCAAGCATTAAAATAAAAGAAGAGAAGCCTAGTAGAAATAGGAGAAGAGAAGACCACAAGCATGGACCTTTCTCAGGGTTCATGAGGTACATTGCCCTCAATGCATGGCGAGCAGAGATCTTGGTGATTGTTGAGCTTCAAGGCCTAGTGGAGAAGCCCAAAAAGATAGGTAGACAATACCTAGAGGTAGAATTCAAAGATATACTTTCATGTTCATTGCGATAAAGGACACATGCATTAGCATAATGCCCCGCAACCAATTAGATTAGCTTGCCAAACTACTCTTGTGAAAACAATCTTATTTGATCAATATTCAATTAATGGCCAACTTCATCTCATGTATATAAATGTTGTTACTTTTTAATGCATTTTGTTGAAGCCTTTAAGATCATACAAGACTATGGGACTTGCTCATACAAATGATGGTGATCATGAAATAAATCTCCATTGTCATGACCTTGAAATATATATTATAAGTCAAAGAAACTTCAAGAAAAGGATATCTAAGATTCGAATAGACTTTCACTAATAATGCATACTCTAAGGAGCTAGATATTGCCTCATTTCATGGCAATCCGTGTACAAGATTTGAATGCATGCTAGTGAATGCTTGTTGAGGAACAAGTTCACTGAAGACTCGATGTGGAGAAATCCATAAGATAGTTGTAGCTGCTTGTCACTGATGGAAACTTCTCTAGCTTGCAATAGTACATATAATTAATCCTTAAACTTGAAGTTCTACGAAGACCTTATGCATAGGTCCTTATGTCTTAGTGTTTGTCCCGACCACATAGTGGGTTGCATGGGATTTATGTTGGACATAAGCTACTTAAGTCTGGAGGTTTGTATGTTTCAGTACAAATCTGTTTTTCTATGATAATCTACCCTAAAAATCATGGCGTAAAGTAGTATGACAATCTAAAAAGTGTTTTCAAATTTGAGGTTAAGGTAACCATTCATTAATAATTGATATATAGTTATTGAAGTTGTTAGGAAACCAACTAATATCTTAGTTGTAGGCCTCTATCAAGAGATGAGAAATGGAAAGGATCGTATATGTATGGTACTGATAAGTGAAATGGTTCACACAAATAATTCATCCATTTGGTTGGACTCCACAGGCTTGCAGCTAGATTTCGACTATAGAGATTATATGCTCTTAAATTAATGAAGATTTAATTTAAGAGAGCATAATCAAGTGTTTCAGTAAGTAGGAATATTTTTATTTGCAAATTTAATTACACAAAGTTGAGAGCCCATATTTAATTAATTGATGAACATAATAGTTTACACGCAAAAGCCTTGACTCATAGATAAATTCATCTAAGTGGGTCAAATGGAGGAAATGGATGACTAAATTAATTTATCAACATGACTTGATTAATTTAAAGAGAATTAAAATAATTAATTTAAACAGTTAAATTAAGATGACTGTATTAGAGAGTTAACTTAATTGAGCCATGTGACCAATGTAATGTTGGAACAAAAGAGGAAAAATGTAATAAAATATTGTAATGTGACTATAGTTATTGGGAGCAAAAAAATAGCCAGCAAAGTAAAAACATAACTATTTGTGTAAGATTTATGGTCATTTTCATATATGTGATAGACTAATAACCATTATTGCATCTATTATATAAAAAAATAGTTTGTTCAAATACTACTTATAGTGTTGTAGAGTTGAAATATAAAAAAGAGATGTTTTGAAAACATTGTGGAAATAAATAAGACAATAATAAATCTTGGAAGATTGTTCTACTACTGCTATGAGCATAATTTCTCCAATTAGGATATATCATATACAGATAGATGTAAATTATACGTAAAATATAATGAAAGTGAAGGGACCAACAATTTCCAGGGGAAAGGTGTAAGTCATAATACTAATAAAATTAAGTTGTCGTACAAACTGTAAGTGATAACAACAAAATCTGAAGATTTATTTTTTTTAAGCGAATATGTTGGCCCTTTATTAATTGTATAATTTTAGCATTATTAAAGCACAACATTAAATTCTTAATTCCTTTTCTTTTCTTTTACAAATGAATATATTTTATATTTTAAAAATTTTAACTTTACATATAATGTTGTCGTGTGATACATTTTGCAATCCATTTTAAGTTTCCTAGTGTTACAGAATTAAATATTAAGAAGCGATGTTTTTTAAAATTGTAAGATTTAATTTCATATGTTAATACATATATATATATATATATATTCTCCTTGTTTTTGTTGATTTTCCATTCATTTTTTTGTTTTCTATTTTTTCTCTCCCAATTCTTCTTTCTTAATTAGTTATGAATTCTATTCTCTTTTTAAAGGCTTCGATTGATAGAATTTCAGATGCATATGGAAAAAAGAATAAAGGAACAAAAAGCGGGAGTGAACAGAGAAAACGAAAGGAAAAAAGGGAATAACAGGAGGAAAGATGAGTAATTAAGACAAGGAAGCAAAAGGAGAGCGAGGAGAGGATGGCCAAAAAGATAGGTAGAAAAACATGGATGAGAAGGAGAGGAAGGAGGCAATAGTAAAGAGAAGATGGGAAGAGATGACACTGTAAGGGGTGACAGAAGAAAGTGAATGTGGTGGGAGGAAAAGACGGGATGAATAGAAAGGGGGGAGGAAGACAGCCACACAAGGAGAGAGGGAAATGATCATTTAAAAGTCCTACAAAATTGAGCTTTTCTTAATTGAATTAAATAATAAAAAAGAAGGTTGTATTTTTTGTATTGAAATGATATAAACTAATTATTGCCCCACTGGATGCACAAAATTGCTTGGATTCAATCCCAATGGAAGGTTCTTTACAGGTAAAGGACAGTCAGGTTCTAGTCAGCATAACTTCAGCAACTCAACCATCCATCCAGATTCCAGAAGAGGCGGAGAGTTAGCTATCAGACTAATAGTGGAGAAAAGATGGTTTGTGCCATTGCTTTCTGTCCATGTTGAATCCAAAGTGCTCACAGCATATCATAAGTCGTAAGAAATAGTAGATTGAATGCCTAAAGTAAATTAGTGAAGGGATTTTGACACCTAAGGCTTAGCTTCAAGCGAGACTTCATCTGGAAAAACATCCGAAATAGAGCCCCCTGTGGCTTGAGGTGCAATAAGGAGCCCCCTCCTTTATGCCCCCTTGCCCTATAGAAGTGTAAAGAGAGAGCTGAGATAACTTACTTCTCAATACCATCATGATTCTGAAGATAGACCCGTTTCAGCTTCCTCCTGCAACAGAAACGCAGAGCTGAAAGCCAAATCTTATATTCTGAAAAATTACTGCTAACTGCAAAGAAAACAGATTCCTGAAACAACTTGTCTAATAAACTCAGAGGACTGACGAAAGCAGAATAACAGCCAACACACTTTCAGAAAAGAAGAAGAAGAAGAAAGCAAACCAAATGAAATCTAAAGTGAATTGCTCAATTATAAGTAGGACTTGCCAAGGTTTCCACAGTAAGAAAACAGATTACCTCTTGGCACTAGAAAATTTGAAGAACTAACATAGTGGCCTTTAAGAGTACAGCTTGCATTAACGGTACATATATGCTACAAGGGTTATGACAACAGGAACAAGCAAATTCACCATTCCAGGAAGAGTTAGCAACTACCAGAATCAGAATGAGTGCCTACAAGGATAGAAATGTCCAGAACATCTCTCATCGTCTCCTTGTCTTCATCATCATTGTCATCAGACGCAGCATCAATCCTTGAATCCAGGGTCTCTGTGCCATTATTATTTGAAGTCATCATATCTTCCTGAAAGTTTGTTACCAAAGTATACAAATTATGAGTCCAATATCATAAGTCAATATTGTTTCTATATTTGTAAAAGAGCAAGTCATACTAGCTCCTGCTTCAGATTCTCAATTTTTTCCTCAAGTTCCACCATGTGGTGCTTTAGGGCCTGCAAATATTTTTAAAGGAGTTTTATATCAATGAATTATCCAGAAACAATAGCAAACATTTTAATACAGACTCTGAAGTCTGTTTGACAAGATAAAAGATATTACCTCACGTCGCTGAAGTTCAATTGAACGAGCTAATGCCTGCCTTTTCGTGAGAAGATTTTTGGGCCTGAAAGCAAGAGGGCACTGGTAATTCTTTCCACGATAAACTATTATAGCATAGCCTTTGGTAGTTTTGTCGACAGATACCAACACCCCACCACTCTCGGCCTCCAGCGAAACTGCAATATGCTTGACTTGGGTAAAAGTTTTTCGTTCTACCATAATTTTCACCAGCTCTCGATACTTCCAGTGTAAGTGCATATTTTCGATAGTCCCGTCAAAAATCTCCCGCCTCCCTAAGAATGAAAGGAAACAGTAAGATTAAATCCATTAAGATAAGCCAAGAAACACAGCAAGCAAGTGTTACCTAAAAGCAGAAAAGGTTTCATGCTCAAACCAATTCTACAAAACAAAAACCTTTCCTCATCAGTTAATGTTTCCAGATCAGTAGGTAGATTTTCTGGCTCTTGATTCTCTAACACTTTCTGCAAGGCCTTCTCAGCCTTTCCGATTTTCCCCCTTGCCTGCAGATGCCATAATGGTTTTCAGTTCACTAACTACAACTACTCAAACAAATTTCACTTACCCATTTCTTTTATATAACAACATACAAGAGCTAGCTTCCTCTGAAGTGAGTTGAGCAAAGAAGCATGTCTAGCTACAACTGCATCTCTCGTCATCTTCTCCATTTCTGCACCAGTAGGTTGGTTTGCCCAGCGTGAAGTTGCTGCCACAGTCTCAGCAAGGGTTCCTGCAACTAATGGCTGCTTAGATGCTTCGGATTTTGGATCAATCAGTACCGCAGCTCTATGCCGAGCCAGCTCTTCCTCATCCTGTTGGAGGGCTGCAAATTTCTCTGCTTCTATTAGTTTGCTTGATACACCAAATGGCAAGAAGTCATTACCCCTGTAAAAGACAATAAACTCTTTGTTCCTTGAAAGCAGCGTTCCCCCAGTCAATATCTGCAAGAATGACCAAATTATCATAACTAAGAAGCTATTCAGCCAACAATGATGGTAACTCAGTATAGCTACCAAAGGTATTTTTTAAGATCTAATCTCCTAAATTTTTCAGTACTTTTCTATGCTGTAGTCATTATTGCTTTTTCTATTTTCTTGAGTTCATAATTAAAATTGTTTCTTTCCTTCTTCTGAACTCCAAAATAATTAGCAGTGGAAGGAATTAAAGAAGTACGAGTAATGTGTGATATGCATAATTGGCACTTCATATATCCCAAACCTTGAGTTCTTCGGCCATCCTTTCATTGGAAGTATTTTGAACACCACGCTTGATAGCTATTTTTGCAATAGCACTCTTTTCCCATAACTTCACCATGGCTATAGCAAGACCTTGCAGTTCTCTGTTTCTTCCTAAATTAATAAAAGCATATATAAAGTCAGTGAAAAACAAAAAATAGTAATATGAATATCACAAGAATATGCCAATACATTCTCATACATACCAAGGGCAAAATGTGGAGGCAGTGATCTTGCTGTCCTACGTAAATGAGTCATTTCTTTGTCCCCCAAAGCTTTCCTAGTCCCGTAAGGAAGAAGTCTGAATGGAGTCTTATATCCAGGAACAAAAGCTGGCAGCAAGTCCGCATCAACAGGAAGTGGTCCTCGACCTGACCAATCTATGAACCTTGGACCAAGCTCATCCAAGAGAAGGTTAAGCTCACTAAAATCCATTTGTTCTTCTTCAGATAGATTGTTATAATACTTTGAATTATACAATGTGGATGATTCTGCAACTCCATTTAGGCATTCAACTCTGATTGTTTGAGGAGAATCTTCTTGAGAAGATCCTAATGCTCCAGCATCAGATTGGACATGCTTGCTATATGATTTTACACAATCAAGCTTGTATGCCATCCCTCTGTATAAAACTACCGAACTTCCTGATCTCCATATTACCAGACCTCCAGTTCTAGTCTGACATATAACATAAAAAGCAGCAGAACAATATAAGAAACAAAAGCTCCATCAGACAAACCTAGTTGATGAAAACCTGTCAGATGATGAAGCAAAGAGAACTTTTTCCATCTGTAGGGGTACCACAAAAGTATAAATAACAAATCATTGTTTTACATTATAGATATTAGAGTAAATTAGCCAACAAATTCCATGAGCTCAAATTGCTCATCAATCTAGCACTTTTGAGTGGGATTTGTTCAACTATATTGTTTTCTAGTCAAGAAAAAACGTATTATGATGGGCACTAACCTCAAGAATTTCATGGGTTCTCTTCATGTTCCTCGAAGGAGGCCCTTCAAATTTTAATTTCACCACCTCATCATCCCTCCACTTCTGAAGGATAGCATCGACCAAAGACTGTGTCACACCAGCTGCTCCAACTTTCATTCTGTCCACCATTCTCAATGACACATTCCTAAGCCTCTTTAACTCAGACTCAGGTATTAATCTCTCTGCCATCTCTGTATTCCTATTCCTTAACTTCTCCTCTTTCACAAATTCCTCATCAATCTTGCTCTCCCATGGCAATCTCTTTAAATCATTTGCATCAGTATAACGCATCTGGCTACTGACCTCTGGATAAACAGTTGATGAGTCCTCCACAGAGGCAACATCCTTACTTTGCTTGTCACCCAAAATCTCTTTTTTCTCTGGCAATCCAATTGTGACTTCATCAAATTCGCAACATTTTTCGCCACTATCGCCATCTACTATCACTTCCTTAACTAAATCCTCAGAGCCCTGAACAACACTAACCAAAGATTCCTCATTTAGCCAATGCTCATGAAAACCATCAAGGCCCCGCTCTTTCTGGTGAACATTTTCTCGAAATTTCCTCGTACCCTCAGAATTAAACGGCTTTTTTCTTGGTTCATTTCCATGAACCCAAGGAGCTAGAATTGATATAGGTTTTGTATGAGAACTCACTGGCTCACTTACAGAGCTACTTTTTTCAATTTCATTTTCTGAAGAGGCGTCCAGGGAAAACCGTGACCTTTGTGCTTGAAATTTTTTATTTGTATCACCACTTTCTTGCTCTTGCCAAGGGAAATTTTCCCTTAAAGAAGGGGATTTGAGAGACCATTTGTTCTGAACTTGTTCCAGAAAACTTGGCCTGGGCTTCCTCTTCTTCTTTACCAGATTGGTCTTGTGTTGGGTTTCATTGCCAAGTTGAATGGTTTGCCGACAGCAAGAAATTCTTAGTATTCGAAATCCGAAACTTTTCAAAGAATGGGTTTGTCGGTGAAATTTAAGGAAGACGAGAGATTGTGAAGGAGAAGTTTCTGACGAAAAGTAGAACAAATTCGAGGGCACTGATGAAAAAGCCATTGCAACGAGGTTTTAGAATTTTGATGCCATGGCTCAAACCGGAGAGAACTGACAGAATGAAAATCCACACGGCTTTTTCAGTTAAAATATCAATTTCCTCCTTTCACTTTTGTACCATTAATAATTTAGACGCCTTTTATGGTTGCTAGTCTTGGTACGTTGCGCGCATTGTATTCTGCCATCTCTTCACCTGAAATTTTTCATTTTTGTTAAAAAGGATAAGGCAGTGTTTGGATATGTTCTTTCAAACAAGTTTGCTTTTTTACAACAGTATAGACCCCAAAAAATCCTTCAAAGCACATCAAAATTACAACTGTGCAATCTCCAACGCTTTGACCCTTCACCAGCTTTTTATCTCCTATCAAGCCCATCTCCCCCCTCTCTCTATTGTCTCCTGTCTCACCGTCTCCCTCGCCCCTTCCCCATCTCCCAAATTTTTTCACCGTAATCTCCACATTTGGTGATACCGAGATTGATTTATGCCACAAAACAGCCACACCAACTCGTTAAGTCACCACCCCTAATTTTAAGAAGGGAAATGGTGAGGCCAAAACAACATGTCTGGGTACTCTAGGCTGCCTTTGTGCTCTTCGTTTGAGAAATAGGACCATCATATCTCAGTGGCAATAATTGTGTGTTGATACGTTACTTCAATGATTTGTCCTCCAAGGTTTTCACAGAGGTGAACACTTGCAAGGGTTTTGGTTGATGTGCTATGTGCTCGATATAGCGCAACGGGTTGGATAATCGTTGGTATGATATTTCGAACCCGTACGTTTGGCATAATTCTTATGCTCTTGTTTTGGTGGTTGGGGTTGAAATTTTGTTTGGATTTTTTTATTTTTCACGATTTGGTGTCTGTGTTGGTGGGGATTTCTGCTGTCATTGTTTCTTCATCGTTGCATTAACTTTAATATTAGCATTATTTGCTCGAAAATTCGAATGTGCGGTGCTTGTGATGACATTTCAGAGTTGATTTATGTCTGATTTTTCACATTCCGCAGATTCTGTGTTGGTATGTTGACCTTGTGCTTGGGTTATTTAGAAGAACATGAAACTCCATTTTCATGCATGGGGGTCTGTCACTTTTTTTCCTGTGTGCAGCTATTTCATCAAAGTATGATGACCGTCATGCATCTTGGGGTTTATCTCTGTTATTTTTTTATTTTTTTTTTGTCCTTAGCATTTATATGTTATCTCCAAAAACTTGAAAGCATGAAGTTTGAATGGAAAGGTAGTTGAGGATTGGTAATGTGCTGATTTGCATATGGTCTGCTTAGGCTTACAGTTTGGGATTTTCTTTATGTATTCTGTATAGATTGGACTATAATTGGGTTGACTACTGTGGAAAAATTTATAATATTGTGACTGTAATGTGTTGTATTATTGGGGTTGGAGGGTCATCTGTCTTTATTTTGAATGTTCAAATGGCAATCTCTTCCATTTTACTTCACTAATGTGTACCATTCTCCACTATGTCTATTACTATCATGTCGGTGACTGTCTTTGCAAAAGAGGCATGTGAATCTTTTTTGTCTTTCCTCACTATATGGCAACCTTGGTTTATCGTTAATAAGGCTGCATAATTTCAAACTTTTCTGGATTCCCGACATGCTATATTATGCAATTTTGTGCATTGTATTCTTTGCTACTTGTTTCTTAGATTCTACGCTTCATGTTTATCTTGTGAGAGTAGTCATTTCATGATGTTTAGTCTATTACTATGCATGATGTAAGGGCACACTATTAACCTACAGTTGGACTCCATCTATAAAGCATTGTCTTCCTCATTTAGTCATTCCCACTCCCACATGCCCACACACCCCACAATAGCCTATTAAGAAGTCCTCTTTCACATATCATTCACTAAACTGCTTCTCGATCTCTCATCTCTCCAAATTTACTCTATCCACATTCATGTTGTTCCTCAAAAACTCTCAACAACGGCAGGTAAATACAATCCTTGTACACACAGCCTTATAAGTTACATTTCCTAGCATTTTTTGTAGTTAATTTTCCTCATCCAAATCAGCAACTCCTACAGGCTCTTTTGAGGACAATTTCTCAACCTCCAATGCCTAGTTGAGGCCTGTGTCAAGATCTATAATACATTCCCCAATCAAAAGTTCTTGTAGTTCATCAGTATGTTATTCCTATGACACGTACCCTGCTTAATCCCTTACGTGCTCTGTACATTGGCTTATGTTTTTAGCATCATATACTACATGTTTGAGTTTTACATGGTGTTAAGTGTAATGCTAATGTTAAATATTTTTATGTGCTTGTTCATATGCTCTTCTCTATGTTCTTCCCTGTTAGAGCCGTTAGAATATTTGGCATCACGTCTGGGGTTTCTCCATGCCAGAAATGGAGAAGTAAGTCATTCCCCATGGTGACCACTTAGGCTTGATGTATTGAGCATTTGTTAGGGTATTTAATGAAGTGTTGTTGAGGTTATGCAACTACCTTAAGTTGCATTCCTTAGCATGAGATTGCTGAAATCCAACATGGAAGTTGTTGTTGGATATATTTAAGATTTTGGCAGAGCTATGTGGCTCTGTTTTTGGGAAGTTTTTAACTGTGCACCTTTGTTCTTTTGCTCCAGCGCAATTCTGTCCCTCTTATTTGTCTTCACTTGTGTCCAAACACAATCACTCCCTTCATTCTGTTGTTCTGTCCCTCATTTCTATCTTCGCTGGTGTCCAAGCACAATCACTCCCTCAAATTTTCAAAGCCTGACCTTGCATTGTCTCTTCTTAGTCAGTCCATGTGCAGCACAAGTCACTGTCATTAGGTTTATGTTGAGCAGGGCATTTTGCAGATTATATTGGTGTTCTCAATCACTTTTAGTATTAGATTTGCAAGGTGTGTTGGTTTAGATTGGTTAACTGTCATGTGAACAGTACATGTAAATAGAGAGAGTGTTGTCCAAGTTCTATTCTTGTGGCACAACCATTGTGTCTCCACTTGTGTCATGCATCCTTTTATTAGTAAGCTGGTTTAGCCACACATTAATCAGTTTACTCACTACTGGTTCCAGTGTAATCTATCATTCTTTTTTGACCTTGCAAATTATTCTAGTTTGCGCCATCTCAACTGGTTTTTATGTCTACGGTGGGTAGGAGTGATTGTGCATAAAAAAAAGGATGAAGCTTTGCGTTGGATCACAACGTATTGTGTTGGTATGGTCCCAAAAGTCTCCATCCAACCTTTTTTTCCCATTTCTTATTTACTAGCTGGTTGAGGAAGACCTTTACTCACTTGTATTTGGTGTTGAAGAAGATGTCCCTGTTTGTCCACGCTCATCGACATACCTTCACCAACTCACGTGTTTACATTTTGGATTTCATAGTCATAGCATGTATTTTCTTTTTTTGTTTTTAATTCTTATTTTTTATTTTCCACACTTGCAACGTTTTCTTTAATACGGGAGATGTTGAGATAAAGGTGTATGGTTTATAGTACTTGCAGCTGGAGAACACTTGTGAGGATTATTACATTATGGTATTTCGTTTGTGGCCGTTAATATCACATTTTCATACATAAGTGTCTTAATTATTCATTTAACAATGGCTTGTGTTACATATGTTAAACCATCAGCAGTGGTTCCACAAAGCAGTTATAATGATGTGAATTATTGCCAAACTTTTCACATATTTTTCAATAATGTATAAATTTCTATAATATTTTCTCAACGCATAACGTACAAATGCCTTAACTAACCTAAGAGTCTTCACTTGATTACTAATAATAATGACCTACGAATTTATTTTGAATTTTAACAAATAAAATAGATAGAACATGTATCATTAATTGATTTTAATTTTTATATTTAATTAAAAACAAATTCAATTCAATTCAATAAATTAAGATAATTAAATTTTAATTTAAGGCCAATAAAAATAGTTAATGAATGAATATTAAAATTAGTTACTTTTGACTAATATTAAATAAATCTTTCTGTTATCTATATATTTATTAAATTAATTAGACAAATATATGGATATATATTATTGTAACAAACCTTTGGGTGGTGGGGGCCCTTGCTTGCCACCCTAATTTCCGTGCGTTGTGGGGGCTACATGTATACTTCATGCACATATGTATATATTACGCTAGTACATATACATGTACTTCTATATATACATAATTATATTTATACAAACAAAATCTATAAAAATTGCACATATATAGTGTCAACTATAACATGCTCATGTAATATACAATATATACTAGTGACTGTTTAACTAAAGAAAAAAATAGAATTGATATATTAAAATAACTTTCTGGCTAGCATAAATAGTTATTAGGAATGGGAATAGGTTAGACCATCCATCAAGGACCTACAATCTAGTCTATTTGAGATTTAGTCCAGCTTACCTATTTAATAAATAAATTAGATTTAGGCTTTTAAAAAAGCCTATTTAATTAAAAAGGCTAGATATAAGCTTTTAAAAAAGCCGATAAACCTATTAGGCAGGCCTATATAATTTAATTATATTATAATATATATTTAAATATTTATAATACTTATATAATTTCTTTTATATTTTATATTAATTAATTTTATTAATTAAAAAGGCTAGGCCAGGCCTTAAAAAAAGTCTATGTCAGGTAATAAACTAAGCTTAGACTTACATTTTATGCAATGGACCTGGCTTATTTAAAGTAAAGCCTAGCTTTGCCTAGTCTATTCCAACCCCTAATAGTTATATTACAAAAATATTGTGCTAAGATATATATACAATAGACCTATAGTAAATGTTATAATGGAGAAATGATGGGAAAGATATAATAAAACAAAAGGTTAAACATGCTCGGCCAAGTGAAATGACCTATGATAATAAATGCTAATTATTATGACCATATATATAATAGATATAATAATATGTCACAATTATTTATATCACTTATTATCTTTATATATCATTTTTAAATTAAACAATTTTGTCAATTAACATAAAACATTATATATTAAAAACATATAAATAATTGACATATAAAAACTTATATAATATAAAATATAATAAAACTCCACACATTTGAAGACGTTGAAAATAATTATAGATCATAGTCAATAGGACGAATATGAATGTTGTCAAATATATAGTGTAAAGTATATATTACAAAATAAGTTTATTTTATTTGTATTGCGCTACCGTAAATTTACTTTTATATGTATCACCGATAATAAATAATATTATTTCTTTATATATGAGTAAGATATTGGTACATAATATAAATACATTTATGTGTATGTATATGAAAGAACTTTATTTTACCATATAAGAATTAATCCAAACTAGTAATTGCCATAAATATAAAAATGAACATACAAAAGTTGTCAACACCATACACTGTGAATAGTAATATAATTTAAAAATAATGGATACAATAAATATTTATTACTATTTTGTAAATGATTAATAGTATTATTTGCATATGTATTTACTAGTATATGTAAAACAGGTACTATATTTATATAAATTATAAATATGCATATATGTGTATATATGTGTATATATCATTTGTATACATATACAAATATATTGATTCAAAACTTGCAGTTTTTAAACTATGAATAACCTACGAAAGAAAGTATACACATGAAATGAGTAAATATCAATTTCATTAGATTTATGTCATCATATTTCTTAATGATATTAGGTTACTGACTATTTCAAGAGCTTAATAAAAATAAGGGTACTGGTTAGAATATTTATTTGAAGTAGTTTTAAGTTATATTCCCCTTAACATGGAGAACTTGCAATGTTTTTATCTTGCATCATATAACCTGCATCTCATTATGCTTACCATACCTATATGGTTTATTCCCATTTCTGATACTGCAAATACGAAAGATGGCGCATAGTAGCAGAGTTTATGTGGTTTATTGTACCCAATCCATGTACCTAGCTTGGATGCCATAATATTGGCTTCCACATTCATTTTCATATTTGTCATATATTTGATATACCATTGCTCCCATGTTAGCATAAATGTCATCTTTATCGGTATGTCATACAATAAAATATTCCATAGATGGATCCTTATGGTCATATCCCATCATATGGAGATGACATATCACACAATACCCAATCAGGAGGTAAGAGTATGTCGGAAAACATGCACTAGCCATTTGTCAATGAAAAATTGTTAATTGAGTTTGCCTATGATGAATTCTAAGCTGGTCAACTTCTTTCAACAACGTTCTCGATGTACACTTAGAATAAGATTTGCCACAGGAGGAATGTGGAGTTACAACCTTCATATACCTATAATGTGAAGCAGCTAAAGCAAAAATGGAACAGACTCTGTGCATCATGGCGATTGTTTCATTCACTAATAATGAATGATACAAGTTACAGTTGGGATTATGATCAAAACACAATCACGGTTACTAAAGAGCGCATCGCCCACTGGCTTGCTGTATACTTACGTTCTATTAATACTACTATGGTGTTATCATATACCTATCTTCGTAATGCTATTTCTACTGTTATAAGAGCACCTCAACCATGCCTCGTTGATGGATCATGGCTTACCATGCTATGATTACTGTACTGAAATATTCTCAAAGAATGTTGCCTTGAGTTCCCATGCTAGGTCTTTGGCTATGCCCCATCTAGCCACAAACAATAATCGAAGTGGGAACAATAATATGACCGGAGGCAATATTGGTGGGTCAAAACATTTAGCTTCATTGCATGATGACTTTGACAACACTGCCGGTACTCAAAGTGAGAGTTCATCCTAATGAAGGAGGGGTAAATAAATAAAGTTCTATACAAGAGATAGGCAAGATTGATTGGAGAACACCCTAAACAAATGGGATGGCATGATGGATGCAAAGTCCGAGAGGATTGGGCCTAAAGCCTAATCCTCTATTGCCAAGTGTGTTGATGCACTGCATCGCTGAGATAGCTTACCATACCACTTGTTTGGAAGGGCTATCAATTCTCTTCAAAGTGCCACAATGCGGACCTTCTTTCTACAACTGGATGATAGAGAGAGGCACATGTGGGTTAAGTCCCTAGGCAATTAAACCAATTGCCACTTTCCCTATTCCCCCAATGATCAACTGTTGTAACCGTACTTATGTTGCTTGTCTGTGCGATTAATTCTTGTTGTTTGTTTCATTTACTAATGCTTTGGTATGTACTATCATATTTTTACCTAACTTAGTATAATATTATCACATCTTCTTTGGATTTCTATGACACGACAATGTACTATATCTTTATCAACTTTCACATTACATGTGATGCCTGTTTTCTTTACGTAGATGGCAAGTAGATCAAGCTCGATTCCACCACATGATGATGAGCTGGAGTTCAATGAAGGATCACCTAGCACACCCAACAATAATGTATCTAACAAAGTGAATGACCTATTATTCATTGTAGATATCTTATTGCTTAATCTGTACATTGATAAAATGCAACGTAACATATCTGCGCTTTGTGGTGTAGATTGGGTTAGCGAGATATTAGATGGCCATTTTGACTGATTCTATGATAACCTGTGTATGATGAAGCCCACCTTCAAGAGATTTATCCATAAATTAACCAGTCGTGGGCTTTTACCTCAAACGCAACAATGTCAGGCATCACCAACTGAGGAGGTTACAATATTTGTGCAAACAGTTGGCAGACACCAGAGATAAAGGAACATCATGGAATGCTTCCAACACTCACTAGAGACAGTTAATCACTATATACATCGTGTGATTAATGCACTTAATATATTGGTGTCTGAGCTCATAACTTCCCCAAATTTTAACAAGGTGCCTAATTAGATTCAGTAAAATCTCGACTTCTTTTCGTATTTTCAAATATGGAATACTTAAAGGATCAGCTCTGACTATGCAATCTAACTAATATTATTTTATACCTGAACTGCTCACATTTGATCCATAGGGTGTAGTAAAGGCTATCAACGGCACATTAGTGTGTCCCTAGGTACCAACTCACAAACAGAATGCATATCGTTCTTGAAAAGGGAACGTATCTCAAAATGTCCTTGCCATAGTTGATTTTAACCAAATATTTATATATGTGTATACGAGTTGGGAGGGGAGTGTCAATGATGCATAGGTCTTATTGAATGCAATCCAAAGTAATCCTATCTTTCCCTTTCCCCCATTAAGTATCACGGTTCGATTCTAATAACTTTACATATTCGTAACTTGGGTATCATTCAAAATTTTATTGTACAACTACTACATAGCTAATCCTAAAAAATTTTAATATTATAATTTAGGGTAGTACTACTTAGTTGATGTTGGCTTCACGAACTATATGTGCCTCTTATCACCCATATAGACAATCCTGATACTACCTCCAATAATTTGATGATACCCCAACATACAGTGGGCCTAGGAAGCTGCTTAACCATCGCCGTGCTCAACTGAGGAACACCATAGAATGCACCTTTGGGATTCTTAAGAAGAGGTTCTCAATTCTAGCTTAGGGTATGCCCAGTTACACGGTCGCTTGATAAACTGATCTTCTCATTGCTTGCTGTGTACTGCATAATTTCATTTGTAAGTTTAGTTGGGATGACTGTATATTCAGCACACTAGACCTTGAACTTGATCCCAACTAGTAGACCTTCTACCATCGTGGTCACCTGAACCAGCAGGAGATATAGACACAATCTAAATTTTGGGATAGTCTGGCACAATGGATGTGGGCCGAGAGGCAATAATGAGTTTATATTGAATTCAAAATGCCACCTTAATATGTTATATGTGTGTTGATGCACGTGTCCTTTTTTAGAACTTATTTACATCTCTAAGTATGTACTAAACATTATGGTTACTATGTGCTAATACCGGTGTCAGAATAATTGTGTGTCTCGCCATTTACTAATGTGCATTATCTTTATTTCGTATCATCTTGTGGTAATATGAAAAAAAGTATTCATTATTTTGATTTAATTGTAATGAGATTATTGTTATGCTTTTGCTCAAGGATGAATAAGTACTATCCCCCCATATGCACATATAGTGTCGGCCCTGTGCGAATCAACATGGCCAAGACAGAGAGGAGCTATAGACATTATTTTTTTAGACATCCCACTAAACTTGATCACCCAGGTGGCTTCATATAGACAGACATCGAACTTAAGGAGGCATCAGGTATGTATAGACAGCGCATCCACTCGGCCATGCCTCATCCCATGGCACTTATATATTATTTTTATGTACTCATTCTTTCTTGATACAATTCCCAAACCATACAGGTACATCTCGTGGTGCATTGGTGGTGGTGCCTATAATGACATGGCAAATATATGGGGCCTCAATGTCGAGAAGCGCTTCATGCATGTGCCTCTTAATACTGACATAATGGACTCATTAACAAATGAGCTAAACGTACAGATATTCATGCCTGACATAGCTAACAAACTTAGTAGGCACTTTCAGTGTCTATACACGATAGAATTTGTTAAGGGAGAAATTTTATGACCTTAAAGAGCGGCATGACACTATGAAAGAGATCGTAAAAAATTTGGACATTTTCTACGAGCCATCAACCAGTGATATTTTTGTGCCTACTCACATGCGACCAGAGCTCCAAGTGGTAGTGTGCACTACCAACTATAAGTTATGATTTTATATAATTATATGTGTTTCATAAGCCAAATTATCTTTGTAATGTGTGTATAGAGATACTGACTTGCTAAGCGCTATTGGCTATATGTAGAGACTAGATTTGACCTCTTATTTGAGATCTTTTCGTCGCATGCCACACTACAACAAAATGTACCATGCCCATGCCAGCCTGAGAGACTTAACGATAAATTATTTTGTCAGTAGGAACACACAAGCAGGGTATCAGGTTCAGGTGGACATGTAATTCTTTGTGCTTGTAGGGGTCATCCAAGCGTGACAGCTCTCGATTGACTAAAGTTGGAGCAAACATACCCGTTGGCTCAGATGATGACATCAATAGGGGATTGATAGTTGGCCTTATCATGTCATGGTCTACTATTGTCCAACAAATTGGCACAAAGCTATCGAGACATCATGGCTCACCTCACACGAGCCAAATTAGTATGGGTCGCACACTAGACCAACCACCTACATCATCTTAATTTTATTGTATTCTACAATGTAGTATTATTATATATCATACTGAATATACGCTATAATGACTTTATGTACTACAAACTTCTGATTTATCATTAGTAGTGTGTATTGCACATGTTGAACGAACATAGTATGTTTAATGTTAAATCTATTGGTTGTCCTCTTTACTTGGATCACAATATTAATAGTATGACCACAGACTATGCTAAGATTGTCCAATGCAACACAGCCAACTCGTAATGTGCATGCATATGGTATATTTTATGATCCCATTGGAGGCCTCAGAAGGAGGGTCTTCTAATCACTTACTTGACGAATGTTGTGTCATCCCACGACATCTCTAATAGGGAAGTGCTTATAGATGAGTGCTCTCACATTACACACCGTCTGTCCAAAACATTCAAGAGGGAGAGGATAGTTGATGAAGTTAAGATGAAGATTCAACAGTTGTGTGGTCGTTACTATGCATTTGTGGAGTATATGACTACATTTGGGGTACAGTACATAGCCAACACCATGGTAATGCATGTTGATGCATAGTATAGGGCGCATGTTGGGAATATAAGTTAAATTTACCATTTTCTTCATTTTACATAATGTAAAGAACATGCCTACATAGATAATGGTTCTCGTTGAAAATTGTAATGTACCTCGTGCAGGAGACTATCAGGCAGAGCCATTTTCATGTATTGAGAGAGCCCCTGTACCTCCCGCAATGGTACATATTTACTAAAGGCCGTGTAGCCGACCTATCTAACGGTAGGTCGACATGAGATGCATTAGCACCCACCACTGGCGCCTAGGACCCTTGTCAAGTTCAATAATTTCATGCATACATGGATGCTCCATCACAAATGACCCCCGCTTTCCCCACGGAACCGTATCATAATGTTTCATTTATATGTTATGGATCATTTGCACACATATGTAGTAATGTTAGAAACTCTCATCTTTAAATCCAGTCTATTACGATGAGGATGCATGGTACGATATTTATGTTTAGTACTATTTGACCCTTCTATCATTCTTTATAAGCACAGATATATTTTCCTTATATGTCCGTTCACTTTATGTTATGCTTTATAATTTACTAATTCTATTGCGACTGTTCATATTCATGTACCGTAATTATTAATTTCCTCCATCCCATATTCAAGCACAATTCGGTTTTAATTACAATTTTTTTTTTGCATTTCCGTCACATTTCTTGATCCAAGTATCTATAAATACGACTTGCTTTTCAATCTAACATAGAAAAATGTACTATATAAAGAATAATAATAATAACAATATCAAGAAAATCGTAATAATAATATTAATAATAGTAATAGTATTAACAATAATAAAATATAAAAATAATAATATTAATACTAACAGTAGCATTAATAATAATAATAATAATAATAGAACTTATAAAACATAGTAATAATATTAATAATAGTAGTTATGATGATTATGATGATGATAGCACCTATAAAACATAGAAATAATATTAATCATAGTAGTTAGGATGATGGTGATAATGATGATGATAGCACCTATAAAAAGTAGTAATAATATTAATAATAGTAGTTAGGATGATGATGATGATGATGATGATGATGATGATGATGATGATGATGATGATCATAATAATAATAATAATAATAATAATAATAAAGTAAATTTTCAACTAACAAACAAATCTATAAAATATCATAATACAACCCACTTAATCACTACATAAATTATTACAAACTTACAACATAATCATATCTCTTCACTACATATTCATACATATATACACAATATTTTTTATTATTATTCTTACAATTAAAAAAATTCTTTAATATCAAATTTCACCCCCAAACACCAACACAAAAGTATTATTTGACGTCTACTATAAAAAATGCTTCCTACTAAACATAACCAAACATATCAAAACTCTCCAAAACTCATTTTTTACTATTATTAAAATATAATCAAACATCAATCACATTCCCCAACCTTCATTTCACATTTTTCCACAAATCTTTTATTATTCATTTTCCCAAAACACACAATAAACACATAATAAAATCAAATATAAAACATATCCAAACATTACCTAAGCAATTTTATTAAACTAAGGTCGAAATTCACAACAGCTTTAGTTCATATTGTAAGATTTTCTTATTTAGTCTGGTTTTGGTTATTGTCAAAGTGAGCCTTTGATGAATGTTGTTTTTAATTATTATTTTAGTGTGTAATAGTTAAATATTTTGATAAAAGTATTAAAAACTACTTAAAATTTATTTTTATATCTAAAAAGCCCATTAATATATTTCCAAACTCTGGTGCCCATTCAATTCAAAATTTCACTTCAAAAGACTCAACAACTAATTTTTTGACTTAATTGTCCTTAATTCATTAAATTCTCTAAATTATCCTCAGTTTATTAAATTCAAAAATTAAAAAATTAGCATTTCTAATAGAAAATTTTCTTTAATTTTTTCAAAATGATTTCTATCAATGAAAATTTTAAGTTAAATAAATAAAAAAAATTGGAGAAATATATTTCTTTAATATATATATATATTTATATATTTATTTGTAAATTACCTTAGAGATACTTTTAAATTCTAAAATTAAATGAACTAAACAAAAAATTTAATTTCTTAAAATTCCATAAATAACTTTTCTAATTTTTAATATAAAGAGAGTTAAAAAGAATTAATTTTGATAGATAAAAACATTTTCTCATGTGAGATATTCAGGGGTAATTTTTTAAAAAAAAATAAAGTAAAAGTTAATAGTTGGACTTTTTGGATTAAATGATTTGTTAAATGGCTTTGTTAGATTGAAAAATTATTTTATGGATTTTTTAGATATAAAAATTTATTTTTTAGTGGGTTTCAGTAATTTTTCCAAATATTTTTTATATCTTCCCATAGAACTACTAAAATTAATATTTTTGGGGTTCGTTTGCTTGCAAATAAGGGGTGGCAATTTAGGTAGGTCAGATTGGTTCGGGTTGGGTTGAAGTAAGGGTATAATATTAATTTTCTCAACCCAAATCCAATCCAACCTGATGACAATCTGAAAGTGCTCAACCCTAATCAAACCTGATTCGTATCAGTTCAGGTTCGGGTCAACCTAATTTTTAAAATAATTATTTTGAATATTTATTTTAATTTTTAGAAACTTTTTGATATTTTTATTTTTTAATTTTGTCTATTTTAATTTATTAATAAATTAGAATAGGACTAA
The DNA here is from genome assembly GCA_014898725.1 of Jacaranda copaia. Lineage (NCBI taxonomy): Eukaryota > Viridiplantae > Streptophyta > Magnoliopsida > Lamiales > Bignoniaceae > Jacaranda > Jacaranda copaia. The sequence goes on along the minus strand of JACGDI010005427.1, from coordinate 243,940 downwards.
GGAATTCTCATTGTAACTTCACAAATGCACTCAAATAATTTTAATTGAACCACATAATATATTGATTTTTAGGACTTTTTTTTTCCTTTCATTTTTTAGTATCTATGGGTATCATATAAATATTGAAATCACAAAATGCCTTATTTTTAAAAATATCATACCTTTTCAAGTTTTACTCACCCACTCCCTTTAATTTTTGGATCTTTTGTGTCGATTAAATTGTCTCTTTTAACTTTTTAAAATTAATGCTATTATATTTTAACTTAATACTGATTTAATTAAGCAACACATAAATCAATAAGAATATATGATCAAGCAAATAAGTAACCAAATATTTTAAATTATATACATAATTTATTATGAAAACTTGCTTAAGTCTTTTGAATTTTTTACAACCTCTCAATAGAAATTATTCTCATCTATTTATATACACAAAATCTTGCGTTATATAATGCTTAAGAAACATTTCTAAGACAATTCAGCAACTAAAGCAGTGTTTTATTAACTCTTTGCAGAACAATTTTTATGTTCACTACGATACAAAAATAACCATTAGAAGTAATTTAAATTGTAATAATCCATCTTATATAGTTGTGAAGATTAAAAAAGACCAAAAAAATGCAAAAGTAGTAATTTTGATATTGCTAAAGTTCAAAATTTTCAAGCTTTATTTTGTTATTTTATATTTTTAATCTTAAAAAAAATTAAATTTTATTTGTTTAATTTGAATTGGATCGAGTTAGTTCAGGTGGGTTCAAGTTGTTATATGACCCACACTCAAATTTTGGATTGTTTGCGTAACCTGAAATTCAACCCAACCTAACCTATTTTCTTCGGGTTTTTATTCGAGTCAACCTTGTTGGACCCGGACACAAAATGGGTCAATCCAAACCCAATTTTTTCATGTCAAACTCATCTTTTGTTGAAAATTACCACCCCCACTTGCAATTATAGGATTGGGTGTTATTGATAAATATAGGATTAACTTTCTAAAAAATACATTACTACCATATAATATTTTATTTGCTTGTTTGAATTATTAATTTGGATATCCTAATGTTAATACACTCAATGGTTTGATCGTTTTGGATTGTAACTTATGATAAGTGTGAAACATCAATTTTATCCACATCCTTTCTTAATAATTGAATTATCTTTATTCAAAAGAGTTTAAATATATGTGGAGTTGTAGTGAGTAAATCTCTATTTTATTTTTTTTCTCAATAGTATTGAATTTATTATTATCTCAAGAAATAAATTTTTATTTTAAAAAAGTAGTTAGCTTATAAATTTTATAAACTCATACACTTATTTCTTTTATATTTGATGTGCTTATGCATATTAGTTTATAATTTTACAATAATAAATTCATATCAAGTGCATATTTATAGTTGAAAAATGTTATTCAATTAAAAAAAATATAGTTATGAAATCTTATTATCATGGATGGAATAATTTTTATATAAATATTTTATTTCTTAGATAAATATTGTATAAAAAATCTCATAAAAATAATTTTTATTGTGCAAAGAATTTAGTATTTTATTAAAAACCCAGTTATATTAATCAAAGTATTTTATTAAAAACTTAGTTATACAAATCAAGCCTTAGTGATATATTTGTTTGATTAAGTTTATATTTAATCTATATACAAGGATAATTTTGTCATTTGATATATTAATCCCACTACTTCTAATTCTAGGATTACTAATTCTACCAAAAGGATGGGATATATAATCCCAATAATTTAGAATAACAATTTGAACTTTTTATTAATCATGAACTTTAATGGCTCATTTACTTGGTAATATGGGATGTAACGTGAAAGGACGAAATTAAGGATTGGGAGAATTTTGCATGTTTAAATTATGTTTATTTTTGTAGGATGAAATGAATGATAAAAGTGGATAATTATATTGATTGTTTACTTGAATGGATCATATTGGATCAATTTTCAATTGACTAAAATACCCTTTAAAAAGAGAGAGAAATAAAAATAAATTTTTGTTGTATAGTTGTAGTTGGGAATAAAGAATGGAGAATCCAAAATTGAACCGGCGAACCCTTTTATTGGAGTAATGAATCTACTACTATTTTGACTCTTACTATTCCCTACCCCTAAATCTATCCTATATTTATTACTTAGCAATTGCATTCAGCCAACCATCCATATCTTCCCCCCACAAAAAATAAAAATAAAAACATAAAAAATAAAATGAAAAAGGAATACAGAGAAGAAAACAAGGTTAATCTATTGCCACGCTCATAAAGCTCCACCACTTGAAAATTTGATCTTCATTCTTAGTCATCTTTGCTGCCCCTCCACCATACGTCTGCCACCTGTGAATGCCCTCCTACCTCGAAAGAAGCAGACAACGCCTAAATGGCAATTCTTGGTGATCGATTAAAAAGACTATTTAGAGAATTTGGAGAGGGGAATTTCATAAATCTACTTCTTATCTAATTTGAAAGCGATGAGAAAAAGAAAATCAAAAAGGAAGGGAGAGGATTTACAGTACAAGCAAATTAAGGCTGCTCTGATTTAGGTGTGATTTTCTTGATTTAGCAACCTTCACAATGTAAATAGGGAAGGGTTTGCTCCGGATGCATTGAATCTCTTTGCCTTGATTTGGTGGAAGGTAAAAACCAAAACAAAGAGAGGACAAAACGAAGAAGAAATCAGGACATAATGGGAAATTTGCATAATCGTCCCACAAGCCTCTATCTTCATGATTTTCCATCCCACCTAAATGCCCGGATGCTTTCAAATGGCAACTTCATAAGATACTTTCAAATTTTAACATATCATGCTTACAGGATGTAGATCATATTTCGAAGTTTCAATGAATTCTAGAAATAAACTATTTTTCACTAGAAATGATAAAATCTGAACATGTCAATTTTCCTAAACTATGTTTTATGGTATGAATTTATGAGGTTTTAGAGGTCATGAAAAATGCTTGGAACCATACGTCACACATAGAAAATAGTTTAATATTAGATTTTGTATGATTTTTAAAAGAATGAATCAATTTTTTAAAATTCTAAAATAATGTGAAGAAGACGAACAACAGTAAAATACTTCTTTACTTTTGGTAGGACACGTTGAATTCTCAAACACAACTATAAATGCCTCAAAATGGAATTAACTACACCATTGAGCCCATGATACAGGTAGTCAAAATACTATGGCCGGAAAATGCTGAGAATGTGCGTATCTAATGCACACACCACCCAGGTACGTGGAGTATAGTCAATATAAAGTTGTTCCACATAATGTTACATGAACCACATGGCAAGTGGCAATATAGTGCTGGATCGACCGTAGCCCAAATTCTCTCCAAAAGGTGGTTCTCAATTAGTGTCTTTGTGTTTGAAGACTTTTATGAATGCCCTTACTTTATAATTTTTCTTACTTCTCTTTCTTTTCTTTGTCAGCACACATGTAAATACTTTAACTAATGTGACTTATCAAGTCTAGTTATTAATTGTTCTTATACATTTGACATATACAAATATTAAGTTATCATAATAATATTAATTATTGTTATTTATTTTATAGATGTCAAACTAGCCTAGCTTCCGTCCCTTTGCCATCGGCCGAGGTCGAGGTTCAAGGTAGACAGATGAATTCCCCCACCCATCAGACGAACTTGCCAATCGACTAATCTCCCACCACCTCATCAATTGGTCATTAGTTTATGCCTACCCTATGCCTTCCTTTCACAAGAAGCCACAATACTCCTTCCTCATCCTCTTCTACTATTATGAGGTCATCCATATACTATTCCCCATATCTATACTCACAGCAGCATTACTCATCCCTACCACCATTTACTTCACCCGCGAGCAGTTCATCACCATCTATCACTCTACCTGGCAGTTAACCATCCTCTACTGCTCCACTTGACCATTCCACATCAGCAACAAAAGCATCACTAGCAGTCAATTCTTCAATTAGCCAAGCATTGACAAAGGGGGATTAGAGCCCCCATCCCACAGTTTTAGTAGGGTATATTTATATCCTAAAGGCACTAAAAGTGAGTTCAAATTGTTATATAGATGTTATTTTATTACTATTTTAATAATTATATACTAATATTAAGAATTTATACAAGTATACGCCTTCACTCGACGGTACCAAGTTCTTGATAAGGGCAATCGAGAGCAAGGTATATGAGCCCTATAAGACCTGGTTGGATATACCCTAGGCCCTTTAAGACTCGATATTCAAGGAGTGGAAGGTATATGAATGTTATTAATATATTTACTTTTACAAATTAAGTACGTCTATGTATTGTAAGTACACTAATTGATTTTTCTTTTTTTATTTCACATAGATATGCCACTTGGGACCACCAGTATGAAGGCCACTTTCAAAGGGCTTTCGACATTAAAGGGGGTCACCAACTAAGTGACATGAATGGCTACTCTCAGAAGATGGGCAAGAAGCCAGAGTGGATTGGCAATGACACTTGTGCTGCCTTATACCAAAACTGGTAGTCCCAAGATTTTCTGAAGACGTTTGAGCAAGCTAAGAAGAACTAGGCTTTCGAAACTAATGGATCCCTCTATACATGAGAGAATATATCCATCGGGACACATACCGAGCATCTAGTAAGTTCCCTAACTTTTAGTCTTTAGTAAACTTAGTCTATCTTTTGGAATTGTTTGTTAATTTCTCTTATGTTTATAATCCTTGACATGGTTGATGGAAAAAGGTTGGTGCCTTTTCATTTGTTATTTGTTTATATTTTAGTTTATGGGGAAAGGTTTTTACCCTTCCCAAACAATAATATATTATCATTTATTTGGTTGTTGATGAGCTTTTGTTTTTTTGGTAAAATTGATTTTAGGGTTGACTCTTGTTGAATTTTTTTTTCTTATAATCATCATAGTTTAGTGTCACGTACATATAACACAATTACATCAATTTTGTTCTCTATGTAGGTTTGAGAGTTGCAGAGGTTCCTAATGGTGGAGGAGGTTTTTGCCTATACCCATCCAAGGCAAGTTGATAGGAGCTAGGTGAATGACATAGCGAGGAGAGCTACTATAAGTTCATTATATATGACATAAGATCATTTTAGTTAAATATATTGCATTTGTATATTTATTTTTATGCCTTACAAGTGAGCTTCCAGTAGGCATTGTAGTCCCAATCTCAACCAAATGATGTTGGGAGTAATGCAAAGACCCAGTAGTCTCAAGCTGAGTTGTGGACTCAAACTATGGGTGGCCCCAATAAGAAAAGGTAGGTTCATGGGTTGAGCTACCAACAATCGCCCTTTTACACCAGTATGTCCTAGGAGGAGCCTAGTGTATTAGTTATAACCCAGTTGAAGGCATGCTTAGAGGCTTGTTTGTAGATCGGTATCAATGATATGTGGAACATGTTCTTGGAGTAGTTGGATAGAATGCAGAATTTAATCTCTCAATTGGTCATATAAAGGGATGTTCCATAAGTTTTGGTGGTCCACCTTGAACTACCACCAGCAACATAGCAGAGCAATCATGACTAGTACTAGCACAGCACCGAGTAGGATGACTATTTCGACTTCATTGATGATGATGATGCTAGTGGTCACTAGATAGATTTTTTTTTTTTGCTTTTCTAATTACTAATTAGAACTTTTAAAACTTATATTTATAAAATTACATTTTATTTTAAATTATTATTCTCTTTATTTATAATTTTCTTGTATTATAATTGTGGTTATTTTATATACAAGACGTATCAACAGGTTACAAGTGTAATTAAATAAAATTTATTCAAATATTTTTTTAAAAAATAAATTTTCAAAGCATGATATGATGTAAGATGCTACAGTAGTTCCCAGCATTATCTATTTACAACAAGCAAAATTATGTACACTATATACTGTCGAGCCTACTCCTATGTGGGTCTTATGGATCCTTATCTAGGGAAAAGAACGGAAGGAAATTACATAAAATTGTATGTCCAAAAAACTTAGTGAGCCGATAAAGAATAAATTATCAATGCACACAAAACAATAACAGTTAAGTACTGAAGTTGTGAGTGAAATTCAGAAGGTTTACAAGAGTGCAAGATACATTTCTAGCATAGGCAACTACTGATAACTAAAGAAAATTTGAGCAATTATCATTTGGCAAACATTTTTGCTAATACGCTATTAGTAGTTCTCTTATCTAGTCGTTTCACTTTTGAAAATATGAAAATCCTTATCCCTCCAAATTTTTAGTGATATTGACTTGGATAAGCAAGCAAGCGTTTGGCATGGCTAGTCACATGCCTCACCAGTTCATAGCCAACTACCTCCAGCTGGCTATGAAATTGGGTCATGTGTACAACATGTACAAGTATCAACCAAAAGAACAGTCATTGTTGGTCCGTTCTACCTAGTCGTCTTTTGTAATCAATCTCAGGGCCCACCCCAAAGGTATTACTTATAATCATGTAGATCATGCAACATGTCCAACAACATTTTAATTAGATCCCTAATTTACTATGACAACAAGCAATCAAGCAATTAGTATCAAACATACTTTAAGGTAATAACGATGGTGATGATAGGATAAGTATTTTGAAGTCCACTTTCCACACATAATCGCCACTTTCAAGCGATACCACAAATCATAATCAAATATGAGTCATAATTAGTGTAAGGGGCAATATGTTATGGGCTTTTGCAAATATTATATCTTATCAAACTTGTATAAACATAATATGTTGCTCAAGGATGTAACAACTCTAAATGGGTATGGAATTTAGACAAATATAACCCAAGAATCACAGATCAAGGATAAGCAAGATTCAAATAGAAGATCAATAGAATTACTATGGTGGAAGGTCAATATTACATAGATGAATGACAAGTTTTAGCAAAGAAAGGGTTAAACAGAACTAATACATTTATCAACATAAATATATAAGATAAGATGTCATATCAAGCAGGATTGAGAACTTGAATAACAACAGCTCAAGTGTTTTTGACAAAAAAAATAGCTCAAATAGTCTGTCGATTTCAACATTAGCCAATGAATAACATAGAATGAACATGTACCAACCATAGAATCTTAGTATAATTAGAACCAAGTAGCAAGGCATAATAATAAGTAGATATGTTCTTTCCCCAGTAAAGAGAGCTAATACGAACTCACCTGATACTCTTGTGGTACTAACTCCCTATGCCTCAGTAGTATCTGTACTCTCCTCATTTGAAGACATTAGATGTAATATAAGCAAATTAATTCCCATGGCATTACAATTCTCATCATATTTTATATTGTGTTTTAGTGTTTTAGGAATGTCTCTATATGTTGTATTTATAAATAGGTGATTAACTAGGATGTGTCAACTTCCTAGTGGCTGTATATAATGCTACTGTAGCTCTTTAGCATTAGCTCAGTTAATTTACTTAATTCCAACAATTAAGTTTCTAAAGTAATTAGTATTGTAAGTTTATAATTTTAATCTTCCTAGTAACACCGATTTCATTCAATTTATTGTAATTAGGTTTGTACCAACCCAGAGTCAACACCAAGTTCCATAATTAAAATCTTATAGTTAAAGTCTTATCAATTAGGTTGTTATATCTAAATCAAGGTCCAGTCAATTCTTAAATAAATTTAGATTCTCATTTAATCATTTTAAGGTCATTGAATTCGATAAAAATCAAAATTTACCAAATTGGACTAAGTTTAAGTCCAATTAAAAGTCCAATTGCTACCCAAATGGGTTCGAAATAAAATCTTGATGATTCTATCTATAGTCGCTAGAGTGTCGCCGGAGTGTCGCCGCCTACCACCACTGGAGCTCAACCTGACCTAACCAACAACACGTCTCACTGAGCCCAATCGAATCCTCAAATCAATTTTACCTTTCCTAACCTCCTCATCGACAAATTTTGTGCAAAACTGCTTTCTCACTATCGCCTCTATTTTCCTTTAATTCTTCCTCCTTTGGCAACCAATTTCAAAGTAAAGCCACCAAAATATTCTCCGCATCGAACTCGTCACAACCCACCTACTATTTTTAAATTTCAACTAGCCAACACCAACAACCCATCACCACTGGCCACCTAATTACCCTTTTTCTTTGGACATTTCTAGAAGTATGGTTTTGATCGTTGCAAGGTAAGGAACAAGTTTATCGGGTTAGAATTAAGCTTCAAGGTGAAACAGAGCAAAACCGAGCTATGGAGTGCGAGGGTGTATTTATGAGAATTTGGGAAGAATTTGTCCTTCAAATATATATATAAACCAACTTTCGCTTAATTGCACTGGACACCCAAGATTTTCCACCACATTCATTTCCCCCCTTCAGCTTTCAACCACCTTACAAAAAAACCCCCAAGTTTCATTTTAGCCTCTATACTTTCATTTTTTACACATTAACCTTATCAACTTTTGAATTTCTAACAATTAGATTCAATTGCGTTAATTTTCTGGTTCTCCCAGTTTTCTTAACTCTACTAAGACCCCCATATGCTTTAAATTTTATTTAACTAATGCCTAACCCATGTTTTATTATTGATCTTCCCTAAATATTTTAATGAATTTAATCCTTTAATCTTTACAATAATTTAAGTTTTAAATTCTACCGCTTTTATTTATATTTTACGATTCAGAGTGTTACAATTCTATCAAAAGCTGGGGCCTTCTAATGGAAATGATTATAAATAAAGAATAATCCCAATAATTATTCATTTAAAATCCTTCTAATTTTCATAGGAAAACATAAAAATTAAATACAAAATATAAAAAAATAACAAAAAGTTGATGAAATAGCGTTGAAAAATTTTCTAGCAAAACAAACTGTCAAAAATGCGATGAAAATTTGATAGTTCGGCATTATCAAAATTATGTCACTAAGTTGACAAAAATCCATTGAAAAATATTCCAACAAAAGATTCAGCCGAAATTCAGATGGAAAATTATTTGCGACTAGGATTTTCCCAACAAGAAAAATCCATCAGAGATCCGTCAGCAATTTGTTGTTTTGTTGGAAGCTATCGAAAAATACCTATCGAATGTTTTTATAGTGAGGATGCCTTGGATGGTATCACCTAAGTCATGCAAGACCCTAGCACCAATAATAATGCTAAGTAGAGGAGAGACCAAAAAGCTTACATAGCATGGAAAAAGAAGGATCATGTTGACTGAGCTATTTTTATAATTAGTTTTGTGGTTGATGATACGATTCATGAGAATGAGTAGCATTCCATTGCTCATCATCTAGAGGCATGACCGTCACTCATCTTAGACAGTTGACTATCAAGTTTGACACCTATAAGTAATAGCCTAATCATAGTATTGAATAGATCTAAGAATGATAACCAAATATGATAAGAGAAATTAAGTTGGTTGGTTGGTCATATCTTCCCTGATGAGTAACAAGTGCAGCTTTAGTTGGATCTTTTCTAGACAAATAGGAGCATTTGAAAATCAACCTGGCTCATAACAATAGCATTAAGACTTTCAATGATGCTACTTGTTATGTCAAGCTTAAGGACAAGTGGCTTAGTGGTATCCAATTCATGACAAGTGCTTTCATTGCCGAGTTCAGTTCCAAAAGGTCTTGTGGATCCAAGTGCAAGGGAAACCATAGGAAAAAAACTAATAAAACATAGGGAAATAGATAAGGTTATAGGAAGAACGATGACACTAACTATAGTAGTAGCAATAATAATAAGAAGAATAAAAAAATAATTTGGGAAGAAAATGATGGATAAGAACAAGTTTAAGTGCTTCAATCATGACAAATTTGGTCACCTTGCCCATGAGTGTCCTAAGCCTCCAAAAGATAAGGTAGCACTTAAATTTGCTTGATTTAGTTTTACTAATGTCTCTAGTACTATCTTGCTTCTAGAATATCATCATGCGTGGATTATAAGACTAGTGCAACAAACCATATGACTAGAGATCTAGAAGCTTTTATGGATTTTTGTCGAGTTCCTTATGGTTCAAGATGGATATATAAACAAAATAATATAACTATTGAGGTTAGAGGGATTGGCACTTGTCAATTAGAATTGCAAGGTGCGAACTCTGATACTACTTTAAAATTTTGAATTCAAAGGCGCTTTAAATATAATGTATTTATAATTGAAAAAGAAAAGGAAAAAGAAAAATGTATAAGATATTGTATAGTTAGAGTCGTTGGAGTCCCAAAAAGTAGCTATAAGTATAACTCTTTTTGTTATTTTTATATACGGTAGCCTAACAATTATTGTTGTATTCAATACACTAAATTGACTTGCTCAAATACTTCTCTTAGTGTTGTAAAGTTGAAATATGAAAAACAAAAATATTTTCAACATCATTGTAGGAAAAAAAAATGATTATCATGATCTCTAAGACATAAGAAATTTTCAAAGGTGTTCAACTGTTGCATCGAGCATAGTTATTCCAACTAGTATATGTTTATACATATGAAGGTGAATCGGTACATATATACCTATGACAACAAATGATGAAAGTGAGGAACAAGCAAAGTGAGGACTTTGGGTGCTGAATTAACAGAGTAGAATTGGTGGTTGAGTTATTATAACTAAATCTGATGGCACTAATGGTCCTCTTTGTTTTTTTAAATGAATGTGTTTATATGTTATTAATAATATAATTTTAACATAATTGAAATCTAATATTATTTCCTTAATTCTCTTTCTCTTTTCTAGATTAATAATTTTTATTTCTAAAATTCTAAGTGTATGTGTAATTTTAGTATGTGATGTGTTCCAGAATCTTGCAAATACTTTTTCTAGTGTTGTAGAACTAATATATTAAACGAAGATGATTTAAAAGAAATGGTTTGGCTTAATTTTATATGTAAACAAAATAAAATTTTCTCTTTGTTTTCATTTATTTTCCTCTTATTTTTTCTTTTTTATTTTCCTTCTCTCCGTTCTTTTGTTCTTTAAAGGTCATGACAATTTTGTCCCTTTAAAGGTGCTAATGGGATGAATTTCAGATGATATGATGAAAAATAGGCAAATTAAAAAAGGAAAAAAAAAAAGATGATTTAATAGACAACATATGAGAGAGAGAGAGGGAGGGAGGGAGGGTGAGAGGATTGAATAACACACAAGAAAGAAGAATGAAAGAAATGAGAGACATCGAAGTACAATGACAGAATGTGTAGCTTGGGCTAAGAGAGAAGAGAAAGATTATGATAAGAGATGGACAAAAATAAAAGGAAAAATTAAAAAATAAAAGAAAAAGAATGAGATGGTAGGGTGTTGAGAAGATGAGAAAAGAGAGAGGAAGAGAATTGGGATGCAGAGATAGATGATAGAAGATGGGTGGGAATGTAGTGAGGAAAATGGTCAATTAAGAGTTTATGAGATTAAATTGTTTTGAGTTGAGTTTTCTCTCTCTCTCTCTCTCTCTCTGGAATGAGAGTTGAGTTAAAAATTACAAAAAATTGAGCTTGACTCTGTTCTAAGAATTCATTATCAAGATTTAAGCACTCTCCTAATAATTAAGGATAAAAATTATATTTATACTTAAGGTTTTAAATTTCTTTGAAAAGAATAAAATTTATTATGGTTATGTTACAAAAACAGGCTTTCAACTATAAAAATATTATAAATGCATTGCCTCATGAACTTATAAACACTATCGAGACACTCAAGTCAGGATGCTTATTCAATAAATTAATTATTTTGATTTTATTTTATTTTTAAGTTAAGGAAAAAAGGGCCAATGTGTCGCTTCCATTTGAATATTTCATCAGAGCATGTTCAAAAGTGGTAATTAAGAAAGTTAGAGTGGAGGGAGTTGATAAGTTCTATATTTTGAGAAAGCATAAGTGTAATTAACCCATATTTTTAATCCTAAAATTTTGTTACAATCAAGTTGGGCTTTTGCCACTTATATATATGAGTTTATTCTTATTTTCTATAATACTCTAACCTCTTAAATTTTTCTATATGTTTCTAAAATGTATTAAGATTTTGGCATAAATTTTCTAAAATCTAATAGTTGCATGGCTTGAAATGCTCTGAGATAACTTTTATTTGCATTTATACCTCTTTTTTTCCTCTTAGCTATTCTCTTTTTATGAAATCTAATTTTTTGGTTTGAATGAAACTTGCTTATATTGGAACAAAAAAAGATTACATCAAAATCATATAATAAACTTTTGATGTGTGTTTCTAGGCAATTAAATGAATATATTCAAAAAAGAAAAATCGAGGATACATTGTAAATGTAACATTAAGTCATAATAGATATGAGGAAAAAATAATAGAGGCAGCTGCAATGGAGCATCCATTTCCCCAAAACTACAGTTTCTTGCTCCCTTACAGTTTGATTATAAGAAATTATTAGCAAGAACACTAGTCAACAAATGCATTGTCACACTATAAAACTCTATTGTGGTATTTGTTGCTATTTAAATACATAGATGATTAACCATCTTTATTGAAAATATCTTAACTGGGCCTTCGACTAATACTATTTTTAGATATTATATTATTATGCAGCAGTTATTATCTATTTTATCAATATAAATTTTTTCATCATATCTTCCCATCAAGAGTACCCAAATAAGTTCTTTCATGATAATATTCCTGTTTTCCCCGTAAATTACCTTATCAAGTGGGAGTACCCTTTATCAATAAGTTTTTTATGAGGTTTTTTAATTGTTGGAATATTTCATTGAGAAGAAGAAATGATAAAAGCCAAAAAAATTTGGCATAGAACATTCAATTTCATTAACTCATTATAATAATTTTTTTTTCATACAATTCACTTACTAATTAAATAATAATTTTTTTTAATTAACTTTTCATTTAATTTCTATGACCGATGATCGTAAAGGGCCTCCTCACCATTCTGTATAAAATACTATTTTATTTGCACAAATATGTTCTATCTTTTCAAGGCAATTTGGGCCACATCAAATTATATAATAATTTCTTATTCATATTTAATTTAATTGGTAAGGTATAAAATTTATATAATAATAAAAATACTCAATACTACAATATTATTTTTAATTTAACTTTTTTTTCAAAATCTCTACATTGTTAATCTAATCATATTTTTATCCTTACATGTGAAATACAACATGAAAGCACATTAGAACTCTTTCCAAAACAAGAAATGAGAATGACAAAACTCTCAATCACGACTTTTTTTCATTTCTTTTCAACTTTTATATAACTTAAACTAATTTCTATTCAACTTTTATAAAACTTAAACTAATGAAAAATTAATTTCTTTAAAATTTAAAATTTCTATAACTGCTATCTTCGAACTTATACAAATTATAAATATACATTGTATATGCAAGTCAAATTTTAGTATAATAAAGGTGAGAACATATACAAATTATATAATTACAGAAAAATAGTTTATGCACGTAGGAATTACTTGCAAATCACTGCCAGTAAGCAGCAACTGAGGCCCCTCAATAATTCACACGTCTGCTGCCAACGCAAAATGAAAACTGTAGTTGGCCAGAAATGATACAAAGAGTTTGAGCTCTCAAATCTCAGAATACAAAATTATAACAAATCGGCTAAGAAAGAAATGTGTCAAAAATTGATTGCTGACTGCTGGCCAGATAGTCATAAATAAAATCACTGTATGCAAGAAGAACTAAAATAATAAAGCAAACAAAACCTTTAAAATTGGATTGCATAACAAAAACAGTTTCAATTCTTCAGAGTTTCTGTTGTCTTCTTTTAGCTCTTGTGCTCTTTTGAAATTGTTCAAGAAATTAATTCCTGCAAGAGCAGCACAGCAAGGGTGAGTTAGATTTGACATTCAATATCCATTTTCCAACAAAGAGTCGGGCTTCGGAGCAATAAAAGCCAAAGCAAGGAAGGATTCAAACGAACAGAAATTTGAAAAGAAGAAAGCAGCAGCAACAAGAGCAGGATGGCCCCTGAGCCAAGAAACTCTCCAAGTCATACTCGTCCAACCCAACATCTATGGCTTTTTCCCAGGATCAAAACCAACCATAAGGACAGATTGTCCTCAGCCTCATTTATAATTACATTACATTTCCTCTCAAAAGATAAGATTTCTCACCAGAGCCAGGCTTCAATAGCCATCCATTCCCAATAAAATAAAATAAAATAAAATAATTTTATCATATTATTCCTGTTTTTCAACACTTTAACACTCCATACTCACACTTTTGGTCATCTTCACCCTTTCGCAAATGTTACAACTTCTTTAAAAGCAAAAGGTTTTGCATATACTAATATAGTCACCAAGAGCTCTTGCTACTAAACATCACAGGCTCCAATATAACACAAAAGCATATCTCTGTCAGCAGTTACCTGGCCCCCGCAAAACTAACCAGCCAGAATACCAAGCAAAGACTAAGCACGCCTTTTGCTTAAACGCCAAGAATTTGGTTCGTGATATCTGTCATAGAGTGGTTCAATACGCTCTTGTCTCTTGCGCTTGCTCATTTTTGTAGGATCTGAGACCTTAAAGAACCTTGGAGCTAGTTCAACAAGCCACTTTGGATCGACAGCAGTGACCTCACGCATATACTCCTTAGTAGTCATCACCAGTTCATGGTAAATAACCCAATCAGGCTGTCTTTGGAACAAAGCGCTGCTAGGGTGTATATAAACTGGCTGATTCTCAACTAATGTTCTGTACCCTTCTTGTGGATCCTTCCTAGCTGCATGGAAAAAGAAACCAGCAGCTATCGCTTTCCGTATCTTTGAAAAATTCTTACCAGCACTCACAACATCCAATTTGTACCTGTAAATACGGCAAGAATTGAAAAATGTTAGGTCTAACTTTATATAATCATAAATCTATATTAAATAGAAAAATTGAGCATCATACAACCTTCGATCAGTTAGGAGCGCAAAAGAAAATGAGAGAACATGAAACATTTAAACCAAGGCATTAAAAAGTATACATAAATAATTCTAAGTTAAAATAAACAGAAACCCCCCAAGTGACATGAAATAACTATTTGGCACATAAGAAGGCTAAGAGTACATGTAAATCTTACCACGAGTGAATGGAACTCATTGATTTGGAAGAAAGTAGATAAAAAGTTGAATCAGTAAGAACAGTCAGAGGAACAGCTAAAAGTTTTATGAGAGATATTCCACCAGAGAAGCTGTCCAAAGAAGTCTACTACAAATTTTAAGAGCCTACCCAAAGAAGTTCATACCATCACATGATATCTACTTGAGATGCATAATTCAATAAGAAGTTAACTCTTCAAGGAGCATTACAGTCAAAGAACAAACAGAAGTCAACCAAGTACCAATAGAAATAAGATATTTACGATTATTTCAAGGCTGCAATTGTGCTATCCCAACCAAAAACATTTAGAAGAAGTTTGACACTAAGGAAACCAGAACATAAAGAAGAACAGAGTCACATACTTGTCCATGATGGCAAGAAGCTGTTTCCTCACATCCTGAGCCCTCCTCAATGAGCGAGACTGAACAAAATTCTCAAAGCACCAAGGACCTGAGAAATTTTTCGCTTTCCAAGCCTCATAAACAGCAAGCAGTGTCAAATGGTCTCCTTCAGGCTGAAAAAACTTTGCCCTTTTCTGGTCAGCCTGAGCTTGTTTTTCCCTTGGTCGGTAGAAGATATTTCCAGTCTGA
>JACGDI010005427.1:195654-228256 GCA_014898725.1 Jacaranda copaia | reverse complement strand
ACCAGAAGCAATCAGTTGCTTAGCCTCCCATCTCTCAGGTGAACTCATTCTCTTCAGTGGTCTTCGCGATGGCACAGCATCATCTTCATCAATGATCCTGATCCCTGACAGACCAATCCGACTCCCCATCCCTCCACTGTCATGCCTAGGGTTTGTTCTCAAACCACCATCCTCCTCACTCCTCCTCAAGGGCAACAAATCTTTCCCACTATTCTGATCCACATCCCTCATTGACAAACTCAAATTATTACCACCAACCGAGATAACTTTCACATAGACTTCCTGATCTCGCTTCACTACATCCTTTGCATTTGTAATTCTCCTAGTTGCCATCTGGGACACATGTACCAAGCCCTCTTTCCCTCTAAACTCATGAAACTGAACAAAACATCCCTTATCCATCACCCTTGAAACCCTTCCCTTATAAACATGGTACAATTCTGGCTCCTCCGACCGATTATTCCTCTTCTTCCTTGTCTCCCTTCTATCATCATCCCTCTCCTCCTCATACCCATTCATGAAATTTTGTTCACCCCTATTTCTATCCCTGTCACCGTGTCTTCTCCTACCTCTCTCATCAGCGTAGCCATCCCCATCTCCATATCTACCACTTTCCTCCTTGTCCCCATATCTACCTCTTTCCTCCCTATCCCGGTATCCACCCCTTTCTCTGTCCTTCTCCCTATCTCTATCCCTTCTTCTCTCTCTTCTGTCATAATCCCTCCCTCTATCCCTATACTTATCTTCCTCATCCTCTTCCTCTGGTTTCCTCCGGCTTTTTGCTTCCGCTTCAATCTCTTTCTCCAATTCCTTCACCCTCTCCTTACCATCTTGGATCCTCAGAGCAGAAAATGCCGATTTTTCCCCCTCCTTCTTCGATCCCTTCTCGGATTTCATCTTCTGTTTGGGCGGCAAAATAGCGTGAATAATCGTAAGCAGTGTCCGCACAAAATAATCGGGCATCTCTGCTCCATCCTCTTTCAATTTGGCATCGAATTCGTCAACTGTTTCACAATTCCGACCCATCTCCGTGATGAACTCGGCCAACACCTTATCACCAAACCCTAGATGGGTCTCTAACTCCGTGCATACTTTAGAGACTAAAGACAGGTACTCTAGTTTCTTCAGCCCATCAGCTTCACCATCTGCCCCCATATTTTATTCAGACACAGAAGACGCTAAAAACTGCATATATGCGTATGTATACGATTTATCAACCGACACGGAAATGTTTTAGTGGTGCAGCGTAAGGTTTTGTTGAACCGTACCTGGTGATTGGATTAGAAGGAGAATTTAGAGAGCGCTGTGCTGCTCCAAGGGGAAGGAACTGAGAGTTGCCGACTTCGAGTACGACGACGTCGTATTGAAGCGTGGGTGCGGTGGGATTGTTTTTTTAAGAGACCTTGGGTGCGTTTGGATTTATTTTCAAACCCCATTTTCATTAATTTTATTATTTTAAAAATAAAATATATTATTTTTTTATATATTTTCAATCAATATTATTTTTATTTTTATTTTTATTTTTAAAATATATTTTTCAATAACCTATATATTTTCTCCCAATAATTTATATATCTTCTTTCAAGAACCTATATATTTTCACTCTCTATTTCATTATTTCTATCTCTTTCTACTTACAACCTATTAAAATCAATATAATCATTATATTTTCAACATAATTATTACATTCCACCTCTTATTCAAACGTATTTTTATTTTTATATCACATCACATAATTAATTTTTATCAATTTAAAAATACTGAAAATTAAAAATAAAAATGAATCCAAACGAGGCTTAGATATTTTCCCTTTATGTCCCAAAAAGGTGAGATTCTCACCTTATTGCTTTTTCTTGAAAAATGTTTTTCGTTAATTACGAACACAGGAACAATGTTCTAGTCATTATGAACTTTTTGCAAAGTCGTGTTATCTAGAATACTGTGGAAAGGTGAAGTTAGATATGGGCAATTTTTCTCCATCTAAACAGGTAATCACGGGATTTATCCCTTCTTTATGGGTATAAGGGGCATTTTGTTATCCATGGAGAGTTGGAACTTTTCTCTCTATTTAATATCAACATGTGCCCAATGTAATGCATTAAAAATAATTCAATACTAAAATGATTATATTATAACAATATTTATTTTATTTTATTTTATTTTATATAATTAAAAAAGTGAATTGTGATTATTTTTAATATTTAAAAAAATCTATTACTAAATAAATAAAATATGTGAATATTAAAATTAAAGATATTAGTTTGAAGATAATTAATACTTAAATAAGTTGTATAATATCAAAAATTATCAACATTAGATGTATAAATTATACATAAATTTTTTAGATGATAAAATTTTAAAAGATAAATGAAAGGATTGAGAAAATAGATATGGAGAATAACATTTTACTCAATGCGTTTTTAAAATTAGATATATGTTTATATATCCACATTTTGGTATGACAAATAAACAAATAATTTTTTAAACACAAAGCTCTTTTGTATGACTTTTTTCTTATGTGAAAGTTGTAAATTACAATTTTCATAACATTTGATTTTTTTATAATGTCAAGTATTTGTTGTTAAAGTAAATACCGAACATCTTTATACTTCATCTATAGAAATAACTTAGATTATGCTATTATCTTATCACCAAATTAGTTAGTAATTTGTGGCATACAATGTTTTTATAAATTAAAATACTTCTCAATATTTCATATAATTTTGATAATTAAAACTTTATTTATTTTTATTTGCATATTGTTATTTATTATTTTTAAAAATTACTAAATAACATGTATTATGTGAATGGTTATAAAATAATAAGTAATTTTCAATATCCAATCCAAAATAAAAAATTATTCTTTCATAAATTTCTTTTATTAAACTTCTGAAAAATTTAAACTATGTCAATCATATATATTCCCCATAAAAAAAAAATTATTTCAAATAATTGAAAATGAGTTTTCCAATATTATGCTAATAAAGAGCTAAAAGAATTTAAATGAAAATATAAAAATGAAATTGAGATTTTATAGATGTTGTATGAACACTCTATATTTGAAATACATTCTTCAAATTAAATTATTTATTATAATCTATATATAATTTTATTTTTGCATAACTGAAGAACATCTAAAAATGATTAAATTTCTAACCCTTTAATAAGAAAGTGGTGATTTGGTATTCCACATAAATATATGTCTAACCTTTTCGTAAGCAATAGAAAAGTTGTAAAAAATTTTACGTCATAATATTAAGAGATAACTATGGTTGTCAAGTAGTTTTTTACTTTTGGAGTACATTTTTTATGTAAATCATTTAAAAGCTATATATATTTAAAATTATAAGTTGTTGAAAAAATAATTATCTAATATTTAAGATATAAATATAATTTATTTGATCAAATGATTGAATATTTTTTATTTATTTAATAAATTTTTTATTAGAAATAATTAAATAATGTATTACTTCAACTATAATAAAGCTACTGTATCGATTTAAATACAAAAAGGTTTATTAAATGTGAAATATTGATTGTTGTTTTGAAATAACTTAGTTACTAACTACTATGTTTGGACACAATTTTAAAATTTTTTTGATCAACTATACAATTAAATTAAGAAGCAAAAATATTTAACTCTTTCTGATGAAAAAATAAAACTTAATATTTTCTAAAGCACATATTTATTAGATAATTTCATTACATCTTATATCTATTTAGTTTTTAATAGTTAATATTATCAACATGAAAATAAATTATTAATATGTCAAATATGTCAATTATGTACAAGACACTTATTTAGCAATGAAAATTTGGATTTGTACCTGTATATATTTAATTTTTCATAAAATAAGTTATTTATTTATTGAAAGAGAAATAAACATAATTTTTATTAAATATAATAATTAAATATGCAAGTGATCAAGATAAACTTATCTAGGTATATGATTATATATAAAAAGGAGTAAAAAAATTCTTTTATAGATGCACATAACTAGAAATGATTAAATCAAGTGCTAATAAATTTAACTGAATTTTTTATGAAAAAATATATAGTATTTCTTCATTTATTTGATAAGAAATTTAAAATAATTTTAACAACTTAATAAAATATTATGAAATTTTTTAATATTTCAAAATAAAACATTATTCGAGGTACATTATTCAAATGTAAAGTATATATAATTTTTTTTATCTAAATAAATTGAGAGAGTTGCAATTAAAATAATAGCAAAATTAAAATTCAATATCAAAAGAAATTCTCAAATGAACACATAAAAGTATTTTTTTACAAATATTATTAAAATTAATACATAAAATATAATTAATTTAAATAAAAAAAATACAACATGCCGGTATTTTTAAATAATATAAAAATTATAATCCTAAATTCATCACAAAATTTTAATTTTAAACAAATATTGATAAAATAATAAGGTAATGATATTAATAAAATATTTCAATATATTAGATGAAGATCTAATTTATTTAGAATGAAAACAAAACAAAAACAAAATAAAGATGTGCTATAAAAAAAAATATTAAAGAACTAATACAAAATGAACTTCAAATTAAAAAGAAAAAGGAAACAATATTGTATTATGCTAATTGAGGAAAGAGGTTAGGTAATTAAATAAAACTAAATAAAAATATAGATCAATAGCACAAATAATGTAGAAATAAAATGTAAAAACAATAATTATAGAATAAAATTTACTTATAAAACAATTAAAAGATTTATCTATAATCTTGTGATAAGTTAAATTTATAATATTGAATTTGGTGATAAGAGCACTTAATATGGTACTTATAAAATATCTTTTAAATTTGAAATTTATTTGATGAGATAAAAATATGATTATGGATATTTTGGAATTATCTAATGAGATGAAAATCTATATTGCAATTTTAAATATAAACAACATGATATTTTACTTACAATAGATAAGTCGGTTGTATAAAAATAAAGTTAAAAAATAAATAAATAACACTGAGAATTTTTTTTAATTGAATAAAAATCTTAAAATTTTAATAATTCGACATTTGACTAAAATTACATAATTAATTAACACAAAACCGAAGTATGGATATGGAACAGGAATGAGTATTTAGGTTCATATCCATGAGTACCAACTACTCGTTTAACATAACTATAATTACAAATATAACTTTATATATATATATATATATACTAAAAAAATCCTAATTCTTAATTTTTCTTGCTACTAGCTTACTCTACAACTCTCAGGCTCTTCACAATAATCTTTTATCAATTTGCCAACAATACTAATTGACGTGAAGAAATATTTTGAGTATTGGATAGATTTTATGTGTTTGCGTGATGTCGTACAACATCACAGATACTATACTCATTTAACTGCGTTAGACTCTTTTTCACATTAATTCTGTGTTAGTGGACTTACACTTGGTGCAAGTATTGAACATATGTAATAAATATATATTGAGCATCTCATCATATTTTATACACCATATAATATATATATACATATATATATATATATGGAGTTTGGATATGGCAAAATTATTTATCATAATGCAAACTAATGTTATAAAGCTAGATATGCAGCGCAAGTGCACGCTAATATAAAAACAAAAAACGCCCCAAATGATGGTATAAGATGCATGGGCCTTCCAATGTACCTAATCCAAACTCGCAAATACCCAAAATGACCATTGAAATTAATAAATTGGAACTCAATGAAAATACCTTTCCTGGCTAGAATAAGAGAATGGCTGCAACTAAAAATGAATTGGGTCGTTTAATAAACTTTAATTGGTTTCGTATTGTATGCTCAGGTGTTTCATTGTTAGAGTTGTACCCAACAAGACAATTAATTAGTTAATAAACTACTTTTGTATAGACATTTTCGTTTAAATCCATATATCTCTTATTGGCCACCTTAATCTTATGTTTATTATTCATTTAGTTGAAACTCTTAAATCACTTATTATTATGGGATAACGTTGTGCATAAAGATAGTGATCATGAAATATGTCTTTATAGTTGTGGTCTTCAATTATTCGAAGTTATAGAATTTTGCGAGACAAGGCTTCAATTGATACACAAAGACTTGCGCAGGTGCTAAATGTTCTAAAGGTTGGAGGTTGCCTCGTGTCACAGGCATCAATTTGTGTCATTAATGTATGTTTGTGGATACTAGTTAAAGAACAAGTTCAATGAACAATTTCATTGAGATTCCAATTTGATACAACTCGACTTTAAAAATTCTCATGCTTGAAATAGTGCATTAATTAGTCATTTGATTTGAGGTCCCATCATATGTCTTGTACATGGGTACTTATAATTTGATACATCTATTGAGCCCACCTCCAAATGTCGTGGTAAGCCACATAATATTGTTGGGTATAATGTACCATGGAAGAAGATTTGTGTAGATCAACAGAACGTACATTGACCCATCTAGTGGAATAGGTGAATGTCCTATTTGTTCCATGGTAGTTGATTCAAAGAAGTTCGTAGAAGGTGCATGACAATTTAGGAAGAAGAAGTGGTCATAAATGGCTCAATAATTAAGAACTAATGTATAGCTATTGAAGCCAATAGGATCAAACCTCCCATCCTAGGCCACCATGGGAAGATTAGACAACAGAAGAACCATCTTTGCATGATAATTGCGGATTGAAAGGTTCGCTTTATTATTTTACTAAGCGGTTAGGCTTTACGGGCTTGTAGCTAGATATCGACTATGAATTATGCATATTTTTGAATGGAAGAGATTAGTTATAGAGTGGTTAATTAAAGAATGTTAATGATATAAAATAATTAGATGATAGTTTTTGCATATGAAATTGCACAGTTGTGGGTCTTGATTCCCCAACATAAGGAGTTACACATTTCCAACTAAGATTATGATATTAATTAAGAAATATTAATATTAGGTGCTATAACAAAAAAATTAAAAAATGGTGAATCAATAAAAAATGCGTGTATTATGTGAACTAAAATAATGATGTCTAAACCTTTTTTAATTATACTCTTCATAATTTATGACAACTATAACTGTGGGTTGTATGTGTGTCTCTTCAAATTGTATTCTCGTGAATACAAACAATTCTAATGAAGATATTATATGTCTATCTTTCTATGAAATAAATTACATTATATTCACATATGTTCCAATATTTCAACTTAATAATATTTAAATATTTTATTACTCTAGGCCAAAATCAATCAATAGAGACAAGGAAAAAAATATATTTGTAAAGCTATCAATAAATAAGTTCTAGATGTAAAAAATGTTCCACTGGGTGTAAAGTTGATGCTTTAAAACTAATTAAGTGATTAAAGTTTAAGTCCCAAAATATTTTATGCTATTATGCATTTATTATAAAAAGGTAATTTGGTAGATGAACTTTTATGTATTGGTTGCATTTGTTCATAAACCTTTCGAAATAGCTCAATTATTGCATCATTACTTGAATTTGGTTTGGTTTCTTGCAAAGACTATTTGCCCTTATATCAGTTTGGAAAAAAAGTACCAAAGAAATACAAAGTTATGAGATTTTCACCCTGTATAATCTGCCCGCCCTTTTAACATATTTATATTGCAAAGTTATCTAAAATATTACATGTTATAAAACATGGTATATATGCACACACAAATAGACAAAGAGAATCAAATAAAGTGAAATTAAACATAGAAATTTAACATGGTTTGGCGTGAGATCTCTATACCCATGGGCAAGATAGAAAGAAAGTTTTCACTATGAAAAAGCAAAAGGCATACAAATAGGTATCTCTTAAAAAACCTTAATTCCCTTGTGTTTTCCCGAAACTCATGTGGCCTAGATGGGTCTAAAGCTACAAAATATTTCAATTGGTCCATTTTACACGGACAGATCTACTCCTGGCCTCTACTACCAACACAAACCTCCATTTTTTATTCAAATTGCATCTCATTGTGGGCTTCTCGAGTTGGGTTATAATTTGCATCCATCAAATTCAAGATATATTAACAAATCTTCCCCGTAACTTGAATTCACTTCATGAACAAAAAAAATCACCATTCTATCTTATACAATGCCCTCGCAAATGCGCAAGTGAGTACCATAAACAACAACCAAGTTCGGGTAATACCTAAACTTGCTAACTAGGACTATCTTGGTCATCATATCTACTTGATTATCATGTATAGACACTTGCTACACACCTACAATACCCTGTGATACAATGTTTGGAATGAAGTGATGCCTAACATCAATATGTTTGATATGCTCATGGTACATTTAGTTATTGGTAAGATGTATAGCAATTTTGCTCTCACAAAATATTGAAGTCTTATTCTGATTCAATCCAAGATCATTCACCCATCTATAGCCAAATAGCCTCCTTCACCACTTTCGTAATAGCCATATGTTTAGCCTCTATGGTAGACAAAGTAGTTGTAACTTACAAAACCACCTCTCAACTGATGTCACTATTAGAAATAGCAAGCAAATAACATGCCAGAGATCCCCTCTTATGCAAGTCCCCTGCATAGTCTGGATCCATATAACCAACAACGAAATCACTTGTATTGTCCTTAGCAAAGGTCAAACCAAGATTTGCAGTACCCTTCAAAATCCATTTCACTACCTACTGATGTTCTTTCCTAGGACACAACATTTATCTACTCACCACACTAACATGTGAAATATAAGGATGAGTACAAATTACAGGATATATAATACTACCCATAATATTCGAATAATGAACACTATACTTTTGTTCCATTTCCTTATCTATCTTCGGTGACATGTGCTTTAGCACCAGTCATGTTGAAACCTTTTAAATAAATTTAGTCAAACATTCTAAATACCTAATTATATATACTGAGCTAATGAATTCAACCTAAATTAAGTTATTTAATTCTAATGTTCATTAAGAGGATTATTATTTGGCTAATTTTAAAATACGTTATACAATGCATTTTTGAGCATATAAAGTTTCACAACTTATTCTAAAAATAAGACTAAGAAGTGCTTGCATAAACAATAGCCAAATAACTATATTAATCTAAATTATCAAAATTCAAACTAAGGGTCTAGATATTTTTCTGAATAGAAAGTTTATAAAATTAGAACATTTTATTTATTTGAACTCATTAGTATATTTTTTCTATAAATATTTTATATAAAAAAATTAGTAAATTAATTATGAAGGTGATAGTTTGGCTAAAACACCCTATTTGCCAAGTTGAAGTAGGCAACTACCACATGCTTATATATGTTATAATGATTCACTGGGTTTCTCTCCAATTCACAAACATCTCATTTAACCATTCTTGAGTGGTAAATTAACCTAATAGAATTGTCCTCACACTTATATGTATGACATATTAGATTAGAATTCTAATGATTTTTAGTATACACACGTGTGTAGATTGAAAAAATAAATTCTACGAAACCCATCGCAAAACCCTTGGTCGCAAAATTTTGCAACGCCCTTTTTTTGTGATTGATTTGTTCCTTTACTTTTGCAATGGATTTGCACAATTTGCAACAGATTTTCCCATTGCAAATTTGGAATTTTCATAAAGGTTTTTTGCGATGGATTTTTTCCATCACAAAATGTAGTTTGTGAAGGATTTTTCCGTCACAAAATACTTTTTATTATTTTATTATTTTGAAACATTTTTTCCTATGTTAAAAACCTATAATCAACAAATAACATATTCATAAATTCAACAACACCATATTTAACAATATTTATAACCACCAAATGATAAAATAACAATATCCTCAATAAAATCCAAATATAATATTAAATAAACAAAATATTTATAAATTCAACAACATAAAAGTATTCAAATGTAATTATCACAGCATAACCTTCTTTGTACAGTATATGTCTAAGTACTAATACATAAGTCAATCAAACATCATTCTCGTCGTCTATGTTTCTTCATGGCTATTCATTAGGGGATCTAGATGAGGATGGTGCAAGAAATACCTTTAGTTGAGGAAAATATGAGCTTAGTGCTATGAACGAGAGATTTGTAGGCGGATAATACGATGATGTATGAAGATAATATGGTGATGGGTATGCATACTTTGTCGCATCAACACTTATCACATTATTATCTCCATATATTCAAATTTTTTCTTAAACATCAGATTTTCTTCTATTAACTACGCCATTTGTTCCTTCACAACTTTATTTTCTTCTTCCAACTTCTTAATCCTTTCACTGGGCTCATCATTTGGGGGTCCTCTAGATGAGTGACCCAAGACAAAGGAAGTCTCACTTTCATGTCAATAAATTTGCCCCTTCTTTGATTTGCCTACCATATCTTCCATGCCTACATAAGTAAAATATACAACAAATTAGTAAGAATCAAATATTTCTATTTAAAAATTGGACAAAATATAAATTAACAACTAAGAGCTTTCACTTGAGATTGAGATAGGCAACAAAGAACTTTCAATACCATTGTTTGAACTTTGACTGGAGAACTTTTCTAGTCAACCGGAGAACGCATTCTATACGTAAAGTACACATGATGATCAGATATATATATATATATATATATATAACATAAAAATCATAACATTCATATTTTCTAAATTATATATTTTTATGTAATATACTACTTGCATAAGTATTCTGTGCCTGCTCATTGACCTATATATGATTATCTTTTGCATTTAATATAGAATGTGTACACATAAATGATTCTGTAAGTCTAGTGAGTGTTCAAGTTCGTTCTCCTACATCCAAACACATTTATTATGAATCAATTATAACTAAAATTAAATATTAATACATTTATTAAAATTACTAATTTATT
Source organism: Jacaranda copaia (assembly GCA_014898725.1). NCBI lineage: Eukaryota > Viridiplantae > Streptophyta > Magnoliopsida > Lamiales > Bignoniaceae > Jacaranda > Jacaranda copaia. The sequence continues at coordinate 217,442 of JACGDI010005427.1, read as the reverse complement.
TCTATGTGATAAGTGTGAAATACAATTATCCTAATGAAGTGGAAAGCCCACACCACCACATCTGATGCCTAATTCACTTTATTCTGAGCACTATCTTCTTGAATTCATCCTTGCCCTATTCTTCAAGCAATTCACCCCAATCTTCATCTCTCATCCAAATAAGTTTCTTTTTGGATTGACGCACTCGGTGCAACTTATTTTTCAATATTATCGAGTCTCGATGCTCAAATATTTTGCAAATCTCTGCTCCCTCATGTTCAGACCAAGAAAGTTTTTTTTGAAGCACATAAAAGGATTCAAAACACCTAGAAAACTCTTCCATTTTGAAGTCTAATTAAGAAAAATATATATTATACTTAAAACAATTCTTACCTCAAATTCTCCAAACCACATCATCTTAACTACCTCTGAAATCATTTTCCCTGATCTCCACGCTTCTCATAAGTGGCCTTTAATAACAGCACTTATCTTTTGGGCACATAATAACTTGTTGAAGAACTTGTTTCACAAAGATATTTTACAATATATATTATAACAATAAAATATAATTTAATAGTGCACATAACATTATAAATTATTGTAATTAAAAAGATTAGAAAATATTGCTCTTTCCCTCGAGGTCGAATAATGGTCTTTCGAGTAACATCTGTATTCTCAATATCTGTAGATACTAGTGTAGACTGGATAGATAATGGAGTAAGTGATGCATGTTATGAAGAACTATCCAATACAACATCTGGATGACTGTGTGGAGGTGTATATGACTCCAATCTAGTACTAGCTGAAATAATCTTATTTTTTCCCTTCCTATTATTTGACATCTATAACAAACACTAATTATAAAAATTGTAATAGATAAATGATACTAAATATATCACCATCATAATAAAAAGACAATCATAAAGATTAATATCAATATATTACCTCAACGATGAGTTTTTACATAAATTTGCATTATGTTACATTAAATTAAAATAACTAACCATCATCACCACCACCACCATCATCATCATGTGCACCATGGTCGTCGTCGTCATCGTCATCATTATCATCATCGTCATTGCCATCCTTATCCTTATCTTTATCCTCAACCTCCAACTCTTTGTCATCACCTATTCCTTAATTGTTTTCTAGATTTATTTCTTCACAAGGTCCATCAATATCAAGTAAGTCACCAGTTGAATCGGTATCAACAACTACATTGACTATGGCAGGTGGTTCTTGTAAAGCTACCTCCACAGTATGATGTTTATACACTCTACTTCTTGGTCTTAGTTTAATCACGAACTACCAATGGACTTTATCTCTTTTAGCACCTAGATATGGAAAAGAATACACTTGGGCTCCGTTTGGTTGCTAGGATTGGGTTGGATATAATATTTATCCAACCCAATTTCTTGTTTAGTTCAAAAATGTTGGGCCCTATATTATTTAGTGGCTCAATTTTTAATCCAACAAAGTAAAGGATTACCCATCCTAGTTGGGTGGTGATATTAGTTATCAAGCCCAATATTTCTAACTTTCTTAAATAACAAAAAGATTGTTTTAACCCTATGATATGAAAAAAAGAAAAAAGAAACCCTAGTCAAATATGCTTACATCTTAGTCGAGTCCTCTACACTACAATTGTATTATCCCAGCTGTGTCACTAACTCAGAATTGTTGGTTCTCTTCAAAATCGAGTAATTACAAGCATACTCCAGCATCAGTAGTACTCCTCTTTTTTATTGCTCATTCATATTGAAATTTTGTTTTTTTTCCCTTGACATAAATTGATGGTGGTAGGAATCTTTCAACCATGTGGGTTTTCATTCTTCAACTCCATAAAAAAGAAATGCATGTGGGATTTGGCTGAAATGTGTGAGCAAGTGGTCTAGAGTACAAATCATTTGGTTTGTGGACCAAGTTATAGTCAAGTTTCTAGATTTGTTGATGTAGCTGCTTGTTTTTGTTGGGGGCGGGGGGTTATTATTTGATGTTTTGAGTGATTTGATTTTTATTTTTTGGTTCCTTTTAGATTTAGTTGAGATGTTTAACAAGAAGGCTAAACATGTATTAAGTCTAAAAGGAGATAAATTAATTATTGGATTGTTTTGGTTGAGGATTGGGTTTATTCTTCCAATTGCACTATACTTTTCTTCCTTTTTTGTCGCAGTTCTTATTTTCTTAAAGATCAAATAATGAGCTTATATTTTTTACATCAGCAAAGGCAAACACAATCTTCTAAAGCTAAATCAGGATGAGTAGATAAATCTTTAATAAAATGTGTCATCCAGTCACTATTCGATGGAAAAGAAAATTAAAGTTAAATATATCACATGACCCCAGGAAACTCATGAAAGACATATTACTACCACTATGACTATCTAAACATTATGAAGTTTGATCATGTTAATATATTAAGCAGAAAACACATAAGACCTTTCTAGTTGAATACCACAATCTTTCTAAATTGCATGCATGATCATAAAATAGTAGTAATTAATTCAACTTTTAATAGGACTTTAAAAAAAGAAAAGAAAAGAAAGACAAAGTAAGCACATAAAGGTGAGATTATATCAAGATAATTAATTAGACAAATAGCTATTAATTCTACTAAAATGAAGTACAAAATAGTAAGGAATAATAAATCATTAAAGAAGATATCCAGCCTATCCTTTAATGTTCTATGTTATCTAGGCCTTTCAAGGTCCATATATAAGGACAGAAAAAGAAGAAATCAAAAGGACTAATTGGACACAGAGGAAAATAAAGCTAAGCTCTCTAACAGTCAAATCAATTCTTCATACATTAGAATGTTTTAAACAAATACAGTGCACTTATCAAGATTTTAACCATTAACTGAAAACATAAATCTTTATAAAACTATTCTTCTTGCATCAACATGTTTTAGACAAGTATAGTACACTTACACAATATATCATACACCACTATTCTAATTTCTGCTAACATTTATACATGCTAATTTTCTTTCCACATTCAGTACATTAGTGTATTTATCCTATTTTAATATTTCTTGTACATCATATTAAACCCTTTCAAGTCAATAATTTCTAGCAATAAAAAACTTCAGTAATTTTAACTTTTGATGTTCAATGTAATTAAGATGTCTAAAATTGTGAAGAAAAAAGGTTGAAGTATTTGTTGCAATTGAAGAGAGTATGCATCACGGTATATTTCTATTGAACTTACTAATGAAGAGACTACAAAATGATAAGGGCAAAAGACGTAAGTATGTTGAGAAAGTCATTAAATATGTAATGCCTCATAGGATCCCAAAATAATTTGAATGTCCTCGCGATTTAATAGAACTTAGTGATGTTGATTGTCTAGATAACTTGCGAATCAATCGTGCCACATTTGCAAGACTTTGTTTTCTTTTGGAACACATTGGTAGGTTAGTAGACTGAATTGTATCGATTAAAGAAAATGTGTCATTGTTTCTTTCTATTTAGCTCACCACACAAAAGTAAGGGTCGTTCAATTTAATTTCAAAAGATCTAATTATACAGTTAGCACTCATTTCCATGATGTACTTAATGTTGTACTTAAGTTGCATCACTTGCTACTTGTTTCTCCACAACTTGTTCCAAATGATTGCACAAATCTACAATGGAAGTGGTTAAGGTGTTTTATGTAATTTTCAATATATATGTATCATAATTTTCCTATGTATATGCATTTTTTAGTGATGGATTTAAGTTATACGTACATAAATATGAAAATGCATAACACTCTTTAATCAAACCTTTAGACCATTCAAGGGACGTTTAGGTGCATTAGATGGGACTTACATCAAGGTTAAGGTGCCTCAAACTAATAAGGCACAATATAGAATCAAAAATGGAGATATAGCTATAAATGTCCTTGTTGTGTGTGATCATACCATGAAATTTGTTTATTTGCTAAGTGGTTGGGAAGGTTCTGCTACTGATTGTCTAGTGCTTTGTGATGCATTGAATAGGCCTCATGGTTTTAAAGTTTCACTACGTATTAATCATAGAAAATTTCGCTACAAATAAAGTAGAGATATACATTTGAAATAGGCTAATGCTAAATATTTTTAAGCCTATTCTTTTAGGACATTATTACTTATGTGACAATGGTTACACAAATAGGGAAGGATTCTTAACACCATATAAAGGTGTTAGGCATCATCTTGATGAATATGGAGAGGGCACTTTGGCTCCACAAAATGCACAAGAATTTTTCAACATGGCTTATTCAAAGGCTCAGTATGTAATTGAATGTACTTTTAGACTTTTGAAAAAGAATTAGGTAGTTCTTCAAAGTCAAACTTTTTACTTAATAAAGGTTCAAAGTAGAATAATCATGGCATGTGCTTTAATATAGAATTTCATACGATCAGAGATGCCCTGCGATCCTTTAGAATATCTTTTGGATGAAGTAGGCTTGGAGAATGAAGATGAAAATGTCTAAGATTACATAGACAATATTGAAACTATGCAACAATGGTCCACTTGGAGGGATAGCCTAGCAATTCCAATGTTTAATGAGTGGAGGAGTGCAAGGATAGGATAAAGTGGTGCTCTTTTTTTCTTTTTAAGTTTTCTAGATGAACCATCTAGCACATTTCTTTACTTTGTTTGGACTATTTGTAGAATTTTGACTTTATCCTTAATTTACTATCGTATATTATTCAGGAATTATGACATATTGTATTGTACATGGTTGTACTTTACCATATTATACTTGTTGATGTTTGGGTGTTATATATTATTATGTTTTTTGGAATAAGTCATTGACTACAAATGGATATGGAAAATTCATCATGTAAGATGACCCTTGGAAATTGAAAAAGAACTGAAAAAAGTCAAAAAAGTTGGAGTGTTAGAAAGGACAAAGTGTTGATTCAAGCTTTAAAGGATATAATATCAATTGGATAGAAGCAAGAAAATGGTTTCAAGATTGGCTATCTTCAAGTTCTAGAACAACATACGCTTAAAGCATTCCCAAGCATTGATTGAAGGGTGATTCCTCACATCAACTCCAAAACACATGTATGGCAAAAAAAACTAAAGACGTTTGGTATCCATGCTTTCTAAGAGTGGAATAGGGTGGAATAACATCACAAAGATGATTGAAGCACATGATGAGACTTGGGATGTTTATGTTAAGGTATGATATTTTGATTGGCTTTATTTAGTATAAAAGATTATGAATTGTTAAATTTTCCATTAGATTTATCTTCACCGTACTATATGCCATGAATTTAAATGTTATTTTTTTTAGATAGATCCAAATGCATGTCTGATGCAACAAAAACCATGACCACACTTTAATGCATAGACAGAGATACTAGGGAACGTGTAAAAGATTACTTTGAGGCTATCAATGATGTGCTTAATGCTACAAAGTTAGGAGATCATGAGAATGATGATCGTTTCATAATGTCTTTGATCAATTTGTGGATGAGATTGAAAAAATGTTGGTTTGTCAGCTTGAATCTAGCAACACGAAGAAGAAAAGTAATGCTAAAAAGAGAAAGTCCCATGATACGAAAGACCCAATCTATGAAATCCTTGGAAACTTTTGTCAAAACACTTATGCTCCACTTGGTGAGATTTCCAGTAGGATTAGTTATGAGTTTGATGTGTCCAATGCAAGGAAACAAGTATATGCAATGGTTAGTAAGATTGAAGGATTAAGTTTGCAAGACAAACTACTTGCTTCTAAACTTCTTGTAAAAATAAAAAGGATTTGGAGTTGTTTGGCAGTTTGCCCAATGATTACAAAGCTGAATTTGTGAGACTAATGCTAGCTGAACAGTTGTAATTTGTTGTAAAATTTGTATACATTTCTGTTTTTGACTAATTTTAACTTATGTGTGGATGTATTGTGTACTATTTTATATGAACTTTTAACTAATCTTTAGATGGTGCTTTAACTGATTTGCATGTTGTATACTTGAGGGCTAGTGTTTGATTATTAAATAGGATGGTGATGAAGGAAAAAAAAGTGAGAAATGAGGCAATTTTATTTACTGGGAAATGAAAGTATAAAATGAGATATCTTATTATTGAGAAAGTATATGGACTTATTGGGACTTTAGTTTTTGAATTTCTACAAGGTAGAGTGGACTGTTAGAGTTGGGATTTACTTTGGGTGTGCAAATATAGATTGGGTTTTCTTTTTGGTTTAAGGGGATTTATGAAAATACAGTGCATGAAAATATTTTTACTTGGGGAACTAGAAGAATTTTCCAATAGAATTTTGGAATTATTGAAAGGCACATGAATACTAGGTTTTGTGATTTCAAAATTTAGGAGAATCCTTTATTAACTTGTATGAAGTTAATCTTTACTTATTAAATTGGAGCACCATTCTCCCCTCTATATCTCCCTATCTCTATCTAGTGTCCAAACAGGTAGATTCTCCCTTTCACACACAGAAATTTCATCTTGATCACAGTGTTGTATAATTAATTAATTAATTAATTAATTAATATTTGTGCATTATAACAATGACTGAAATGATAGCTAGATTGGATTCAGCTTTAATTTATGTATGTTTAATTAGAATACGAGTACTCATTTGTTGAGACTCTTAAAAAAAATCTTTACACATAAAATCAATTCTTTATATCAATAGGTGCCATGTTCAAGAATGCTACATTACAACCAACAACTAAATACTATACAAAGACAAAAAAAGTAAATATATATTAACCATCTACCAAATATGCATTTTTGTGACTAATCCATTAAAATGAGCAAAACAATGGTATTCACTCAAGGATGATATAGAGTTTACATGGAGAAAGTAGGAGAATCAACAATATTAATAACATAAAATAACACCACATTATTATTAAAACCATGGCACTTCCCTTGAGCACTGATTTTTCACTCTTCTTGCTAAGCTTTGCAGGGCTGCACGATGTACTAGAGTTGCACATACTTTTCCCACCAAGGTCAAAAGCACGCCAAGTGGATACATTCGGATGGTCAAACAAGATTTGAGGAAATAGGATCCCCATCATATTTGCAAGTCTAGAAGCACTTTTTGGTGGTAAAAGGCTAGATGACACATCACCGTTAATGCCAATAGCAGATGTGTGTTCAAGGACACCTTTTAGAAGAGGGGAAACCACCTCTTTCATCATCATCCATCGAATTGTTTTCTTGTGGCACACCTACGTCCACATGACCAAAAGAACCATTGTTGTCACTTGATATCTTAATAATTTCCACATTGTTCAAGACTACAAGTCTACGATAAGATCACAAGGTTTGAAAATGGTGACTAGTGAATCCCATTGCGCCTCTCCTTCAAAAACTTATGCCTTTGCCACTAGAAAATCCTACTCGATAATTTTATTTAAGTTAAACACAAATATAAAAATATCATAACTACTTTTAATGTAAATTACCTTCATGAGTTGAACCCAAAATTTAGGTGGTGCTAAAACTACATTCGCATCCTTATCCCAAATAACTCTAAAAGAGGAAATGATCTTATCAAATGTTAAATACCTTCTCCATAATTTTTTATACCTCATGCGATATACATCCAAAAAAAACGTTGATCCAAAACTATCATTTATAATGCCACTTGCAATTAAAAGTGCATGAACATATTCTTTTCCATATTGGAAATGACCCTTTTCCGCTTGTTGAACTAATGCCTCAATGAACTTTTTATCAACTTCATCAGTCCGCCTTGCATTATAAAAATAAAAAGATTGTGGAAATATATTTTGGAACTCCATTACAATATTATCTCTTAAATATGAAATTGAAATTTATAGTGTGGTGAACTTGCATGGATGAATGCCGTTTTTTTAGATGAAATTTGACATTGTTGGCATTGGCCAATGTTGTCAATAATCCACTCACGACCACTATTGAATTTTTAGAGTGAATCTACTAAATCTCTTCAAATAAATCCACAATATTCCCTTTTTAGGAATCTATATATCTTTTTTTGTCCATTTCTTTAGATTGTCTAATGGGTATAAAATATAACCGATCATTTTGACATAATCCTATGGTCAATATACATACTTCATAATATATATATACATATGTATCTATTAGTGGTAATAACAAGAGCAAGGAAAGTCGAAATATATTCCAATATGCTTGAAAAGAAAGGAATAGTCAATATATTCTCTTCACCATCTTGTACTTTTCCATTTTTCAATAAAGAAAGGAATATATTCCATGCACAAAGGTGATGACCAAATGGACAAGAAATTTTTAGTCTATTACTAACTATCTTTGGACAAAGTTTTCATATTCACTTCTGTCTTGTTATCCTATACATATCTTTGGACCAAGAGTTTGAGCTATTACATGTCCTAACCAATACAATTAAACTCACCATATTTGGTTGCCGCATTGTGATATATTATTGCATCCCAGCTTCCTCAAATATTAAATCTATTGTTGTAGGCTATTCAATTACAAGCATCGGGATATCATCTACTAGAGTTGGGAGCTGTAATTAACAAAAGAAAGATAGTGTTAATTTACAAGGTGAACGTTAAAAGGAAACAAAGGAAAAACAAAAGGGCCAGTAACAGATGGTATAAAGAGGGTTGAATCTATAGCATAGTTAAAGAAAATTCCAAAAGTTCCACTCAAAATATATTCATTTCTTATTATCAAGCACATGGATGATCTAATTGCATGTTTCTTAAAAAAATATATTTGTTCAGAAAATTAATTTGCATTATAGTTAGAAACAACAAGAAATGTGAAAACATCCACATAATCGGTGCAAAATGATAGAACATGCCAGAAATGGCTATGAATTGGTGATCGACAACAACCCGTGTGCCAAGGTAGATATGGAGAATATATATTTGCACTTTCTCATGATGTTTTTTTCAAAATTTTTGTCCAATATGGAGAATATATTTGCACTTGTTTGAATGGAAAAAATAATATTACTCTCAAGCTATCCAGTGTTATTTTGTCTTGCCACCATTACTTTTTTTATAACCTTGTTAATGTTTTTGCCACAATTTATCAATATGTTATATTGCCTTAAATATTATCATTACAATATAAATCCAACATAAGATTAATTTACTTCAAACAAGAGAGAAAATATGAGTAACAAATATTACAATATGAGTATAACTCCCTAAATCATTTTGCTAATGATAATTGCAAGTACTAATTTGAATATTTTACCAATCATAGCTATAGTACAACCAACACAACAACACATTATAGCGCTAATGGGGTGGATCTTCATTTTGAATTTTGTATTCTAAATGTTACCAACGCCATTGCAACCTATCTCTCCTAAATCAAACTTGGAAAATTCACCCTCGTTTGATGGCGAACCACCATGAATTCCATCACTTCATTCATTAATACAAGTCGGCATATGATCGCCAATTTATATGCTTGAACAAAATAAGGATGTGGTATTCGTAGTTGTAGGGATTACCTTCGGATCATGGAATGTTACTTTAACAATATTAGGTTTATCATGGTCGATAGTTCCTTCATTATTTCTAAAAAATTGGGACCATATACGAGGAGGGTCATGTGCATAAAATTCATTGCCCCATATGAAAGACTTTTGGTGATCAATTTTAAGTGAATACCTATAGAAATATCTTCTAGGATTGCAAGTGTATTTGCCCTGCATGAAATATAGATATTGGTCCTATTTTGCACCAACAGAGAGGTGGCCAATTCCATTGCATTTTGGAAAGACAAATCTGCAAAATTATAATTGTAATTAGTAAAAATAATTATAAATAATTTAAATTTTATGTAATAATGACAAGCATATAAGCATTTATTCTCTACCATTCTAACTATTCTCTAAAATAAAACTAGAACTATCAAGTCGCATTATTAACTTTTCAAAATTGCATATCTAATTTCAAACATATTCCATTAGTTTCATATTTGTATATTTCATACAATATTATAAAATAATTCCATATACCAAAAATAATTTCAGTAGAAAAAATAAAAATTTAAATATAAATTATTTTAGCCTTCTCAAAAGAAATTCCACAATATTATAAATAATAGATCTACTAGAACATGCAACCAAAATACTCACCTTTGTAAAAGTGACAGCAATATTGGAGGGAAACGCATGGAGATGTGTGTGTGCATGGTGGGTTTGTGAGATTGGTAGGTTTTTGAGAAAAGAGATGGATCCCTTTTTTAAGGTTGTTGACAAGTACTTTAGTCATTACAATGTGACAAATGGTTGTTATAGTAATTTGGAGCACATCACACTCTATTAATACTTGCAACCAAACAACATAAGTGTTTTTTGTTTGAGATATCCATACCCTAAAAATTAGCAATCAAACAACATATTAAGCGGTACTCACATGTTAGATGGAATATGTATCCATCTTAATCTTATCACATCAAATCTCATCAATGCAACCAAACGAACCCTTGAGATGCCTTTGGAGCAACAATGAAAGGATCAAAATTTAGATATTTTTTATTTTCTTTTATCTCAATGATATCATACTCTTTGTTTATTTTTGTATCATGGTTAGATACTGAATTGAACCAATGATAGTTAAAGAGGAAAATTTTCTTTTCAGGTACACCTAGATACTCTAATAGGATTACCACCTTCAGTTTTTCATAAACTTTTGATAATCCTTTACCTTTGATATTTATAGTGTGGTGAACTTTGCTAATGAATCTGTATGAAATGCATATCCGTTAACAAAAAAGCAACGCCATGTCTTGGCGTATCTCATATAACCCATGCTATATCCTTCAAATATTGATTTTGTACCATATTTTATGGAGTGTGCACCTATAAATGATAGGAAAGAATTGAATAAATAAAATACATTTTATTAGCTAACAAAGAGAAAATTATTTATTTTTAAATTTTATTATACTTACATAGTTTTGGAATCAATTTACAAAATCCTCAACAAATTGCTCTACTTGAAGGTCATTAAGGAAAGGCCAATAATATTGAAAGGATGCTTTATACATCATAAAATATATTGAGTTTGAGCATTAGTTTTCTATTTACAATTGGAACTTATTAATTAAAAATAAATTTATATTGAATTGGAAAACTTACTCAAGAAAAAGCACAACTTCATCACAATTTAAAAGAACTTGCAATGAGGTAACTTTCAACTCTGCATCATTCAACCATCTACTAATACACTTACCAACAAGCCATCCAGCTTGATTAAAAATTGATAGAGTATATGGAAGTTGATCATTTTATCCTTCTTTTTCATTTCATTTACTTCTTGTACTTTTTGATTGGATGCAATACTAAAAGTAATATGATGAAAAATATGTCAATTCTTGGACTAGATATGCCTCACATATAGAACCCTCAACTTTAGCTCTATTTTTTACCATACTTTTTAAATTATGTAAGAATCTAAAAAATCAAAACATATAATCATAAATATTAAAAAATCAAAACATATAATCATAAATATTTAACATGTATGAAATATTTATAGTATTTACACATTAAATTAATTATTTACCTCTCAAAAGGATATGTACATTTATATTATACAAGCTCACAAACAAGTACCTCATATGTTAAGTATATCGTCAAGTGCTCCATTGAATCAAAAACATAGTGGAAATATGTGTTCCATCTTACACAAGACGATCGGGATGTTTTCTTTCAACTGCAATTAATTATCTTCACTTAATTCAGTTAAAGGCCTCCACACATTTTGTGGTAGCAAACTGAAGGCACTTGGTAGTAAGTATTGCATAGACACATGGAAATTATAACTCTTCAACCTATGTAATTTCAATTTTGTTTTATCAACTTGCCAAATTTGAAGCATACTCATCCAGCATCTTAAGATCCTCTAACCAAGTACACAACTCCCGTTTTTAGTCTACAATTAAAGAGAAACCAGCTTTTTTATATATTTCCATTTAGTAAAAGTCTCAAATGTAACCCCAATCTCCTACAGTATTCCTTCAAGTCAAATCTTGCCTTCTTATTGTCATTTGTCTTACCTTTGACATCCATTATAGTGTCAAACACACTTCTAAAGATATTCTTCTCGATATGCATAACATCCAAATTATGACAAACTAAGTTATTTTTCCACTAAGGCTACTTCCAGAATATAATTGTTTCGTTCAATTATTTGATACACTATATCTAGGTAATTTACCAAAAGTTATTAACAAGTCAGTGATTTTGGGAAGATAACAAATCCTCTCCCATATTTATTGATAGGTCAATATAGGAGGTGCCTGTGATTGTTCAATTCTTCCCTTACAAAATGTATCTCTATTCGTCCAAACATATGATCGGCAGGCAAAAATTGACAATGACAATCAAACCATGCCACTTTTCCATCATTCTTCAATCTAAATGACTTAGTTCACTCCACACAAATTGGACATGCTAATTTTTCTATAGTTTTTCAACCTAATAACATACCATAAGCAGGAAAATTATTGATCATCCACATAAGAGTTGCCTCAATTGAAAGTTTTATTTCTTAGGAATGTCATAAGTTTCTATACCCTATTCCCATAACAACTTCAACTCCTTAATTAAAGGTTACAAATGCACATCAATTCTGCTCATTAGATTGTGTGGACTAGGTATTATATGAGTCAAGAACATATAAGGAGTTGGCATACACAATTCAAGAGGCAAGCTATATGAAGTTACAATAACTAGTTAACATAAATATGGTGTAACAGATTGACAAAAGGATCCATCTACATAAAATCCAAGCTTAACATTTATTGGTTTAGATGCAAAATTTAGATGAGTTTTATCAAAATGTTTCCAAGCGAACCTATCAGAAAGATGACATAAAAAACCATAACTTCTTTTATTTTCAAAGTGCCATCTCATATGCTCGGCTAATTGCAACGACACATATATTCTTTTAAGCCGAGGAGTTAGGGGCAAGTAATGCATACTTTTGTATGGAATCCACTTTTTCATTTGATGACCTTTTACAGTTGGTTTAAAATAGGGATAATTGCAAAACTTACATTCATTTAGATTGGCATTAATTATGCAAAACAACATACAACCATTGATACGACAATCGATCTTCATAGAATTTAACATTTTGACACCAATTTCTTTGCATAGTAAAAGTTATTCAAGACATAGTGTTCTAAAGGATTTGAAGATTTAATAAGTTTTGCCATTCGATCAAAACATTCTTGAGGCATATTATAGTCAGATTTTATGCACATCATTTGCAAAATCATGGACAACTCACATTGAGTTTCACAATCTAGCCACAAAGATCATTGGGCAGTAGCCAACATGTTATATAAAAGACTTGAGCATCTATGTTTGGAGGTTTCTCTCTATTCAAATTAATGCCTTCTTCATGATTAATTTCAGCAGTATCAAAACCATATTTTCATATGTATTGTTTATGGCATCAAAACAAAAATAAGCATTACTAAAAGCTCCCCTATGCACATTGAAATCCAGAGGTTTAGTCTCCCTTTGTGTAGTCCAATACTAATAATTAGGCTAAAACTCATATTTCAACAAATGTACATATACTTCATCGGGTGTCAAAATTTTTAAATTTTTATCTTTTAAACAATAGTACCTTATTCCTCTATTTCTTGAACAATTGAGGTTGAATAGATGCATAATCAATAAAAATTTTCACCACATCAACAAACTCTATTGTATAGTCTTTCCAATTTGGCAAGAGCCTATTATATATTCAACTACATTCAGCATGAATATTCATATTCTATAAAGGAGTAAATTCATTCAAAATAATTTCGATTTGAATGATGCAAAAGCAATTTTATTATAAATATTTCAATTTTGATGAAATTATTTGATTATTTACTTTAGTAATATATGTTTGTTGGAATTGCATGAATAAATTTGACAAATCAAAATGGAGAAGTCTAATCAACAAAAGTAAAGGATGAGCTAACAATTGAAGTGGGTAAACAAATTATTTGGTGTGTTACAGTGATAGTGTTATTATAAAAAAAGTTTTTCAAAAACTTCCCAACATAAGAGATCCAAATTGCCCAAAAAACAAGGCTCATTTCAATTGAAAACAATTGATAATATGCATAAACACATAATAGCACATAACTCCCTCTTATACCCCCTCTTATACCCATCATCATCATGCATGTAATTAAAAACCAATCAATGACAAATGAGAAGGCTTGACCCCTTCTCCCAGCCTCCCATCCTGCTTCCTAATTCCACCAACTCAAAACAATTCTAATGTATTTTGCTAAAAAATTATATAAAATTAAAAGAAGATATGCAAACTTACCTCGAAATGCTCCAAAAAAACTCGACACTCACAAAACATATTCACCACAATCGAGATTTCTATATCATTAGGCATGTGTTACAATATCAATGCTTCACTTTAGATGAATTGTAGAATTCAACACAAATCAATATTTAAAGTATTTAATCATATTATTTCATACAGTTACACATATCGATTCAAAAGATTCAATGTATGTCTCCAAGAAATACAAAGCAAAATATATATTATAATTTACAAAGTAATAATTAATCTAAAAATTTTCTTACAAGTGCACATATTTTTCCATAAATCATAATTCAACTAAATTAAACTTATAAACTTAATACAATTCCACATATACTAACTTAAAGTTTAAGTCAATCAAAACTCTATTAGAATTTTTAATTCACATAAAAAGATAAGCATAACATAATATGACAACATTTAATATAAATGTAAAATTTAACTCAAATTTTAACTAATACATAATTCATTATTTGTGTTAAATCAAATTACCTTACTAATACATAAATCATTATTTGAGTTTAAATAATACATAAATCAAAATTTTAACTAACATAATAAATCATAATTAAAAAAGTTACCTTACTTAATGAGGATAATGCAAAAAATGAGCTTTCCAAACGTGAAACAATAATTAAACAAAAATTATTAACATTATTTAATATTAAAATAAATTATTAAAAAAAAGACCAAATCTAGCCTCCTCCTGCTGGCTACGTGGCCCAGCTGTGTTGCAACTGGCCAGCTAGCGCTAGACGGTACATTTAATAAAGAAATAAAAAAAAGAAAAAAAGTTAAAAAGGGGAGACTTATCTAAAGAAAGAATAGGGGGCTCCAAAATTGTGTGGGTGGGGGAGTTGGGGTTTATTTTTCCCTCTAGATCCACCAGAAAAAATTTTAATTTTTTTCCCTTTTTTTTTTCAGTTTTGCAATGGAAAAATCTATTTCCAAACATAAATTTTGTGACAGATATATTTCCATCCCAAAATTTTTATTTTTTTTAGTTTTTTAGTTTTTTCATCACAAAATCTAAAGTATGCAATGAATTTTTTTCTATTGCAAAATTTTCTAATTTATTTTTTGATATTTAAAACATTAACGATGGATTCTGAATCCATTGCTAATCCTCTCATTTGCGATGAAAAATTCCATCGCAAAATTGTTTTATATTTTTTGGTGATGGATTTTTTTATAAAACATTTTTGTAATTTTTGAAAGCGTAATTAATTCCATTCATTCAATGCAATTCAATTTTATAACAAACCATTAATTTTTAACATATATATTGACGCATTCAATGCAGTTCGATTTTAAAATTTGCAGTATTATGGTATAAATTAATGTATATGAATCAACTAGCAAGTGGGAAAATACAATATAAATCAACTAAAAGTAGGAAAACGACTTTACTAATGTTGAGGTCTTTTTCTTTTTCTTTTTCTTTTTTTTTGGGGGGGTTGATTATACCAGTCGACATCTCTCCGTTAGCTCCAGAAAAAGCATGAGCTCCAATCCACCTCGAATCAAATAATTTGTATTGGAATTTTTATTTGTAGGATGAAAGGGTCTCATACATAAGATGATTAGCTGAGAGAGTTAAAAGATAGAAAGATTTACACGTGTGGTCATTCTGCATTAATAACAAAGACACTTATTATTCCATATTGAAATTTGCAAACAAGTGAATTTATATGTGGAGTGGTTCTTAGAGCTTGATTTTAGAGAAGTCCGAGAGAGCCTGGACTTGTAGCGTTGCGCCGCCCTTGCACGAGCCCTCACACAGGCGGAGGCCAGGCAAGGGTGCACGCACGCATCAGTGCGAAGAGCCCTCGTCCCCAAGTCACTTATTATCTTTGAATTCAATTCATTTAAATTTGGTTCGTTGGCTGATTAATTAAATTGATCAACTGATGTATTCTTTAATTAATTGTTACTATTTAATTGTAATTTTTTGTATAGTCAAATACTTAAAGTTATAATTTTGGGACAACAACAAATTAAAGAGATACAACTCTTTAAAAAGTTATAACTAAAGAAATCGTAATCTATAAATAAACGAACCCTATTGCAAAATAACATGCGAATAAGTTGCATAAGTACTTATCTCGTTTTCTTTTATTTCTCTCGCAAAAAAACTTCCATTGAATTATAATTTGAGATGCTTGTTTCACCTGAAAAGATAAATTTGTTATAACTCAATATGATAACAAAGAATAAATTTTATCTTAAGAATAAAACGCCATCATTTCTCATGCTGTTATTCTTAAATTTTTCCTTACTGTATTCAACAATTTGGAGCTTGGTTGGGGGCAGCCATATATCCACCACCCTAAATGCATCTCAATGAATATTGTGCGCGCTTTGGCTGCACCATGCGTTTTATGCTATATCAAAATTTTTAAATTACTTATTATAATTTTTTAGCCTTATTGAAATCAAGCAGATCAAGCAAGGCCGAACTTTGCCATGAACGTTTTTCTCCTCCCAAAGGAGTTATGCCAGGAGATTATTAAAGAATGAAGAATTCATTTTGATGGGGTTCGAGTGCTAGGGCAGGAATGGCTAATCTGAGAGAGGATGCGTCGTCATAAGAAGTTGACGGGAGGAATTAGTTTTTGGAAAATTTAGGAGTTCAATATTACTATTAATACAAATGATTCTCTCCCTTCTACACTTGGTTTTATCATTCAGGATTGTGGATAGTTAACAGAAGATATTGCTCATCTTCAGATTTTTTTTATGAAACGATTAGCGAATACAATAGCCCGTGCAATTACAAAGGCATTCCGTGGAATTTGGGAGAGAAATCTTCCTCAATTTATTGTATCAGATTTGAGTAATGATTAATAAAAAAAATTACTTATAATAATTAGTATATCGTACTTCAAACAAATGACAACAATTTCTTACATTTTCATGGGCAAATGCTATTGAAACCCTGCAACTAGTCACAGACCGGGAGTGAGAAGAAATGTCTAGAATGTGAAGAAGAAAGAGGAATGAGAAAAGACAGATGCATCTGGTGGTCGTTGGTGACGATAGGTGAGGAATTTTAGAATTTGAAACGAAAATAGCAAAAGAAGAAGATAGACAATTTGCGTAGGAATACGAATTAGAAGTTGTAATGATGACTTTGACTGCCTGTGATTGTTTCAATAATTTTAATATTTTCCGGAAGTCACCCTAAAAATAAAAAAACCATTTCAAGATCCAAGAGAAAAAAATAATCATTTTAACTTTGACCTGCTGAATTAAATACTATTAAAAAAAATTAAATTTACATTAAAGTAATAAATTATATGAATATATTATACGAATTAAATCTTGGGATTTTTTGATTTATATATTTGGAGAAATGAATCTTTAGAGTGGAATTGAGGAATGTAAATATGTAATTGTAAGTTGGGAAAATGAGATGAATGTTAGATTATATTTTGAAAATATTTTTGATTATACAATTTTCGTGGAGGTTAGTGGTGAGAAATTATAATTTAAAAATAATATTAGCATGTATAATATTTTAAAAATATATGCAAATATAATAATTGAATATAATCTTAAAATATTATCACAATAACTAAGTAAATAATAAAATTGTGGTTGAGGGTTGAAAGTTTTTCAATAAATTAAGAGAATAAGTACAGAACATTTTGAAAAAAAAAAATGCCCAAATAAATTTTGACTCTAAAACATATGCTGTATTTATTTACATTCTCTCAAAATATAAATAAACACTTGCTCTAATTTTAACACTCGCTTGCGTTCCCTACCTCTCACGCCATTTGGCTTAGAGCATTCCACCCAACTTTGAACTGTTATATTGACTGATGATTAGAAGAAATTCTAAACTGATTAAAATCTTGATACAGTGTTGTTATCATCAAATCAACTTTTTTGACTAAACGATGAGCCTTTAATTTAATTTGTCTGAGCACCTTCCGAACGAGTTTCACTTTTCTATTGATTACAAAATTTCAAGTGATGATGTTATCCTGAGTATTTATTATACAATGTGTCTTCATTTTAATATTAATCTATAACGTTAAATGCATGTAATACTCCTTTATAATTTGATAGTTCCTTATAAAAAAAATGAAATCTTTTTTTCTTTTTTCTTTTTTCTTTTTTGGTTTTTCGTAATATTGACAATCTGAGCCTACTACTCATCCCAAAATAGCTTTTCAAATTTTTTCTCCATCTCGACACCGATTAAAAGCCCGACGGATCTACGCATTGAAATAAAAATGAAAATCTGAAACTATCGAAAGAAAGAAAACATTTTCCTTTGTAACGTTTGACGATTGAGGCATCGAAGAATTAATGGCGTGCAGATGATGGACGAAGCAATTGAGGACATGAAACCCATCAACAACAAAATTAATTTGCGTACATGACGTGCGGGCCATTGAATATACGAATAGGCTATAAGTGAGGCACAACACATTAGTCTAAAAGAGACAAATTTAGATATGCCCATTGAATTTCAAGAAAGTTTACTAAAAAATATTGGTAATGTTTGGATATATTTTTTGTTTGATTTAATTATGTGCTTATTATGTATTTTAGGAGAATGAATTGTGGGAGAATATGAAATGAAGGTTTGGAAATGTGATTGATGTTTGGTTTTTGTTTTTAAAAATAGTAAAAAATGGGGTTTGAGAGTTTTGATATATTTAGATATGTTTTTTATTAAGCATTTTTTACTGCAGATGTCATATCATTACTTTTGTGTTGGTGTTGAAAATTGATGTTAAAGAATTTTTTTCAATTGTAAGGATATTAATTAAAAATATTGTGTATATGTGTATGTATATATATTGAAGAGAAATGATTATGTTGTAAGTTTACAATGATTAAGTGGGTTGTATTATAATATTTTACAAGTTTTGTTTGTTAGTTGAAAATTTATTTAATTGTAATTATTATTACTGATATTATTATTATCACACAAGTAGTAGTAGTAGTAGTAGTAGTAGTAGAAGTATACTTACCCTAACTATTATTATTATTATTAGTAGTAGTAGTAGTAGTAGTAGAAGAAGTATACTTACCCTAACTATTATTATTATTATTACTACTACAAATACTATTACTATTACTAGTATTAGTATTATTATCGTTTTATTTATTATTAATGCTACTTACGTTATAAATATAATTAATACTATTATAATAATAATTATTATTATTATTATTAATTATTTTTATTATTATTATTATTATTATTATTATTATTATTATTAAAGTGGTCATAGTATGTGGCATGTGTGGCAGGGGGTGGAGCAGGGCCAGTGGGGGTGTGGGAAAATGTAAAATTAAAGTGAGATTTGATAAATAATGAAAAAGGCAAGGGTTTTTATGATATTTACTGTAGCAGAAAATGAAAAAAATTGATTGGGATATTTGGGAATGTTCTCCTGGAACAAGCTTGTTCCAGGAGAATGTATCCAAATAAAGTGATAATATTAGTGCTAAAAAATATGTAATAATATGAAACTTGTCATTAATAATATGTATTTAGTGACAAAAGAAGTAATGTTTTATATTGTTACTATTAATAATTAGTGACACTTGAATAGTAATAATTTTTTTTATCATTTATGGCAAAAAAATTTATTGTCACTATTATGATTTCTATCAACAACAACCAAGTAAAAATCATTATTATTAAGATAAAAAATTTTATTTCATATAATGTATATAATTACCAATAATTTTGATGTTGTTACTTAATATATTGTCACACTTAGCAAATATAATATCAATGATAAAAATTAAGTGACAATTTAAAAATTTTCACTAATAATAAATATTAAGTGGTAATAATTTTTATTTTTTCATTACTGATTTTTTTAAGTGACTATAATTTTTATTTTGAAGAATATAACATTATAATGACAAAGCTAATTCATTAAATTGTCACTATAAATAGTTAGTTACACATTCATAGTGATAATATCTAGTAACAATAATAATTGTCGTTGTAATTTGTGACTAAATTTTTGTTACTCACTATATTGCCATTATAAATGTATCACTAATTGTCAATATTAATAATTTGAATATTATTATTATCACCATTAAGTTGACAAAAATCATTAGGGTAACAAGAAAAAATTTTGTCACTTTATATATATAGTGATAATTTTTGCATGATCACTTATTATTTTTATCATTAAACTTTTTTAGCTTATAGGATCTTTTTTCTTTCTTTCTTGTGATGAGTATATTAGGGCTTTAAATAATAAATTGGCATGTTATCTAATAAGTTGACAAAATTAGCTAGTGTCATTTTAGAAGATCGTGACCAAGTAATTTTTCTTTTCTCTTTTCTGTCTAATTTTATATTTTTGAATTATTTACTTCTTTCTTTCTTCCATTATTTTACTTCAGCTTAACCTTTTCTTTTTAACTTATCCTAGAAATTCCAATATATGCATTGAACTTATTACAAAATGATAATATTATATAAAAAATTAAATAAAATTTTTATTTATTTTATATATATTATATATGTTTTAACCCATAAGTGTACCAAAATTATTAAAAAAATTATTCATGAAAGGTGAACAGCGTTGCAAAACTCATGAAAACCAAACTGAAATAAAATACTATTGCTAACAGATATTTGCAGCTTTCATTAGTGGGATTTGACATTGACACTTCAAAATTTATCTGTGATGCTCATATATTGCTCTTCCCTTAAAGAGAGAAATAAAAAGTGTAATATCTATAGTAGTTTTTGGAGAATTGCTAGGAGTGTGAAAATCAAACTCAATCCTATAACCTATAATAATTCATTTGAAAAAAATTAGGTTTGAATTTGGGTTAGATTTGAAAATAATTGGAGAAAAAAAAAATAAGATTGGGTTAGTTTCAGAACAACCCACGTAACCCGACAAAAATAAGTTGATGACCAAATAAACCTGACCTGATCCACCTGAAAATTTCAACTAATTAAAATAAAATATAAATAATATATATATTCAAAAATTTAAATTTTGAAAAGTCAATTACAATTTATAAATTATAAATTACAATAGCGTTATTAACAAATAAGTAATAACATTTTTATTTTTTAAATTCAAAAACGATTGACCAAATCACCAAATACAACCCTTACACATCCTACTCTAAAAAACAGAGAAATCCCAGCCTTCTCTGTCGCTGTACGCCACCGTCGTACAATTGTCATCTGCCATGCGTCCTCTTAATTATTATGCCAAATTTTATTCATTTACGATTTTGAAATTTATAAATACAAAAAATAAAATAAATAGATCAGGTTGGGTTGGATTGGGTCAAATTTATCAAATTATTGGATGACCTAACTAAAAATTAGATTAATTCGAACTCGACATGAAATTTTGTAAGTCAAGTTAAGGTTGAGCGTTTTGGATTTAACATGAGGTTGGGTAGGGTTTGGGTTTGGTATTTTTATGTTATATCCCTATCCCAACCCAATTCAAACCCACCCAACCCGTATGAATTGACACCCTTAAGAATTGCAGTATTTCCG
>JACGDI010005427.1:149788-195610 GCA_014898725.1 Jacaranda copaia | reverse complement strand
AAAAAAAAAAAAAAACTGGCCATTTTCTATATTTTACTAACAATTGTTTGGAATAATATAGTTCACTAGCAAGGAGACTAATTAATAAACTTCAGAAACCTGGTTTTCTTTTTTTGGTTTTATTTAATAGAGGTGTACATATAACATATATTTGTCTCGTGTTTTATGCGCTCAGCAAAACTGAATCGCGAAATTCAAAGCATATATAGTGTACATTTAGGTTTAGTCCAATTTTACTTCAAAAATTTTCTTCCAATTAAGGATGGCAAATGGGTGAATGGAATTGGACATGATTTATATTTAGTTGAGTTCAAGAGGGCGTTGGAGTTGGACAGTATTTAGACTTAGTTGAGTTTAAAATAAGAAGATTGAAAATGAGTTGGGTTCAAATAGGAACCAATTCAAAAAACTAATAATAATAATTTTGCTTTACTTATTCTAAAAAAATTAATTTAAATAATAATAGTAATATTAATATGTCATTTAAAAACCTTATAAAATATACAATTTTATATTATAATGACTTGATTTATTAGATTACATGTTTATTGCTTCATTAATTTTTCATAATAAATAATTACATAATTATCAATAATTTTAGTATTTATTTCATAATAAAATTGATAAATTTGAAGGAAGTTGCATCATTGTTTCACCAACAAGCGTACATCATTTTTTTTTTTTAAGTATAGAATTTGTTAGTTTTCATTTTTCAAGAATTAACAAACATGAATTGTATGTCAGTCTTACTACTGATATATAATATTAGCTAAGCAACAAATTTAAAAAAATTGAATTAATAGACATAATATTTATTTTTATGACTTCAATATATTAGTCATTTATTAAATTTGTATTTTTAAAGAAATACTGCACAACTAATTTATTAATATGCCCAAAGCACAAGATGTTTATTTTAATTTAAAAATTATTAATAATATAAAAAGCATGAGACTTTTATAAAAATGAGGTAGAAACACACACACACACACACACACACATATATATATATATATATATTATTAGTTCAAAATTAGTTTTCTTAAATTTGTTAAATTTTACTTAAAGTTGTTTACTAGAGCCATTTTGAACCTCTTTCAACCCCTTTAGACACCTAAATCCAATCCACTTCAACTTATTTTCAAGGTTTTAAAGCCCAATTCAATCCAAAACTATGTCAATTAAGTTGAATTTTTTAATTGTATCCTACTTTTGCCACTTCTACTCACAACCATGCACATGCAACAATCCCCCTACATGTGAACTAATGGTTGTATAATATTTGTTAGACAATGAAGGTGGTTGAAAAAGAAGAGTATATACCTTCAATTTTCAGACAATAAAAGTTAAATATAGCGAGTTCCTGAAAATTTTTGCTCTCATTTGACTATTTATATTTATATACATTAGAATTTCAATTCATGAATATCTCAGATTCGAGAAATTAAGATAAAAATGGATTGAGCCATTGCTTCTGATTCTTTTGTGAAGTGTGCAAGCCAACTATACGTGGATGGGCTAAAAATTGCAGTTTTGCTTTCTAAAACCTAATGAGTGGTCCTATACATAGGCTATAGTGCAAACTAACAAAAGTTCAGGGGGGGTTAAATGTTATTAATTCCATTAACTTAAAGAAATTCCACATATAAAAAATTAGACAAGGACCACCTGCCTTCCCCCCTTGACTCAATTCAAAATAATGGACTTTGACCATTACTTTTCTACCCCATTGCATCATCCTAACCCCACCCTCACCCTCTCTCCCTGTCCCTGCTATACTTTTCATGCTCTGATTTCTCTTTGCTGAATAATCCCCTCTTCTGTTCTTCACTACTTTTCAATATCCATCTTAATTCACACCTTCAAGCCCCTTTGGCGGTCCTCTCATTTCTTGCACATATATATAAACATCTCAACAATCCTTTGATTTCCCCACCTACTACTACTAATTATATACTTTTCAAATCTCCCTCCCTTTGGATCCCAGTCCCAACAGATCACCAATAAATGTGTTTCCATAGGTGGAGCTGGAGCCTAGCCTGGATATAATAAATACAGACACAAAAAATGGAATGGACACATAGATATAGAATTACAAGAAGAGTTTATTGGACCATGCATATATGAAAACAGCAAGTTCTCACAGCGCTCTCACAGCAAATTAAAGTTTCAATGGACGCCATTTTTCTCCTTGCTGAAGGAAAACGTGCAGCCTTTCTCCAACAAATAGTGCAATCTTTTGGCTGTTCTTACATATGCCTCTGGTCTTACTCACCCCATCCATCCAAGTGAGAATTAATCACTTCTCAATCTCTTTCTCATGTTGTATTGTATATATTGTTGTAAGCAAGTTTTCAACCTCAAATTCCGCATATGCTGCAGCTGCTTGTTTGCTTTGGATGGCCTCTACCGGGAAGAAAGCAACCAGCGGCCAAGCTCATCGTCCGGAAGCCTCGCTAAGCGGCTTTTCGATTTATACCGAGGATCAGAAAGCTATGTTGATAACGGGTATATATGGAACATTGATGAGTGGTAAAAATTAAGACATTGTCATTATTGTCCAAGTTTAGTTTAATTCATTACAATGCTTCCACTTTCAGGAGAATCCCGGGTTTTGCTTTCAAGAACAGTCTTCCTTACATGGAACTCAAGTTGCATGACATTGAGAAGATGGCTTCCAGTCAAGTGCAGCTGCAGTTCTACCAAGTAATTATATAATTTTTTTTAATTAGTTTGAAATAGACAAAACACTAATTTCAAGCATATATACATATATATTTTCACCAATTAATTCTTTGGGGACTCATATACATAACTGAGTCATCTATTGTGTTTTTCTTGATGCTGCAGGAAGCTGGAATTAAGGTTTGCCCTTACCTGTTTGATTTATTGAGCATTATAAATTTATTGCATTATTTGTTTACATGTTTTAATGAATATTGTGATTATAGACAGCTGTGTTCATGGGGTGCACCATTGGAGAGATTGAGCTAGGATTGCCGAATGATCCTCGGGTAATTATATAGTTTCCGATATATGTTTATATGTGTGTGTGTGTGTGTGTCCTCGTATTAGTACCTAAACTAGACATATAGAATTAATGTTAAGTACCATATTTCATGCATGAAAAATTATAACACTTGTAATAATTTTCAGGTGGAGCTGGAATTGGAAATGAAGAACTTGTTCGCCTTTGATTTCTCTCCACAAGCCATGTCTGGAGAGCTCCCTCAGCCGACGGATCCGATCAACCAGCCGCCTTCATCATCTTCATCATCCCTACTGTCATTATCAGTGGATAGCCCCGAGTACTCCCCTCTATTATTCAACATTAATCCCACCGCTACTTCCATAGCTACAGAGCCTTTAAAAGGAGCCCTCATTGGAGAAACACTCTTGGAGGAGACATTAATGAGATCACTTCCACCTTCAGAACCAATAGCCACTACCAGCCCTCACCAGCAAGCCATACAAGCCTTAAGCCAAATCCGAAGGATTCAATTCCCAACAATAGAGAGTGAGGATGCAGCAATGACAAGAGCCATACTAGCCGTCCTATCTTCTCCTTCTTCCACTTCTTCCTCTTCTCACCAGACCGCACTAAACTTGCCTCAAATTAATTACCCCTCTTCATTTAGAAGGTATAGAGCGGCTTTAGCACCGGCTGCAGCCACAACACGGAAGCACAGCATGTTTAAAAGAGCAGTTTCGTTCTTCAGAAACTTGAACATGATGAGGAGAAGACAGGAATTACATATTCAAGGAAACCGGCCCACGACCACACAGTTGCACCATATGATATCAGAAAGAAGACGACGAGAAAAGCTGAACGAAAGTTTTCAAGTGCTTAGATCATTACTCCCTCCAGGATCAAAGGTACGTACTTTTGATTTAATTACTTTAATAAATACATCTCATGCTAACTTAATTATAAGTAAAATTATGGGGTTAATCTCTCTCTCTCTCTCTCTCTCTCTCTCTCTCTCTCTCTCTCTCTCTACACACACACAGAAGGATAAAGCTTCTGTACTCAGCAGCACCACTGAGTACCTGAGTTCATTGAAATCTCAAGTAGAAGAACTGAGCAAAAGAAATGAGATGCTGGAATCCCAGCTTCTCTCGGCCCCAAGATCAGATGGTAGTGATGATCAAGTGGGGAGCTCTTCTTCATCAGTTGAGAGGATAAATGTGGAGATAGCCCAGGTTTCATCATCAACGTCAGAAGCAAGATTCTTGGATTTGAGAGTGACAGTGAGAGGAGATCAATGTAGCATGTTGGATTTGATTATTCGGATATTGGAGTTCTTGAAACAACAGGGGGATGTAAGTTTATTGTCCGTAGAATCCAACACCAGGATGTTAGAATCAACCCCAGTACACGGGATAATGCTAAGACTGAAAATTGAGGTATGGATTCTCAGTTTAAAACACTTTTATATATTCACTGCATGCAGTGGCTCCTAAGTCATGTGTATAGCTTGCATTAGTAACCTTACGTGGTGATGATTATTTTGTTTAACTTGATTTAGCTTTATTACACTAGCTATAAATTGAATAGGGATTGAAAATACAAGAATAGTTTATTCACTAATTTCGATATAATTACAATTATCTTATTACATGTGGTAAAGAACAACCAATTGGATAAGGCATGTGGTTTTGTACATATATAACTTAGGTGTGAAATTAATTAAGACACATGATCCCACATCTTTTATGCAATTTTTATTTTCATTTTCATTTCACAACCAATCCTTACTTTACCAGCATGCACGGCGAGAAAATTACAACCCGGACCATGAAAAGTGATACTCGGAAATTACTAGGAACTTAATTTAATTTGTCACATGCAGTAACCTTTTAGTTTAATCATTAAGAAACTAAAGTCTCATTTTGCTGTGGAAGGACATAAGTATGGGATAAGAAAATGTTGATACTTGCTTTTTGATTTTCTTTGTGTATAGGGACATGATTTTGACGAGTCTGGTTTCCAAGAAGCAGTAAGGAGGGTTGTTGATGATCTATAGCACATTGACATTTTACCAACCACAAATCTTACAACACTTGTTAAACCATGGGCCGTGTGTATGGCTGCCAATTAATTGGCTGATTTACCATTCTCTCCCCCAGATATTAACCGGATCATTAATCTAGCTTTCCCAATTTTGATGGCCATTTGGAAGAGACAATGTATTTTAACTAGAAATAGTATTTTGGGATTTTCTTTTTTATATTTAGAATTTCATTTGACATGGTAATTGGAGATCACTTTTTGTATCAGTTCTTGTGTTATTCAATTCTTATAGAAAGCATGATCTTGCAACCTGGAGAAATATAATTTCTTGAGATTAATTATTTTGGAAACAATATTTTCTACAACTACATAATTTGTTATTTGCATTTATAATTAATGATGATTATTTGATTTTAACGCTCATCTTAGAAAATGCTATAAATAATATTAATGTGGGTATATATGCATACATAATGATTTGAGGTCGTCGAACAAATTTTATTTAAATTCGATTAATTTAGGTCCACCAAGTTGAATTAATAGAGTTTCACCCAAACAAGTAAAATGACGTATTTTAATTTAAAAATAAAAGTAAAATTAGAATTATTGGGGGATTCAAGTGAAATAAAATACTAAAATCAATAGATTTATCTTGTAATTTTACAAGATTATTATTAGAATAACAAGAGAGTAACGTATGCATACTTTTGTGGTTGTGTGTTTTTTTTTTTTTTTCAGTTGAAGTTACTCATAAAAAGTGGTGGTGGTAAATTTATTAAGTCCAACTTTTATAGCATGATAAGATGATACTGTGTGAACACAAAAAATAATTCAATTAATCAATGGTACTAAAATGAGCAACAAATTCAATCTGACCCATATATAAAAACAATACAATCTTTTAAGTGCGTATAGGCGACCAAATTGGTCTTTCACTCAATTGGATACGTATATTATACATGTGTTGCCGATCTTGACTGATAATATTTTTGAGACCAACTTGGGCATCATATCAAATGAAAGCAACGGTATCCAAAAAGTACCGATTGGTGCATTAAAATATGGTCAAATGTCAGAAAAATTATACTTTTCAAAGGGGAAAAAAAGAAAAAGAAATGGAAGAAATTCTGTCCTAATCGAATTAAGGTTGTTTTCATGGTTTTGTGAAACCATAAAAATCAACTACCCCAAGGATTGGGAAAAAAAAGGAAACATATATAGTTTAATTTATTAATTTACTTGATCTTTTCTTATGGCATTGTAGGATGAGCATTTCTTTGCTTTTTTTTCGAGCGGTTAATTGGATTGATTCTTCCATAAAATTCAAAGATATTTGGAGGCGACAGTTTTGACTAATTATATTATAGATGACTCAATAATATATATATATATATATATATATAAACCATTGGTTAACTAATTAACATAACCCCATGTTTAAGAGAACGACCACAACTATGGGTCTCCGAATGTCTTCTCGCTGGCTTCAATCTTCTGGACGTCGTTGCTATTTAATACTAATGGAGTACTTTTATTAAAATATGTATATATATATATATATGTATATCAGTAACTATGATATATATATATATATATATCAGTAACTGATAATATAAAATTATTGCTAATTAATACTTAAAAAACAAAAAAGTAATAAAATATAGTTTCTTATTGTTGTTTTTGATAATTTAATAACAACAATTAAAAGTTATCACAACTTTGTGATAAGCTATATCACTAATTGTTTTTAGGGATGATTGATTAAATATAATTTTATCATTATTAAGCATGTGAAAATTTTTATTGCAACAACATAAGATTCTTTTTTTCATTTAAAATATATACGTAACTAGTATTAATTTTTATATCATCATTTATTTTTTTATAATATTAATTTTGAATAATTTCAAAAATTAATTACATGTAGTTATGCACTCAAATTATAACTTCCACTGTGCTTTGGGGTCATAACAACGGTACTAAAAAATCAATTTATTTATAGTATTCAGCATAAGAATTGTGGAATTTGAGGTTTGGAAGAAAACGCTAGACTATAATTCTACAAATCTTATCCAAGTCGCTCGTCTGCGAATCATAATCTTAGAAGAACACTATGTTTTCTTGTCCAAAAATCTTAGCAATAATCTCGTCATAGCTACTTGCTGGTGATGTATTTGTACTGTCTTTGCCACATCTTGTCTTTGACTTTATTAGATGTTGCCACGTGTACATCATCTATGGCTCTCCGATGGGATCGTACTTATGGGTTGAAAAGTGGGTAGGGCATAACCCG
The DNA here is from genome assembly GCA_014898725.1 of Jacaranda copaia. Lineage (NCBI taxonomy): Eukaryota > Viridiplantae > Streptophyta > Magnoliopsida > Lamiales > Bignoniaceae > Jacaranda > Jacaranda copaia. Next base: position 188,303 of record JACGDI010005427.1, on the reverse strand, counting down.
CAAAGTGGAGCGCAAATCTATGCTTGTTTTGTCGTATAAAAGTCCTAACGAGAGACAAGATGGTCTCTGTCTTTTTCCCACATCACACTAGACAATCTTATTCCAAGTAGGAACAAAAAAAGGGAAAAGAAGCAAAAAATGCTATTTGTAGAAAACCAAAAATGAAAATTACAGCACAATGTTGATAGAAATAGTTGCAGCGATAGTATACAAAACGAAAGATTTAATGCAAAGTTGATATTGTATCATCAACATATTCAGTTGGACATTAATAGCCATTGTGTATGGAAGCAATGTCTTTCTTATCATCATTTATTGGGGATAAATTTGTTTCAAGAAACGTGTGCCAAATATCTAAAATGTTACAGTTCTATACAACAAATTTAATCGCTAAGTCCAATAAAGAAACTAGTGATGACATTTTGAATAATTACATCAAACAGAGGTGATAAAAACTATACACGATAGTTTGGTTTGCATTTTTAACGATTTTATTATATTTAGTATTAAATTTTTTTAAAGATTTTTATTATGAATTGAACCACTATTTCAATACTTTGGATTAAGAGGTTCAATAAAATAATCAATGACAAAACCTCACATTAGCTTGACACTTGAGAATAAGTTTGTGGTCCACATTGTCTATCTCTGTGGTTGGCGAGTATTTAAATTTCAAAGCCTTCAATTGAATTGCATGGGTGGTGGCGACTCCTTTGCTTGAATGTGTTCTTTACATGCTTTGATGAAAAGAAAATTAGGGGAGGACCCATGAGCCCGATAATTTTATTTTACTCTAATTGCAGAAGTTTCTGATCATTATAAAACATTTAATTTGATTATAACATATTGATGAAGTAGGAAGTCGTTTGATGAAGTTGGAAATCGTTTATAATGACTAAGGTTGTATTTGGGCTGATCTGACCAAGGAGGTCGAATGATGCAACAGCAATATTCTTCGAGGTCTGAGATCTGCAACAAACAGCAAATGTTAAACTAGCCGAGGTGCCCCCAGCGAAGGCACTCCAACGCTCAAGTTAGTTCTGATCGAAATGAGGTAATCGAACAAAAAAATAAGAACGTATAGTGTATATGGCATTACTTGGAGTGTGGCTGATAATGAGGTATTTATAGTTTTCTCCTAGTAGATCATATGTCTAAGATGTCCCTATCAAGTGTATAGGACTCTTATCTTTGTATGGGGGTTGTTGGTCACTTCCAATCCTGATACTATTCCAGGTAGCATCATCTCCTGATATCCAAGGTGAACAATACTCTGGTGGTGCACCTCGCTACCAAAGTTGGTGGCAAAGTTGGTGGCAAGGTTGATGGTAGAGACTATACTAGGGTGGCATGTGCCATTAATGTAGAGGCATGATGTCTATCAAAGCATTAAATGCGGTAATGATATAAGTCAGCACCGGAGTGAGTATTTTGGTCAATAATGATTGAACAGACAAGGTGGTCGACAACGATTGAAAAGATAAAGTAGCTTGAAGCCTCCCACTAAGTGTGGTCGAGAATAATCCAATCGACCAAGCGATCATGGTCAAATGATCCAGCCCAACTAGGTCTAGAAGCGTCGTTGGGCTATGCATATTGAATAGGCCTAAGAGCCCTTTTTGAGGTCAATAACTTGTTGGGTTGAGCCTGTTAGGCTATCTCATATCATAAGTCCCCCCAACTTGCAATCCTGATCAAGCTTATCGATAAGAAAGAGTAGGGAGTAGATAAGTAAGTGGTGGTTACGACAATTATGCACATTCGACCAGGGTTTTAAGCTCTCGATTAGGGTTCTTGAATTCTCGATCGAGATTTATGGTGATTTTGTGCATTTAATGCATTAATTATATCGCATAATACAAAGCGCCAAAAGGCAGCAATGCAATTATTATTTTCGCTTGCGTTCTTGCACCTAAGTGCCTATAAATATGAGGGGTAGAGATACCCATTTTACACTTTTGCTGAAATCTGTTCTAATCGAGTTCTTACCTTCAAAGCTCTTTAAATCCTTCCTGCATTTAGAGTTTTCATGCTACCCACTGTAAGTTCTTCTACCAACTTGTGCTTTGTTTTCTTTTACCTTACAAAGATGTCTATTACTTTAGATAGTGAAAATGCTAAGGTCGAAGGTGTCCATTTTCAGGGGGAAATTGGGGTTAATAGTGCATTTGAGAGCACGTATGAGAGTAATTCTAATAGTTCATCAAGTGATAGCTTGAGCATTAAGAGGGCTACCTCTATGGGTAAGGCTGGTCCTAGTGAAGCGCCTGCACCGCACCGTCGATTATTCACACTAGACCAGTACAGCAAAATAGTCTCCAAAATATCCCCCAACTAACCTAGTTCGAATTAGGGAGATATACCACATTCCAAACAAGTATGAACTTTTAGTGCCCGGGCGCCGAGATAAGATGCATCGACCTCCTACGGGATGTACAATGATATTGGAGAAAGGATTCAAGTGCGGCCTTAGGTTTCCCTTAGCACCAGCCATAGTCGACCTCCTAGTGGGCCTCGAAGTCTATATAACCCAGCAGCTTCCCAACTGTTTTGCCATAATATACAGTTTTGTTGTGTTGATGTACCTGTTCCACCAACCAGACCTCTTTGCCAACTTTTCAAACTTATTCTATTTGCTAATGTCTCGAATGTCTATAGTCTAAAAGAGCCTGGCTTTTATTACCTAACGGTGCATCCACGTTGAAAATTCCTAGTAGCCCCTTCCTCTTCATATGGCTAGGAGTGGAAGAAACACTTTTTTATGTTTGAGGGCCCAGAGAGTTTAACATTCTGAGGGGGTGGTAGAAGGGGCATATGGAAATGCCAAGGAACTAAACACCTAGTTGACCCAATACTTTTATTCAGGACTTGATCGAATTTGGGCATATGGAGGCTTTAATTTTGATCAAAAAGAGGTATCTAGTGTTGGCTAGCCTATCACCAATCAAGCTCGACTTGCCCACGAGTGATCGGCTAGGTTATACTCTTTATTGATTATGATAAATATAAATTTTTTTCTTTCTGCTATATTCTGATAGCTTTTGTTATACTTTGTTAGCAGATCAAGAAGAATTAATGGCTCGCAATTGAGTAAAAGCTGCAATGAGAGCGCAAAAGAAAAAAGAGTATCATCAAGTAGTTGCTCGATGAGAGGCCTCTGCGGCAGAACTTACCCTGACATCCCAATTGACTACCGTCCTTGCAGTGCCCCAAATCAAACAAACGCCCCAACCTCAACCTGCTCAACCATTGGAGCATGTTCAGAGCAGCCCCACGAGTCGAGGTAAAAGATAATTAATTGAACATGGAGGTCTAGTGCCCAAGAAGACAGCAAATAATAAAGAGAAGTAGAAAGCGGTGACAAGCTATGACCTGTTCAGCAAGCGTGGTAATAGGGTGTTATTCCAACTTTCTTAATTACAATATCCTTACTTCAGGCCTAATGTGACCTCCATCATAAAGTCGGGGATGGTGAGCACCGACGCCCTCAAATGGATGATGATCGGGCTATTCTTTACCAATCAACAGAGGCTCATAGGCATGAGTCAAGTCGGTGCCCTCAGGGCTCTGGCCTATCAAAGTAATATGATAAATATGAGGTCAACTATTTCTTTTTGAGTTTGAATTTCAAAATGTTGTATTGTTTACTGGCATTCTGTGTTTCAGTTGAGCCAGCTAGGGTATCACTTCTACTGCCAGTTAAAACTAACGCTAGCTGATCGCAATAAGCTATAAGAGGGAGAGGATCTGGAAATCCTCAAGGTTTAGCTCGAGTCGTCCCAGCTCTAGGTCAACCAACTAACGAAAGAGATAGCTGGCAGCTCTCTGCAAAAGATCAGTAACTGGTACAAGCTGTTGAGAAAAAGAGTTAAATGGACTCTGCTGAAGAAGGATCATTTGGATATGTAGGTGAGCTACTTCTCTAGTCAGTCAGCTAGCCACACATAAGCGCTCAATGAGGCTAGGGTAACCTTATCTCAATAGCTCTCTAAAATGCAGTGGGAAGGAGTGGAATAATTTATGGTGAGCTTGGCATTTCAAGATGCAAGCGTGGTCATGTCCATTGACAATGCTCATGACGCATTCCATAAGGCAGTAAGGCAACTCGAGTGTCTAAGCTACATATTTTAAGCCGATGATAAAAGCAGAATAAGCTCTGCCCTAGATGACAAGCTACAACCTTATCCCGAATTTAAGGAGGGTGAGGTCGATAGGGCTGAGAAGAAGCCCAACAAAAACAAGCTGAGATCGAGGCCAGGCTAATTGAGTTAGCAAACAAATTTTCCTTTACTGAGGACCTTGCCGTCCAGCTGAGGAAGGAGTAGGTCAACATCAAGCAGTACGTGCTATATTTAACTAACTTTATGAGCAACATCCCAAAGCCTTCATGACCAGCACAAGCCATCTAACCGCTTGCATTTGCCATGCTAAAGCCTGATCAAGACTGGCCAAAGGATAACCAAGTGGGGTTGAGCCAGACTTGATGTCCCAACTCAATGCTATTGTTGGTCGTTTTCTTTTTGTTTTATTTTTTTATTTTTTATTTTTTTTGTAATAGAATTCCATTGTAACGGATATTCCAATCAATGAAAGATTTTTTTCATATCTTTACTGTCAAATAAAATGTGCCTTCTCAAATGTAACTTTACTGTTGCGATCGTATACGTGAATAGTTGACAACCATGTTAGTTATCTATAAAATTTAACGTGAAATGCAATAACTTTGTCGATGATTTCTGATTAGTGTTGAGAGATACGCATGGTCTTTGCCCAATTCAACAACTTTATAGTTAATTTTCATTATCTTATAGTCTACTTATTGATCGACTACTAGGTCAATTATATAAATTGGGCTGAAAAGCCTTGAGTTTGTAGTGTGTAGCTATTCAGAGTCGACTACATGAAGCTACTTCTGCATAAACTACGGGGTCGACTCAAAATTTGATTAAGCAGTATGAAACTGCCTCTTTGTCAATGATAAGGTAGACACGAGACTTAAGTGGTGGTGTGAAGTTACTTATTCATCGACTATGGGGTCAACCTAAGAGTGGCTGTGTGGAGCTACTTGTTCGTCGACTCCGGGGTCGACATGAAAGTGGCAGCATGGAACTGCTTGCTCATCGACTACGGTATCAACTTGGGAGTGGCAACATTGAGCTATTTGTTTGTAAACTATGGGGTTGACTTGGAACTTGGGTTGTATAAGGTAGATACAACCGTGATGATGCAAACAAATGGTAGCAATGTTGCTGTAACTTTATTTATATCAAAGAATATAAGGATTATTACAATTTAATTTCATATGTAGAATTTCTTTAGGTTGATGGCATTCCACGGGCGAAGGAGCTCATCCCCATCCATATTAGCAAGTCTATAGGCATTATGCTTTGATACTTTCACAATGGTATAGGGTCCCTCCCATTTCGGGTTGAGCTTGCCAACTTTCTTGGATACCTCAACCTTTTTCAGAACAAGGTCTCTGATCTTAAAATGGCACCACTTGACCCCTTTGTTATAGTTGTTTACCTTTTTTGACATGTAGCACTACATAATATTGTAAGCTTTTTGCCTTCGCTCATCGATAGTCTCGAGGTCGAGCTTTCTTTCTAATATATTTTTGAGTGGGTGAAAGTGAATGATTCGAGTTGTATGTTAAATGAGGTTTAAAGGGATGACTGCCTTAGACCTATAAACCAGATTGTAAAGGCTATGACCTATGGCTATTCAGGGAGTTGTTCTACATGCCCACAGCACTCCTTGGAGGTCATCCGTCCAGCTTGAGCCAGTATCCTGTATCCTAGCTTTTAAATGGTTAATGATCATTTTGTTTGTCACCTCTGTCTAGCCACTCAATTGAGGATTGCCCACTGAAATAAAGTGCTAGGTGATCTGCAAGGCTTCACACCAAATCCTGGTACTTCTACTCTAGAATTGAGTCCTATTAATTGAAATAAGGATCTTAAGTAGGCTAAAATGATAAATAATATTTTTCTAGATGAAACTCTTGATATCTGTATCTGTTATTTTTGGAACAACCTCGGCCTCGACCCATTTGGTAAAATATTCGATCACTACAATTATGAATTTTTGTTGACCTATTAATTTTGGCAGTAAGCTTAAAATGTCGATCCCTCACTAGTTAAATGGCCAAGAAGTTTAGATATTAACAATAAGGGCAGCGAGTTGATGTGGTAGGTTCGAATGGACTTAGCATGATATGCATTTTCGAGAAATATCCACCGAATCTTTTAATAATGTTGGCCAAAAGTATCTATACCTGATTACTTTATATGCAAGGGATCTTTCCCTAGAATGATTCCCATACATGCCTATATGGATATCCTGTAGTACATCAAGAGCATAGTCAGGATCTAGGCACCTCAGAGGTAGTCTAGAGATCGACCTCTTATATAATTAGCCATGCTTGTCCAGCACAAACTTGGCAACTTGTCCTCGAAAGCGTCGAGCCTCATTTTTATCTTCAAGGACTGTGCCATGACTTAAGTAGAGTTTGATTGGATCCTTCCATGAACGAACTGTCTCCTCAATGCTCCCTACCAGGTTCTCCTTGGGTGGGCCGATTAATGGTCTATCGGCAACCAAAAATGTTATTGTCCTATTTTTTGTGCCTCTAGTTGAACTAGCAAATTTGGAAAAGGCATCCACATGCTCATTTTTGGATTGAGGTACCTGACTAAAGATGAACTTTTTGAATGATTGCTGTAATTTTCTAACCTCCGCTAAGTACCTGCTCATCGTGGAATCCTTAGCTTCAAAGTTTTTCTTGACCTTTTCTACTACTAATTGGGAGTCTATGATCGTAGCTAAGTGCTTGATGTATTGGTCGGGTGCCATCCTCATTCGAATGAGGAGAGCCTCATACTCTGTCTCATTATTAGTAATTGCATAGTTAAATTTTATTGCAAAATCATATTCCTTCGCTACTAGGGAACAGAGAGCTACTCCTACTCCCCCTCTAGATGTGGTCGATGATCTATCAATGTACAAAGTCCAAATAAGAGGGGCTTCACTACTTTGCTCAGGTAAGTTGACTCATTTGGTGATGAAGTCCGCTAAAATCTATACTTTAATGGTTGTTCTCGGCTGAAAGGTAATGTCAAATTCTCTCAATTCAATGGCTCATTTAGTTAGCCTACCCAATGTGTTTGGCTTCGACAATAATTGCTTCAATGGTTAGTTGGTCAGCATTATCATAGCATAAGGCTGAAAGTATGGACAAAACTTCTAAGCCACAGCAACCAGTGCCAAGGCAAATTTCTCAATCTCTAGATATTTATGCTTCAGCCCTTTGAGTTACTTACTGCAATAAAAAACTAGTCGATAGCTTTCATCCTTGGTCGAGACTAAGATTGAGCTGATAGATACCTCCAAAACTACCAAATATATCTAAAGTACCTCTCTCAGTTCAGGTTTTGCAAGCATCGGGGGTGAGGACAAGTATTGCTTCAGCTCGACCAGTACCTAATCACACTGCTCATTCCATTGGAAATCCAATTTCTTAGCATTTCTAAGAATTTTGAAGAAAGGCAAGCTCTTGTCTGCCAACCTTGCGATGAATCTGCCCAAAGAAATAATCCTTCCAACCAATAGCAGTACATCTTTAATAGTTTGAGGTGGGGTAATGTCCAAGATGGCTTGAATCTTCTATGGATTGGCCTTAATACCTTGCTGACTAACTATATAGCCCAGAAATTTACCTCCTCAAAGCCTGAACAAACATTTGCTTGTATTCAACTTCAAACCAAATACTCTCAATATTGCAAAAGTATGATTTAAGTCGAGCAAATAGTCCTGCATCTTTTTCATCTTTACAATCATGTCGTTGATGTACACCTCCATCGCCTTGCCTATTTCATTCTTGAACATAAAATTAACCAGCTTTTAGTAAGTTGCTTCAATATTTTTCAGTCCAAAAAACATGACCAAAAAGCAATAAACTCCATTAAGAACCACAAAGGAAGTTTTATCCCTACCTCTTAGGCCATGAATATTTGATGATAGCCTTGAAATGCATCTATCATACTCAATAACTCACAACCAACAGTGGAGTTTACTAGTAAATCTATTTGAGGTAGGGGTAAGGATCCTTGGGGGTAAGCTTTATTTAAATCTATAAAATCGTTACACATACACCCCTGTCCCTCATTTTTTAGAACGAGTACAACATTACAAAGCCAAGATGGATATTGAATTTTAACTATATAACCTGTATCCAATAGTTTTCTAACTTCTTCCTCGATGATTTGGGCCTTCTCGGCATTAAATGTCCTTGTCTTTTGTTTGATCAGTTTGTATGAGGAGTCAATATTAAGGCAATGCACGATCATGCTAGGGTTGATTTCATGGAGGTCAAATGCTTTCCAGGTAAAGATGTTAATATTTTTCTTCAAAAAATCGACCATAAGGCATTCCAGGTAAAGGCCAATATCTATCTCAATTTGAGTTATCTTGTCAGGGTTTCCTTGTTCCAGCTCGATAGTTTTAAATTCCCCAATAAGTTCCACCTGAGTATCCTCCAGTTTTCTCTTCTTATTCGCTTGGGCCTCCTCGAGTTCCTCTACAAAGGCATCCCCCAAGGTCTTCAATTGTCGTCAAGTCTTTTGCTCACTTGACTCGATTAAAATGCTGTAACACCTCTAAGCTTCTTTAATGTTACACAATAATTCTCCTGTGCCTGCTGGGGTTAGGAATTTGATCTTCATGTGGTAGGTTGACATAATGGCATAAAAATTATTTAAGGCCAATCGACCAATTATAACATTATAAGCAAATGGGGCGCCAACCACTAGATAGTTCACCATTGGAGTTTTTCTTCTAGGCGCCTCCCCAAATGACATCGATAGATTGATGGACCCTTCTGGAATAATTTTTGACCCCCCCAAACCAGACCAGAGAGGTACGCATAGATTTAAACTTCAGTTACACCAAGTTCATTCTTTTAAGAGTAGAGAGGAAGATAATGTTAGCTGAATTGCCATTATTAACCAGGACTATTCTCACTTCAAAGTTGGCAATCTTAATAGAAAGTACTATGGGACAACTTTTTTTGTGGTCAATATTTTTTCCCTTAAGATGGGCCAAGTTGCTATTGATGAAAGAAATAGGCTCTGCGCTCATCAATAAATAGAAAGTTATTTCGACGGGTAAAGCTTTGGTCGACTCCAACCTCCTCTGAGTCTACCTCTTTACTAATTTGAGTCCCCACTAGTAGGACCTCCCGCGATCACATCAATTATTCCTCGAATGGGCGGGTGATCTTCTTGGGCAGGTTTCTTTACTTTGTCCTCCCTCCTCAGGCTAACCAACCTTTCTCTATGGGAAGTCTGGTTGATTTTGCCTCCTTCGGGTTATGCATTAACAACCACATATTTTTTAAGATAGCCCTGTCTAATAAGCCTCTCAATTTCATCCTAGAGTTTGAAGCATTCATCTATGTCATGCCCCTTTTATTTATGAAAGTGGCAGTATTTCTTTAATTTTTTTATTACTTCAGTATCTATTAGCTTCCTCAATTTCTTGAGGAGATTATCATGCTGGATAGCATATAGCACCTCTTCCTTGGGATATTCAACAAGGTGTAGTCGTGGAAGTGCTTTATCGGAGATTAACCTCTTTCTCTATGTTTCTAGTCATCTCTCTCTTTTTTCTTTCTATCAGCCTCAAAGGATCCAAACTTATGCTTGTTCATCTCCTCTTGGGTCATATATCTTTCTGCCAAGTCGAGTAGCTCCTCCATCAACCTTGAGTGCTCTTATACTAAAGCATTGGCATATTATTTGTGCCTGAGCCCCAAGAACAGCACGTTAATTAGAAACTCGATCTTGGGGCTATCTATCTTCAAGACCTCCATGTTGAACCTTGTGAAGAATCACAGAGGGACTTCCTCTCATTCTGCTTGACAGTATGGAGATGAGTGTGAGGAGTTTCACATTTCTCCAACTAGTGAATTGGTGCAAGAATTTATCACAAAGCTGATTATATGAGTATATCAACGAGGGGGCTCCAACTTAACAAACCAATCAGGCGCTATGCCCTGGAAAATGGTCACCAACATCTTGGCATGGATATACTCATTGTAATCATGCAACTGCATCAAATGTTTATTGGGGTCTATTGAGCCATCGTATCTAGATAGTTCAATTGGGATCTTGGCATCTATAGCGATGCACTTGTCGATAATCTCCTAGATGAAAGAGGAGCCTCGCTCTCTCAACAAGACCTTTGGGGGCCTTCAAAGTTGGGCAACCTATCAATGTTTCTCCTTAAGATCTCGTCGAGGCATCAATTTAATTGTTGAACTTGGTAAGAGACCTCTTTCCACTCATTTTAATTAGTTTAGGTAGCGTTTTGTTCAAAATATGGTCTTGCCCACTCAGCCCTATCGTGCTATGGGGCTTGAATAGGCCAGGCTGCAGAATCGGCAGATTCCTCAACTTTTTCATACTGGACATGTCTGAAACGTTCGACCTATAGCACTGCAGGGCTCGATTAGGTCAAACATGATGGTCTACAAAGTTTGGGATTTCCTCCTTTATCTCTGATCGTCCCCTCTCTCCCTGGGGACAATGGGGACTCACATTTCGTCTAGCTGGTGGCCGCTTGGACTCCGGGCGACCATGGCTATCCCGAGGGCACCTTTCTTCCGATGGAGGCTACTGCAGAGTAGCACTACCAGCTAGGGCTGGCACAATGGTGTACCTATTTAATGTAATGGAAAGTTGAGTAGAGATTTGAGCAGAGATCTGTTTACTTATCAATTACATCAACTGTGGCATAGTCAATGTTACAACTTCCTCCTGTGAGGCGCTAAGGCTTAGAGCATGCGAACCTTGCTAGGGCAAAGGGGGAGATAGAGATGCAAACCTCCTATTGTCCTCCCTCTCACATGCAGCTCTCCTTGTATTCACCATTTTTTCAGTTGCAATCTCAAAAATTTCCCACAAACGGCGCTAAAATGATAAGGTTGAAAGTTGTTTATAGTGACTAGGTTTGTGTTTGAGCTAATCTGACCAGGGAGGTCGAATGATCTAACAGCAATATTCTTTGAGATCTGAGATCTGCAATGAACAACAAATGTTAAACTAGCCAAAGTGCCCCCGATGAAGGCACTTCAATGCTCAAGTTAGTTCTGGTCAAAATAAGGTAATCAAACAGAAGAGTAAGAGAGTATAGTGTATATGGCATTACCTAGAGTGTGGCTTAACAATGAGGTATTTATAGCCTTGTCCTGATAGATAATATGTCTAAGATGTCTTTATCAAGGATAGAGGGCTCTTGACCTTGCTTAGGGGTTGTTGGTCATTTTTTATCCTAGTACTATTCTACGTAGCATCATCTTCTGATTTTCAGGGTGAACAATACTCAGATAGTGTACCTCTCTACCAAAGTTGGTAGTAAAGTTGATGGCAGAAACTATACTGAGTTGGCATACGTCATTAATGCAAAGGTATGTCGCCTGTTAGAGCTTTGAATGCGTCAAGGATATAAGTCAGCGCCGAAGTAAGCATTCTGGTCAATAATGATCGAACAGGCAAAGTGGTCGACTAAAGAGACAATTGAATGAACATAGTAGCTTGAAACCTGCCACTGAGCACAATCAAGAACAATCCACTCGACTGGGCAATTATGGTCGAGTGATCCAGCCCTACTGGGTCCAGAAGCGCCATTGGGCTATGCATCTTAAGTAGGCCTAGTGGCGCTCTCTAAGATTGATAGCTTGTTAGGCTAGACTTGTTGGGCTATCCCATATCACATATAATACCATTAAAGTACCAAGCAAAGTGAAACTCTTTCATTATAAAATAATTCATTTACAAATTATTATTATCAGTGATTAAGGCACACTCAATATGTGTGCATTTGAATATTAAAGCACGATCAATGTACATACATATATAAAGTACATGTATAGAGATTTTTATTATAATTTGATGTTGTTTAGTAAATATTTAATATCTAAAATAGTTGGTATTTTCATTTGAATATAAAACGGTATTTTTTGCTTATAAAGTGGTAGTATAAAGTCATGGTAGTGAAATAGTAGCGAGACAAAGTAATTAATAGTTACTTCTGTACTTATAAGGATTTGAAATAAAAATTAGGCATTTTGGTTCCATGACTCAAAAACTTATCACTAAGTCCCTTACGCTTCATTAATAGTATAGATAGATAAACTTAATCTATGACCTCTTTATGAGAAATTATGAACAGATGAATTAAACAATCACTTTAATAATTAATTTTTATGTATTCATTTACATTTATTTTTTAAAAATATATGTATATTTTATTAATTTTAAAATACTAATGGGTATTTTATATCAAATCAAATGTAACCGAAAAATAAAAAAGCATATCATTAATTCCAAGTCAATGAGTTGGATTTGGATTTGATCAGCTATATCCAAATTTAATTATCAAAATCCAAATTCGAATTCGACCCGACATCTTATAGGATCTTTGTTGGTCAGTACCATATCCGAATCCAATAAATATCCAAAATTCGATAAAAAAGTTTGATCTGATTTATTATTTTTTCGTTTTTTTCCTCTTTTTGATTGTAAAAAATATTGCATTTATAAAGTAAATTTGCATCATATTTGAATTTTTAACAACCTTTTATTATATATTAGTCCAAAAGTTAAATATTTAAATACTAAACCCCTATTTCATATTATATTAATGCATAGATGAACCATTATATATTCTTATATTTAATATTTTATCAATTATCCTTTTTATTTTTTAGACAAAAGACTCAATATTAATAATATAATATAAACCTAAAATAGATATTAGGCCAACATAATATATAGATTTTATTTTAAAATCTTTATTAAGATTACATATAAGAGTATTAATTTAATAACAAACTATTAAAGTGTGGATTTGAATTTTTTAATGGATTGGATTACTTAATTCTGTATCCGATCCATTTATTTCGAATTATGGATATTTATAATCGGATTTAGTCCATCAAATATTTTAATCGAATAAAAATCGCAAAATTCAAATCAAATTCGAAGTAAAATTTGATCTATTGACAGCCTAATGTCAATAACAAGTTCTGTTTATTTTTATGCATATAGTGCATTTTAGTGGATACACCTAATGGAATGGCAAGGATAGCAGCCCAGTTAGGTTCAAGAAATATATCTTTCACTAAGTCGTGTTTCTATTCACCACAAGCTTTCAACCAAGGAGTCAACCGAGATGATTCTGAGTGGGAATAGACCCAAAAGCATGCTCTACAAGGTATCCGTCGGTCATGCTAAATATGAACTTGTGGCCCATTTCCAATACGCTAGCGAAGACCTTCACGGAGAAGCCTCAACAATTCCCAAATTCCTCTCCAAGAGAAGGAGGAATTCGATCCCAGCAATGCTTGTGAGATGTCGCAATCTGGAAAGTATTTGGACTTAAAGATTCTTGCCAATAAGGAAGTCGGACCTTTAAGCATTGGCCGCCCTTGCTTGGCTAGTAATGCATTGTTGAAGGTTTGTAAGTCCCAAAATCTTATACCCCCATCTCGCATGCAATGACCAAGAAGTTCTCAACGTAGCCAATGAATTTTTTTAGAATGATTATTCCCCCCCCCAACACAACGCCATCATCGATTCAATGTCATGAAGAAGTCCGTCTGGGAGTTTAAAATAACTCGTAGCATAGGTTGACACCGCTTAATCAACTGATTTCAATAATAAGTCTTTCCTAGATTGAGATAGTGTCTTCTCACCCCTATCATTTAATGCGGTTCCATACCTTGTCTATGATGGAAATAAATATCTCCTTCTTAGATTTACTAATTACTAATGAGAGGCCTAAATATTTGTCACGTATGTCAACCACATGCATCCCAAGAATACACTACACCTCTAACATATCAGATGGACTCATATTGCGACTAAAAATAATGGATGACTTCTCTCAATTTATATGTTGTCTCGAGGTAGACTCATAGATAGATAGGATATCCTTGAATTGAGAGGTTGTAGTCGCATTTTTTTATTTTTTGACAGAATAGCAGTGTGCCATCAGCAAATAATAAATGTGAGAAGCTTTGCACTCTTCTACAAATGGATACTCCTTTAATCTATTATGCAATCTCATACTTCATCATAAGCGAGATAAGCACCTCAACAAAGGAAAGGTGTTGTATGACTTTCTGGCACGAATGGTGTTGTATGACCTACATGAGGAGATCTATTGCAAGATATTCCGGACAACCTTGATGAAACACACCTTTGTATGGTTAAACCAACTTGTTACTGCAACATCAACTGTTTCAAGCAATTGATACAATAATTTTTACATAACTTGTCCATTAATAAGAAGTTACCAAAGACTATTACATGTATGTTTAGATTAAATTGAAGAAAGGGGAATGCTTGAGGGAGTACATTAGCAATTTTCTCCAATATGTCTTTGAGATGCTCCATCACAACGAAGAACTCCTACCTAATAGAATCTAGGATACTAGAGATTCAAAGAATTCATAGTGGGACGATCACCGGTCACGCTGGAGGAGCTTTTTATCTCTAGTCAAGAAATACATTTGTATTAAAAAGGCTATTATACTTCTGGAAACCCATAAAAGGAGACTAAAAGAGAAAGAGCCGATCTTTGACAAAAAAAACAAGAAAAGCAAAAGATATGCTATCATATTTAAGTTCACCAGATACACCTCCCTTAATGTACTAAGAGTAGAAATATTAATGATAGCCAAATAGCAGGGCTTAGTGAAGAGACCTCGAAGAATACAAGAAGACACCAAGAGATAAAAGTTGGAGAGAAATAGTACCATTTCTATCGTGATAAAGGTACATAATGAGAGAATGCCATCAGGGGAAGAATAAAGTTGAGAAGCTGATTTAGTAAGGATATTTTAAAGAATTCACCACTAATAAGCTAAGCACAGTCCATGGGATCCCTAATGAGCAATGACATTTGATCACCAATGTTGGTTTCCTAAACACATAACAGAGGATAGGAAAGAGCCTTAGTTGCATAATTTTGAAAACTTACCCACCACATGTGTTATTTCTATTATCTTAGAAGAGGTTACAAAAGGCGATTCAACAATAAGAAATGCAAGGCCCAACAACTTACCTATGATAGGCGTTATTTCTATCATCTCTAGAAGGTTTTCAGGAGGCAATTTTGCAATTAAAAGTTAAACGCCGAAAAGGAAGACCACTACAAGGCAGCAAAAAATTATGAAACTAGAATGTACCAATCACAACATTTGCAAAGAAGAACTTACCCAAAACTTGGAACCTCTCTATTTAGAAAAATATTTTATGCATGGTAGTCATGTTTGTTTAGTGATATTCTTAGTCTGCATTTTCTTCACAAAAACTTTTTTAGTTGTTTGCATTCCCCTCTAAGATTGCTAGTACCAAATCCATCCATGACATGGCCTAATTACTTTTATACTTGTCCCTGGCATTCTTATAAATAAAATTTTTATGCTTTCATCAATCATGTCCACATCATTGGACAATGAACAATACAATACAAAAGTTACAAAGTATCGATGGCCTCAAAAGTTGGTTAGTGCCAACACCTACTAAAATATTTATAGTTTCGCCAAAGATCCTAAATGATCAACCTAATTAAACATAATAGTTTTGCTTGAGATTCTAGATAGTTCCCACAACATAAAGCTTTCTACTAAGATCCGAAAGGGTCTTCGAAACATAAAGCTTCCGCTAGAGATCCTAAAAAATCTCTTAAACATAATAGTTCCACTTGAGATCCTAAATGGTATTCAATGCATAAAACTTCCGCATCAGATCAAAAGTGATCCACAAATCATAAAGCTTCTACCTAAGATCCAAAGGGTTCCATAGAACATAAATTTTCTGCTTGAAAGCCTAACGGGTCCTCGAACATAAAGCTTTAAGTAGAGATTCAGGATCTCCCAAATAGAATAGTTCCTCTTGAAATTTTAAATGGTCCTTGAAACATCAACCTTCCACCTAAGATCCTAAGGGGTCTCTAGGAGCCGTGAAATATAAAGGCTTGGATTGGTTGTGTTTTGATTCTCATTTTCTATTTTCATTGTTTTAGAATGTCTTTTTGTTTTATCATTGATTTGAATATGAAAATAAAAATGTGATTGGCTATGAATTGCGAAAATTTTGTAAAAAGGTAAATTGAAAATAATGTTTTAATGTAATAGCATTAAATATTTTAATGTAGTAGTATTAATTATTATTATTTAATTAATTGTGGGCCCCATTTTCTTGAAAAGATAGAAAAAGAAATAATTATTTAATAAGTTAGTTGAAGATGATGTGATGAAAAATTAGTATTAAATTTTATGTGGGTCCCATTGTCTTGGAATGATGGAAAAAAATTAATATTTTAATTAGTTGGTAAATTTTAATTATTTTTAAATTAGTAAGTATTATAAGTTTTTTATAAATATGAAAATGAAAATGGATTGTGTTTTCGTTGAAAATGCTACAAATGATGGCTTTTTTTATTTTCAGAATAGTGTATAATGATAAAATATTGTTGTAGAACACAAACAATCAAGCTCAAAACTTCTACCTCAGATACCAAGGGGTTCCCAAAATACAAAGCTTATGCCTAAAATCTTAAGTAGTCCCCATAATATAAAGCTTCCAACTAAAATCCTAAGGGATTTCTAGAATATAACACTCTATTTAAGATTCTAAAGGATCCATAAAGCATAAATTGCTCTTAGTCCTAGAAATTGGTCAACATTAGCTTTGTAATAGCAATGTTTTCATCTAGGGCCCTAAGTGATCCTTGCAAAATTATTTTCCTCCTGCCTTCACGAGAAGCTAACTCGAACTCAATTCCTACCTACATGCAATACTCTTTGGACAAATTCCCAATAATATCCTTAAAAGGGAGAGAGAATAGTGGCACATAAAGTCTCAATAGATAGATAGATAGAGAGAGAGAGAGAGAGAGAGAGAGAGAGAAGGCAATTCGCTTAGCAATCTGCAGAGAAAACTATAAAAACTAAAAGAAACTCCAGAAACCTAAGTAGCTATGTACTTAGTGCAAGACTCCCCTAGCAACCTAAAGGTCCTTGAGACACAAATCTCCCTTAGGGACCTGAAGATATGGGGGGTACTAGACACCCTTTCTCCTCTCGACGTATCACAAAACCCAATTCAACAAGCTAATATTAAAACCCCATGAAGTACATAAATAAATTTGGAGCAAACTAACTAAGCTATAACCCAAAACTTTACCAATAAAAGATCTAGAGGAATAGTGAAACCATTTCTAAAATAACTACTAAAAGAAATAACACAGTCCAAACGAGGACAAGTCAGCCGATCACCCCTAGAAAGCAATATAAATTCATACTGCTCTGCTAATCCATCCTATGATATAGAAGTTGAAGATCATTCAAGTTAATATGATCACCAAACCACTATCACCTACCAAACTCTCTCTCAGAGCTAATTCATTATCAAATTCTAACCCCAACCACTATCTCTATGTTTGCACCCAAACAAGATTGTTGTTGACCTAAGGTCAGCCGTCCTAAGGCGAGACCAGTACAGGAATGAGCCATGTGCACAAGGGGCATGCAACCAAGCCGACCTGCCAAACTAAAGTGTAGTCAACCAACCCTAAAGTCAATCGACTCACATCGACAAATGGGACCACACATAGGTCAATTAATGCATAAAGTAATAATAATAAATCCAAAATAAAAAAATAAAAAGATAAATAATAAATAAATCAAGTAAATTGGCAATCACAATGACGGATGGTAATGCAAAAAATAAAAAAATAAAAAACACATACACACATAATGATCGCATTAAACAAAAAATAATTTTAACTACAAAATCGCTACTCTCAACTTGAACTTTTATAATAAGATTTCCACACAAAATGAGGAGGGCATTATGATATGGCAATAATACGATCTAAGGGCAAATCAATAAAACTGTCACAAATGTGATGCATGTTATTAGAATAGACTACCACGTAAATAGCACAAGATTCAAATTCTAGCACTATAAATACTATTATTAATGGCTAAACAAACGATCTAATATTTTCATGCCCAAGCAAATTCTATAGATAAGTACGTTCTAAATTAGAAATCCATAACATTCCTCATCAAACTGTCGAGTGGCACATTTGGCTAAATGGCATAAATCTCACACATGAGGTGTGACATCAAGGATTTGAATCTTATTGGAACTCCTAATGTGCGTATGTATAAATAAAAGAAGTCCCTATTAGATTATGAATTACCAAGAAGATCCCAACTATAAATTTCAACAACATGAATAATATAATAAGATCTAAAGTATAAGTCAACTTTCAACTACTTTTGAAAATACAAAATTTTATTCAAAATATTTTCCAATATTCAAAGTAGGTACCTTATTACATTTCACAATTCAATATAAAAGTTAAAGAAAAAGAAAAAATCAGACATTTTAAGGAAAGTGTCAAAAAAACCAAGAATGATTCATATGAAGGAGGAGTGAACAAAAATTTATGCGAGATTTGAATCAGTCACTTGTCTTCAAAACTGCACGAGTATGAACTAATTTCAAATGAAAACTGTTGTGTGGGAATAGTGCTGAATATCTAGAAGATGTCAACTGTCAACACTAGTTCATCCCAAGAATGGTTGTTGTCTTGTTGACACAAGACACAATAAGACACTTCCGCATTCGCCTTCTAATTTGAATTAGTAATATTTAATAATCTAACAGTCAGAGAAGAAAATTTAATTAATTAATTAATTGATTAAAGACAGTTGAAATGGCCGGTTCAACTATGGTTGACTTGAATTAATATACATGTTTATATTTATGAGAAAGTAACAGAAAATATCTAAGAATTAGCTCATCTTTGTCTTAATTAGCTGTCAATCGAATTATCTAAATTTTGTGTAGTCAGGATTTTCAGGATTCCATGTCAGGTCATAGTTCGACTCGGGAGATGTCCCTCAATTATTGATCGATTTTAATGTTATATTGTTCTCTTATTTAATTGAATGTTTATTATTAGTTTAGAGACGATTGTGATGTTTCTGTCACACACACACATGACGCGGTTAGTAACCAACAGGAACAGGACCTCCTGTTGATTCTATGTGTTCTGAAGATGTCTTATTTCCTAAGTTGAAAAGGTGACGAGTTGTACGAAGAAACCTGCTTCAGATGCCAAAATTTTAATTTAGATTCAAAACTAACTATGTCACGGTGAATTGTACTTGATAATTCAGCAAAAAGGTGATTAATTATAATGACAGTTCTTATAGTTGGGATACGACTTTAAAAACATATACTGATTACACGTAAAATAATACTTTTAATTTAATTGGCTGGATGTGGCCAAGGTTACTTCGAACAAAAAGAAAATTAAATTTTTTAAGTTTCCAACTATTAATTAATATAAGTGCAAACTCATTAAAGAAATAATGTTCAGCATTTTTTGTTCGACACATTCATTCATAACAAAGTGTGGGGTAATATTGTGCTTGTTCAAAAATAAAGATTTCTTTTTTTCTTTCCTTTCTTTCTTGTACTGGATTCCCATCCCATTATTAACTAAATGTATTCCTAGTGTTTTTGCACCACTAAATTTAACTAGTTATCGATGAAAACCTACCAAAAAATATGTATGTAAGAATATGAACTTGAACACTCTCAAGATTTTCTAGCTGTATAAATTTTGTGCTCAGATTGTAAAACTTGCAATCATACTGTCGCCCACATAAAGTCACATGGAATCCTTAGATTTCCATTTTGGATATATTTTTCTGCTGGGCGTGAGAATTCACTATCTTCATAATTTGAGGGTGCAAAATGGTAAATTTTTGGATCCAACGGTGTGAAGTGCTTTCTACCCAGATTGTGACAACGATTTTGATGTTACTACCCATTCCAACATATTTCTAGCTAGAAAATGAAGTGTGGGGGCCAAAGTGCCAATAAGCAAGGATTTAAATGAATAATTACACCTACAATTTTGACCAAAACGATAATTTCTTTCTATATCTCAAATTTATTGTTTTATATTTTTATTGTCATAGAAGAATAATTTATTTTTTCAAAAAATGAGAATTTTTTTTTTCTAAAACTATCCTCTCAAATGATATAGTGATGTACCCATTATGAGTCAATAAAGGTATAAAATGTACGAAATTTATACTTTCTAAATTCTCATTTAAAAATTTATGACAAATTTAATTATTCCATAATAATAATAGTTACTGCAATTCACAATTACCAGTATATATCTTTTTTTTTTTAATTTTTATTTATGCACCCACACGTCGAGTGCCCCTTAGGTTTAGATCCCCAACCTCACACTTTATATATGAAACTTAAACTATTAGGCCAAAAACCACTTGAGCACCATCAATATCTATCTTGGTGGGTTTGTGTGTGAGATGTATGCGTATGATGGTCTGCAACTAATGGATTTGAGCTTTTGTTCAAGGGACTAGAAGAAGATGCACCTGCTTTTCTCAATTCAAATATGATCTCTTTAATGCACTATTCCCCCCATACAATCTAAATCCCACTTCAGTTTGATAGAAAAGCTGTCACATATAAGTCCAATATTGACTCCCACATATTCTCAGTTGCGACTAAGTTGTGTGTGCCCACTTGATACAGCAACAAACACCCTTTTATCTAAAAGACTAAAACTACTTTTCTTAACAATACCTTCAATTATTTGGGGAAAGGAAAGGCTTTAGACCTTTCTTTTTCTTCAATGTGGAAAAGCTGCCCAAGAAAAAGAAAATGGGAAATAGGAGACAAAGAATGGTAGTCTCTAAGAAGTTCCTCCTATTAAGAGCATAAGTCAGTCAATAAAATTTTAAAAAAAAAAAAAAAAAAAAAAAAAAAAAATTGGAAATAGTCTGAACGCCTATTATCACATTCAGAATTGATAAATTCTTGTGAACCTGGTGGTGGATCCCACTTCCAGAATCATCTCTGATCTTTCTTCATTACCTGCTAAAATTCAATGATAAAAGCAAGACAAGAAAAGTAGGACGGATGGCTTGCAAAAAAGTCGTGTGTATACGTGGAAGCGCAAAAAAGGCAATGTTACCATGTAAGTGTGCATGCATGCATGCATTTCCACAGCTTGGAGGAAGCAGATCAGGAAACATCCTAACAGGAATTTCATTCCTGTGACAAGAATATAAAATACTTTGAAACTAATCCAATAATGATAGCCACTTTATATGGAACAGAATGCGAAAATATACATTTAAGCATGTGACTTAATTTTAACACGGACCAATATTCTATTCCATTAGATTGCACATATACCTTAAATTTTAGCACGGACAAATATTCCGTTTTTTCGGTGCTCGTTGAACACTTCAACCAATCACATAACAAGCAAAATATAACTTGTTTTTGTACACCCCGTGACATGATATGCAATCCATTCCATTCCATCGATTCCTACATGTTGTGCACCCCACATAGCAAACATGTCGCGAAATTATGTGCCGCTCACGATCACATCAAAATTAAGGTGAATTCCAGCTAGAAATTTAGAACAGTAAAATCGATCATTTATGCAGCAGAAACAAACTAAGCTCAATATTACATGGAATCCTTCCTCCAACAGGAGTAATATATTAGATATGGGATACAGAGAAAGAACAGAAATACGATGAACAACATTGCTTATGATTCGAGATTTGCAACAAGACATAATCAAGCAGTTACTCTGGAAAGAGTTATTTAGAGATGAGCTATAAAATGATAGTTAACCAAAGAGAGGACACATCGAACAGAAGAACAAGCACTACAGCTTAGAAATTCAGGCAGCCATGAAACATTTATTACCATGAAACCTAGGCAGTAAACAAAACCAAAAAAGCCCAAGGAAATGTGGAGTGACGGGAAAGACACCAAACAGTACAGCATCTTGACCAGAAGAATTTTTGTTTCCAAGCATCCCATGAAGCATAGAGAGGATGATTTAGCACCAAGATGAGCCCTCAAATTACTTCTCAAAAAATGAATTGTCGATGGTTTTCTGTCATAGGGAGCTTATTCGAACACAAAAGCATAAACATGGACCATATGTCTCAGCTAGGAAAGTAGTAAGCCATCCTACACCATATGCCTCAGCTAGGAAAGTGGTAAGCCATCCTACAAGCTGTTTTCCTCCTGAAGCAAACCTAAGGGCAAAAGAAAAGAAAACAAAAATTCCCTTTTCGATTTAACAGCTTCAGCAAACTTCATGAAGATAAGAAGGGTATAGGTGAGTCGGACAGATTGAGAAGTTCTTTCATGAATCATCATTAATTTTTCTCGTAAAACTAACCATTGCTGAATATACAGAGAAAGATCTTGTGACATACAAAATGCAGCTAATAACCGGCATCGGCAAAAGATGATATAGAAAAATCAGAAAAATTGCCCTGCTGACAATATATATATATATATATATATATCAACTACATGATTGAAGATTATATATGTGAGGGATTTTACTTGCAAGACCACAATTAGAAGAGGGAACATATGACAGAAGAGCAGCTGGACATCTCCACATCAATGTTTGCCGATGAACATTGAATGGCAGAAATAGTTAGAAGGCAATGGTAGATCTTGTACAACAACCGTAAGTAGCTTTCACAACAAAGAGGAAAATACCCTTCCAGGTCTTTATTATTCAAACACCATTATGCTTCAGCTGTTGTAACAGCTTCTTCATCCATACAGTCGGAGGCAACAATCTCTTCAATAGTACTGTCTCCATCTGTAGCCCCTACCACAGATTCCTTTTCTTGGTCAGGTTCAACATCTATAAGCTTGTCTCTTAGCTTTTTCACAAGTTCTTCTCTTGCACTTTCATTTTCAGAAAGGTATCTCTTGAGGGCATCCTTACCACGAACATTCTGATTGTTCATATTAAAGAGCGAGGCAGACTTTGTGATGAACTTGTGTTTGCATCCCAAGTCAATGAGCTCAGCCTCTCGACAAATACCTTTTCCAAACTCAAGCTCAAACTCTACATTTTTAAATGGAGGAGCATGCTTGTTCTTTACGATCTTTACAACCACTGGCTTCCTATAGTCTGCAAAACAAACAGATTAACAAAAAGGCCTCTTCAAAAGCAATTGCTACAAGCAAATTGTGTGTTATTTCTAGTAGTTCATAGATGAACACAGATATCAGAGTGTTCAAAATTTAACCATAATTAAGTTCGGAATTCTCATGTTATCAAAATCAACAATATTAAGAAACAAACTTCAAACACAAATGTCAACATACGATTATTTTAGATGAATTCGGAAAAGAACAGGGTTTTAACTAAATGATGGCAGGATAATGGAGTAATAACCATGCAAGTAATAATGTGATTCTCATCAAGTGTTTCCTTTAATGTTTGACTTTTAATCTCCAACGTCAAAATATTATCATAATTCCAGATAACATTAACAAGGATGTTGCCAAGATATTCCATAAGTTACACTCGTATATAATTTTTTCAGAACCAAGGAGACACAATAATTAACATGCAACTCCACCCAAGAAGCCATATCTCCACAGGCAATGGTAAACTTCTAATAAAAGACTAAAAGATTACAAAGTAAAATCAATAAAAGGACTAAAGTTGTTTCACATTGGCAATTGACACAAAACAAACCACCAGTCTAAGTAATAAGTAACCAAACAAGAACCAAAGGAGTTAGGGAAGAGCTAAGAAATGTAGAATCTATGCAGATGCAAATCCTACAATCTTACATCTATAAAAAACTTGGGCATGAGCTTCCAGATATCTCACAAGAAATGAGCTATAGATCCTTACCTCTTCAACCTTCTTGACCAGTCCTGTTCTCCTATGTACTGAAGCATAAAATTTCAATGCATTCCCACCACAAGTATCTTCAGAGGATCCACCAAATCCTCAAAAAGTGGATAGCTTCGCTCGGACCTACAATGACGTAATTTATCAGGAAAGTAAAATGAAGAAATGGGCTACATTTCTAACAGACAACACATTTTACATCCTCAATATATTCAATGTTCAGTCAGATCCAACATTCCACATACCCCAGTTTTTATCCAGAGTTCAAGTTGAGAACCAGATGCACTGATATAATTTGACAACCTCCAGGCTCCTCATTACAAGGCAGGGATTTGGATGGAGATAAAAGAGAACTGAAACTGAGAAACTGAGGTGGTGTGGTGGAAAGTGGGGCTGAAACAACATTCTTTTAGTCGAATGTTACATAATCTCCAACTCCATATGATTGGAAATTTAGTGGCCTCTACTGCAACAAAAAGGAAGCCACAAACTTGAGTCCTAAGAGCATGTTTGTTTATTTTTTCATTTTCATTTTCACCCATTCACACTATTTGGAAATAAATCGTCAATAACTAATCACTATTTTCACCAAAATTTCAACTCATTTTCATCTCAAAAAACATTCCCCACTAACCTATAAATCTTCTTCCCATAACCTATATATCTTTTCTCTTCATTTTATTATTACCATCTCTCTCCACCTACAACCTACTACCTACTATCTTATATAATCATTACTTTTCCAACAAATCATCCAAATACAAATTCATTTCCAATTTATTTTCTCTAACTAACTTTTCAAATTTCGAAAATGCTAAAAATGAAAAATGACAATGAAAACATAACCAAACAAGCAGTAACATTACAGGAGTAACAAGAACATGTACCTTAAATCCTGCACGAAGATTTCAATATTAAAGATCATAAGTTCCAAACAGGGGGTCAAATTACTAATCTTTTCCAGCAATGTTTAAACATGCTCAGGACTCATTCACAACATTTCTGAGAGTCTAAAAGAAGTAGATATGCAAGTTGTGCTTAAAATAAGATATCATCCAGCAGGAGAATTTTGAAGACATTTAATCATGTAAATACCACAAATTTTATCTTGAGTTTACACAGTCCTCTTCCAGTATTTTAAAGTTGGGAGAAAAGCAGACAAACAAAAGTTCAGAAATTTAACTACAGAAATTTAAATCAAAGTGGAACCATTTTCCTAACACCGTGTTGCACATCAACATATAAAGAAAAGAAAATGAATGGAGATTATATAACTTAACTTCAAGGAAAACAAATGCCTTCCTATATATTCTACTAAATTTTCTTTCACTTTCATTTTAAATCAACCAGCAAAAAAGAATTTAACTTTCCTAGCAACTTTGCTTGTGTTCCACGTCTTGAATAGAAAGTTTAAGGCAGAGATCTATTTCCATGTATGAGAAATAGCATACAAAGTTGATACAGTAATGAGTCCAGGATTCTCATGGCAGATGCTCTGACAAAGAAATCCAAATAAATCTACAGCTCTCTGGTAGTAGCCTAAGTGGTTTGAATGATTTTTGACTGGTTAAGATTTTAACTTTAGCTTTACAATAAATTTCACTAAAAAGTACAAAAAAACAAGAGAGAGAAGCAGAAATAGAGAACAAGTACCAAAGAACTCAGAAATAAAGGAAAGAAATCCTAAAAAGAAAAGAAGGAAGTATGTGTATCTCTGAGCAAAAAGATAAATAAAAGCAGCAAGAAGCACCAAAGAGATCGAAGAAAAAGACCTCTCATGTTGTTTGTCAATAAAATTTGAAAAACCAGATTAGACCAAAATATATATAATAAGGCAGTTGGAAAAGGGAAAATATGAGAAAGATCAAATAATAACTGAATACATCAGGCATTTACAGCTCACGCCTGATTTGCAAAAATTAATATTGTCTGCGATAGGGACAAAGAGTGGCTCAATTTGCGTGTACCTGGCTCATAAGTCTAGCTTGCATTGCCATGTGAGCATCTCCCATTTCACCATCAAGTTCACCTTTAAGGACCAGAGCAGCAACCTATAGGGCAAAATTTTGCAAAACAGATAACAGATTAGAAAAGATCTAATCTATTCAGTCCAACCAACAACATTAAGCGCAGAAACAATATCATCTTACGCACACAACAACGACATCGACCGAACCACTCCTGATTAGTATGTCCACCAAACTGAGAGCTTAGACACGGCCCAGACTCCTATGGGAGGCAGCAGTGGGGAATTCTCCACGATGAGCAAAAAGTCTGATCGAGCAATGCTGCATGGAGGTAGAAGGTCCATGGGTTGTGAACTTCTTTTCCCGGAAAAGAAGCAATGACAATATCTGGGGAACAAGTATCAGCTAACTCTATGCCAATTGTCACAGTAAGACAAAGGATGCAAACGTTATCCGGAATGATTGGCCATAATGCGTCTATAGGTGACTTTTTAAGTCTACCGTCAAATCCCAAGGCTCAACCCTAGACATCACTGCAATCTAGTTGCGAGAGAAGCAAATTTCCAGTGTCTACGCCATATCCTTAGCTAAAGCTAGATCAAGAGCATGCTCGGCATCAACAAAGACTCAATAACCTAAAAGTACAACAAAAGGTGGAAGCCTAAAGTTCAGGAGTATGCCAATCTCATTTCACAACAATCGAAATATTAATTATGAAAAATAAAACATCGAGTACGAAAGGATTTTATTGTAACTAGTATATATATTTCGAAATTCTGAATAATAGCATGCATACAACAGTGATCTTCTTTCCTGCCTTGTATTCCAATTCTTCTATTTTCTCCAATAAATTCCATGCCCCTACTACGAATGAATCCTTGGGTTGCATATCTTATGCACAGAACTTCCAGACTAGATTTAAGTCGCCAATTTTCTCACTCTTTCTATTTTGAGATCCTCTGGTAAGGTAATAGCAGATAACCGCACATATTTAAACTGAAAACATTACTGCCTTCAAAAAGTGGATAAGTTTCAGTCCACCAAAAGGAATATGCAGGTTGCATGGCTTTCCCAATATAACTTGGCCTTTTTTTAAGAGCCACATGTTTTGTCCAAAGGATGGAGCCAAACTAAACGAGCACTAATTTGACTCACAACACAAAGATATTACTTAATAAATCTTCTGCAAAAACCCACAGAGAACTGTCATATTCACAGATGCCTGCTTAATAGCATGCTTATCATATCTAATACTTTATAATAATAACCAAGATCAATTAGAAAAATGTGTTTGAAGGGGCATGCATTAAGTCGTGATTTTCTAAATAACAAATTTAATGTGTTGTAAAAGAAACTAAAAACAAGATGCATGAAATGTTATAATTGTGTGGAAAGTTGTTGAAGGATGAAATATAAATTTTGAAAAATGATCTGATAACAACATATAAATTTAAGGTTTTAATATCTAGTGGAACCAAAATGTCAATCCATGAAAAAGTTATATATATATATATATATATTCTTTTCCATTTGAAACATACTGAAGCCAAATAAGGGATATCACTCTTTTCTTGACTATTTGTATGCACCATGTTCAAGTTGTCCAGTGGGTCATCTAACCAGACCCCGTGTGGCAATAGCCTGCCTTTCAGCTGTTGAACAAGTTGTGAAACATAATCTTTATGTAAGATAACATCCATCAGACATCTCACAGGGTAAGAAAACAGTGAAAATGAAAAGTAGCATATGTGCTTGTTAACCATCAATTTGAGATGAAAATATTCACTTAAAATCCTTTCAAAAATTCTGGAAGGGCATTTTCAGCAATGATAAGATCCTGACAAACAAAACAAACAACTTATTGGGCAGATGTGAGCTGGTGAACAAATTTCCTACAGGAATCGAAATGGCTTGTTTTGTGCCTCAGCAATCACATGCAATGCAAGAGTTGTTTTCCCAGAACCCTCTGGACCATATATCTCCACAACACATCCCTAATAGAACTCAAAGACAAAAACCAAATAAAAACAAAACCACATACTAGCTAACAACCTACTCCCACCCTTCAAATAGCTTTCCATTTAGGGCTACCCTAAAGAATGTGTAACAGCATATGTCTACATTCACATGATCAATCCCACAAATTCAAGGTTGACCTGATTAAGAAATTGGATTCATAAACGAGAAGCATAAATGAGAATTAATCTCATTCTGATATAGATGGCCAAAAAAATAAAACCACGTGATTGTCACAATCATCAAACCTTAGACCTCCCTACACTACAGAAGAGCATATTGGTGCTTGGTGGGGTTTGGTCAAAATCTGCCAAATTCCAAGTCTTCACTCATGCTAGAGCATTGTATTAGCAGCTAAGTTTCTATATTTTATGCTTATGACGCAAAAAAGTTTTGACTACCTTATCATGAGCAGTTCATGAACAAATTTCACAAGTATGTCTCGTTTGCACATGTGATGCAAAATTGCAGCATGCATACCATACTGTCTTCAAGTTGGTCTAAATGCAGTAAGATACCTTTGGAAGTCCTCCTATTCCCAACGCAACATCCAAAGCAAAAGATCCAGTAGACACCATTGGAGTTTGCCATGGAGGCTGACCGACCAAGCCACATTTTGGATCCTTTGCCAAATGATTTGTGATCTGATCCACAGCAAGCTTCAGTGCTAAGTCTTTCTTGGACATATTCTCTTCCCCGAAATCACTTGTGTCTGACTTTGATTTCCTTCTACCTTAAGGCATATAGAATAATGATGTTATGAACTTATTTAGCTTTAAAAGAGAGGAAAAAAAGAATACTGAACAATTGAAAGAAAATTAATTCGGCGGAGAACTATAGGAACCTTGGGAAAAGCTCACTGATGATGACAATGCATACATATTTTCATGAAGCAACCACAAATTAGGAACTCATCCTCTTCAACCCAACTATTGTTGAAACCCTTGGCATAGGTTGAAAGGATACAATTGTACATGCAATAAAATAGAAAAGTCAAAGCGTGGGATTTATCTACTTCAAGACCATGCATTAATAGCTGTGAGCCCCTTCTAACTGATTCTATACAACAATGCAAAAGAAATTTCTAAATCATTAGGCCAATATTCAAACATCAATTAATTGAGACAGAATTACATTATCCAGCTATAAACGGTGGAGTAATAAGCCAGAAGTACAAGAAAATGAGTTAAGCATATCAAAAGGCTCAAATATATGTAATTGCAAAAGTTGGGTAGCATTGCAGTGCAGTACAGTGTAATATGAAGTCTCATAACGCACTCAGAAAAACATATACAGAAAGGATATCAATCGTTAAGCAATTGTTACGATAAGGTAGCAGAACCGAGGAACTGAATACATAATCATTCTCTCAAAATAATACACAAGAGACAACTGCAACTTTTTCGAGTAACAGCAGTCAGCTGTCAATTCTTCACATATTTACTTTCACTGTTTCGCTATTCAACATTGTTCCAATACAGAACCTGAATGGCAAGTTATCCAGAAGAAGAAAAACTACAGATGCATGGCCAACTCCAGGACTACACACAAATGCAAGTAATCCAAAATGACACTATCATTGAGCAGGGGAAGGAGGTGTCAATAAATGCAGGAAACAAACAAGACACCAAACTTTCACTACCTTTAGTGGAGAAGTTATATAACTGCATATGTGTTTCCAGTAATCCCCTCCCTGATTCCTGCAAACCAGTGAGACCTAGATAAGAAACTGAAGCTATATAACAGCTGTTCAATAAGACCAAAATAAGAAACTGAAGTTATATAACAGCCGTTCAATACCCTAAGCCAATTTTTTCAACAGCTTCACTAGTTTCCTCCCCAACCATAAAGGGAAAATGAAAAAATCACATTCAGGCAATAAGCTAGGTCCTCACTTTGTAAAGAAAATAGCAAAAGAAGGGAAAAAAAAAAAATTAACCAAAGAGATCCATTCCCTGCATCTAGTGCAACAAAACCATCATTTATGAACATCAACATGTCTTTTCCTAAAATCCCAAATCCAAATTCTGAATAAAGAAAGCACTTTCAAGAAAGAGGGAAAGAAACGAAGGACACCGCACAAGGACCACTTGCTTATATGTCTTCTTATAAAAATGGAACAATATGGTCTTGGGCGAATATTTATACATTGCATGCTTTAGTCTCAAATTCTCCTGTTTTCTCACTGGAAACTCCATCCTCCAATAGGAAACAAAGAATATGGCAGAGAAACAGTGCTCGAGAAAAGGGGGAAAAAAAAGAAGAAAGAAAAGAAAAAGAAGAACAAGTACCTGCAACTGTGGAAACAGAGAGCATATGAGAGAAGAAGCTCGTTGCAGAAGCTTCGCCATAGTAGATTCTAACCCAAAGAATAAATTAAAACAAAAATGGTCCCAAAAAAATCCCTTCTTTCACAGTACGCGGTTCAGTGTTCACCCTCTCAAACAGTTACAAATTTTCGTTTGGACATTTCTGCTAAATTAATAGTAAAAATAAATTTAATCTCATCACGCTGGGGTTACTTTTGTGGAGTTTGGGAGGGGTTTTAGGGGTTTTCCCTCCTCTTTCAAGTTCTTGTCTATAGTTGAGTTAGTGGAGGCAAATCTATTTATGTTATTAATAAAGAGCCTAACTTTCTTTTGGTATGTTTTTAAATGTTTTTTTAAAAATATTTTTAATTTTTTTTTAATTTTTATATTTATATAAAATAATTATCTTTCCAATGCCGTGTCTTTCCTTCTCCTCACCGCTACTAAATAATAATTTCTTAAAGGTTACACATAATTGTACATATTTCCATTTTTCTCAACTTTTTCCAGCAAATATGATTTTTTCTATTTAAACTATTTTTTATTTTATTTATGTTATTTTTTTTAAAGATGCATGAATGATGTTGGTATTGATATTAATTGATTGATTTTTTTCTCTATTATAACAATTATTTTTAATCCATTTGAATAATATTAGTTCTTATTTTTGTTGAATGCACGCTCATTGAGTGCACACTAACGACTAATTTATATAATACACCTAGTCACACTCCAGGCAAAAACATACTAGGGAGCAAGATGGAAAAGGTTAACACTAATTTAAAAGGCTCCAAAATCTTGTAGAAACTTATAGAATATGTATAGAAAGTTGTAAAACTTGTCCAAAAACTCCTAGAGAACGTTCTGAAAAATTCTAGAGTAGGAAAAATTCTAAAGATATAAATAAAATTGTATGATCAAATAGATCTTTACCGTCCATTTGAAGGGGTGGCTTATATAAATAGGTTAAGAATTTCATTTGTAAACAACCAAGTAAAAAGTAGAATAGCAGAAAGTAGAAATTGTAAATAAGTAGAATTCAATTAATACAAAATCTCTTTGAGTTTCTTTCAAGTCTCTGTTGTACTTAACGTTTAGCTAACTCACTTAGCTCATACAGCACTTGTGCATTTACAACATCACTTAACTCATACAGCACTTGTGCATTTACAACAAGATAAAACTGATTTAACTAGTACTATAAGAGATAAACAAGTAGCTAAGTGCCACGCTAAAAATTGTAAAGAACAAGTCCATGACAACTTGTCATGAATAGACCAAGAAATGTTGGAACAAAAAGTTGAGGAATGTTTTCAAAAGAAAGAATCTAATACCATCCATGATAAGAGAAGTCATTTTGTCTGTAATGAGGAAGGTTATTTTATACATTTTTGCAAATTTTAATTTTTAAATTTCTTTAATATAAATATAAAGATATAATATCAGGATGAGATTATAAACTCTTATATATTTGGTAGTTATGATACTAATTTTTAAATATACTAAATTTATCCTCTTATTTATTTCACACATTCAATTAAATATAATTAAAATTATAAAATGATGTCCAAACAACCATCCAAGTATCAAATAATTCCTATAGTTTCTCCAATAACAAAGAATATAATAAAAAACTCTTAAAATTTCTCCAGCATATGTACTCAAAAACATCCATTATTTGTTTAGTCATTTATGTATTCAAAAATTCCCATTATTATTATCATATATTTGAATTTCATTAATTTCTCAGAGAAAAATAATTTTTGAGGTGCATAGCAATAAATTTTCATATTATCCCACCTATTATTGATGCCTATTATTTTTTTTATTACACTGGAGTACGTACGTAAGATGAACTTATGATACAATCCATAATAATGATATTTAATTTATTGAAAATACAAAATATTACACTTTTAACTGCAATGTATTATTCAAAATATATTTTATGTATGTGAGTACCATGTGTGCTTGCTATTAGTTGAGAAAAAAAGATTATTTGGATAAACTTACAAGTTTATCAAAATATTTTATAAGATATTCAAGAAGTATGTAATATAAAATAAAATGTTTGATAAATTATTTTTAAAAAATTATATACTTTCAAAAAAAAAATGTCAGGATTTTATAAATTCTTTTTTTTTAAAAAAAAAAAGAAGTCTAACTTATTATTAAGATTTTAAAAAAATCATTTAAACTTTAATTGTATTACTCCTAAGACTATCATTATTAATACCTTATATGTTTTTTTTTAAAAAAAATTATTTTGAGAATAAAAATTACCTATACTTTAAGATTTTAGTTTTAAAATAAGATTTTGTATCTTATAAACTTTAAAAATATTTTATAAGAAACAGATATTTATAAAATATTTTAAATAAATTCAGTAAAATAGCCTCTTAATCTAAACACTACGTACATTTGTTTGAAATTTGAATCTGCTGAGATCTGCACACTACTGTTTCCTCTGTATGTCAAGTGCTAATGTGGTTGCATTGGTGTTTCTAAATGATATCTTTGCACGTAATACTGATCGGTGTGCATACATTTGAGATTGTGGAAAGTGATTTAATTTCTATGAACAAATTGGAAAAGAAAAGGAGATGAAATTCTAGATTACATTTGTTTGGGATGTTGCGAGTAGGGGTGTAAATGAATTGAGTTCGAGTCGAGCTTCACAAAAATTGTTGTCTTGAGCTTGAGTTCAAGCGCAGTTTTTTGAGCTCGAGCTCATCGAGCAATTTTAAGGGCTCGGGCTCCAGCTCGAGCTCAAAATATTGAGCTCGAGACGGCTCACAAGAAAATTTTAAATTAAATAAAAAATATTAAATTATTAATATATTATAATTATTTAATAATATATCAGAAAGCGATATTTGTAAATTGGATAAACATTAAAATAAACAAGGCCATGTGCCAAGCTGGACTGTATAATTCTCATAATAGAATGCTTCTAATTTAAATAGCAAGCATCACGCAAGATTGCAACAAAACTATCAGGTAAATTATCAAGTATAAGCAGTTTAAAAGCAACTTAAATTAAATCAATATGAAGGAAACGATTTCCAGATCTATACTTATCAATATCATATCTATGTAATAATTGAAGAGAAATATCATCTTTATTAAGAGGAATAGACTCCTAAGTGGTTTTAACAATTTGCTTTAAACCAATTTTTCAAAATTACCCATTTGATAAATCAATTTTGGATCTACTTATTAAAAAAAGGAAATTATTAATATATATATATATACTAATTAATATATAATAAATATTTAAAATTAGAAAAAGAAAGTAAATTATTAATATATATTAATTATTTAATTAATATATAAAAAGTATTTTAAAAAAAAAATTATGAGCTGGCTTATGAGCTTTCCAACAATCATAAATAAGTTCAAGCTCGAGCTCAAGCTCAAAAAGATCAAGCTTGAGTCAAGCTCAACTCAAGCCAGCTCATGAGCCGGCTCATGAAGCTCATGAGCTGGCTCAACTCATCTTTCATCCCTAATTGTGAGAAACTAGCATCAAGGTAAGACATTGGTCGCCATGAGCATTGATAACAACATAGTAAGTTTCCTTAAGTTCCCATACAGATTCCTACCTTCAAGGTGGTGATTTGTGTACATGAATGGAATTAAGCGAAAATAAAATAATTTTAAGAATGAAATAAAGATGAAAAAGAAATGGTGTTAGCATAATTTATCATATGCTTGGTATGACAAAAAATGACAAACGTGTGAAATCATGCCTTACTTGATTCTATTTCTAATCATTATTAATTAGCAATGACCAATAGGAAAAGAATGAGATTTTTTAAATTATAAATTACCTTTTTGTAAAAAATTTATTAAATTAAAAATATTTATTAATAAATATTTTTTGTAGATTACTGCAAAAAGATTTTGCGGATAGATCTATAATTATGTTGTTTTACTATTACTTTTTATATTATTTGAATTACATCAGTAAATATATGTATTTTATATTTTATTAATTATATTATATACATCTACGCAAAAACATATAAATACAATTTCTTTGAAATTACTCATTCTATAATTATAATTTAACAAGCTCTTTTGAAACTTTTGATAAACATTATTAAAAGAAATTATAAAATATTTTATAACTAGAGTGCATAATTTTTTTATAATAAGACTAAAACACCTTTATTGCACTTTTTGATAAGTTTAATTTGGAGAGTAAAAGATAGAATCCACGACTCTACACTTATCAGTTTTATATATATTTTTTAACCATTTGAATATATGCGGATATAGTTAATATTTTAAAGTATATATATTTATTTGATGTGGACTAAGTCGATGATGCTTCTACTTTTTACATTACAAAAATTGGGAGGTGTATAATTATTCTTTTTTTATTATTTATTATTTTTATTTTTATTTTATAATAATTTATAATAACTTAATATTGTTCATAATATTATTAAAAAAATGTATGAGGAAAATATATAATTAAATAGAAACACATGGTAGTGAAATAAGTTGGAACCTGATATCAAACATTTACAAGGTAATTTTTTTTTTTTTTATAATGTAAAAGTCTGTTATTAACTTTTGGAGGGTAATATAGCAAGGAATTCTTGAATGCATTTGTACTATAAGTTTTTTAATTAGCTTATATCAATGAGGTACCAGAGCTCCCAATTTATAGAGTTACAAAGTAAGAGATATAATTTAATACAATATATAATCACAAGGATCAAGAAATTCAAGGAGGACGTATGCGAATTGAGAATATAAATGGACATCCATATCCAATAATTTCATAACATTTCCCCTTGCATATCCATTACACAGAGAATAGGCCTTGTTAGAACCTTGCTGGGAAAAAACCCAGTGAGAAAAGAAATTCTAATGAAGGAAAAAGAGTGCGCTATTCAAAGTATTTAATCATGAACTAACTCCCCTATTAAGAACATTTATTGAGATCATTAAACGGATGCATTCCAATTCCTTTAGCCAACTTTTCAAATGTTGTAGTCAGTAGTGCCTTGGTAAGAAGGAAGATCTATCCTATTTTTCCTTGATCTTAAATCTCTCTTTAAATGCTCAACTGCTTTGGAATCTCTTTGAGAGTTACAATAAGATCCAAATAAA
The DNA here is from genome assembly GCA_014898725.1 of Jacaranda copaia. Taxonomy (NCBI): domain Eukaryota; kingdom Viridiplantae; phylum Streptophyta; class Magnoliopsida; order Lamiales; family Bignoniaceae; genus Jacaranda; species Jacaranda copaia. The sequence continues at coordinate 153,052 of JACGDI010005427.1, read as the reverse complement.
AAACGTAAACATTAATAACCACAAAATTCAGTCCATTTTTCTTAATGAAAACAAATGGACATATTGCCTCATTTGTATAGCCTTTGTAGTCAAACTTTCACTTAGACAATTATAGCACATTCATCCGGATTGCTTTAAACCGTACAAAGAGTTTTTTCAATTTGATGAAGTAATCCACAAGAATTTGACCACATGCTTTAGGCAGTTTTAATCCTTTAGGGATTTTCATGTAAATGTCATTATCCAATGTTCATGATATGCGAGCAATAACTACATCCATCAAATGCATCTCAAGTTTTTCATATACTTCTAGGTCACAAGATGTTGCAATGTAATCATCTCTACTATATGAGAATATGTGTCATCATAATCGAGACCTGGCCGTCGTTGAAACCCTTGTAGCTAGAAATTTGTTCACACAAATTTCAAGTCTGCAAAAAGAAATTACAAGACAAATTCAATATTTATTGATAATAAGAGTGGTTACAATCTCCCAAAATATCTCTACAATCGATGACTAATTCCTCTAATTCTTCTCCTTGGAATATAATTCAAGGGCCTGATGCTTGTTCTTAAATTAGATGCGTAATTCTCTCCCAAATTTGTAGATGAAATCACGAACCACTTTGAAATCAAGTATTTATTTTGATATCAAAATCTTCGTAATTTAATGCTTTTGAAGAAGATGTAAAACCTTTATGATTGCGGCACTTTTTTGTGGCAATTGCTCGGACTTGGGAGCTTGATGCTTGAATTTCTTGATGAATTTCTTCATTTGTGATATGTCTCTTGGCACCCCTTTTATAGTTACAAATAAGGATTTAATGACTTGAAGCTTGAGTCTTCCGTTGAGCTTGAATACCACATGAGATGAATTTAATTTGCTAATGGGCCACATTGAAACATATTTAGGCCATATTAGCTAATCCAAAATAAATAAGACTTTTATAATTGATCTTAGACTGGCCTATTATATAAAGCCCAAATTTGTTATGGACTTTAATTTGTGATCTAAATTAATTGTCAATTTATTTGAGTTATCAAATAGTGATTTATCTCAACAAAATTTCAACAAATGCCCCCACTTCAAAACTTGACAAACGACATGTCAAGCAGAAATGTGAGATGATGTTTGAAGTACTTCTTATGATATAAATTGTATGGACCATAATTTGAGAAGCCCATAAATTTAACAATATTTTCAAAAAGAATTGAAGATGGAACTTGAACTCAACCATCCCATGTTACTTAACATTCCATTCTCTTTTTAGTTTAACGCGTACAACGGCCCATCTCATTTTCCAACTAAAAGAGAATCCACATTTTCCAACTAAAAAAAAGGGGTTGAACCTTAGTAGCAACAATGCAAAAATAACTACGATGTCGTGCACGAGTTTCTTCTATTGTCTTTCTCCTTTTGTTTCTTTTCTTTCTACTCTTTGCTGATTTCCTTCTTTTTTTTCCTTTTTTTTTTCGAGGACAAAAAAAGAAGGTCCCACATTGCTTTGGTTTTCATGGTCTAATAACATAGGATTGATCTTCAAGTCATCTCTCAAACTTGGTAAAAGGATCACAAAGATTATAGCTTGTTTGGAAGAAGATATCTTCAACAAACTTTTGGCAAGTTTGTATCAATCCTTCCCATCAATTAAAGAAGAGTTTGGCAATTCCCTTCACAATTGGCTATAAAAATAATGATAAGGAAAATTCCTTTGCACGGTTAAGAGAAATGTTGGAAACTTTTTCCTTTATGCTTCTCTTTTCTCCAAGTAATACAATAATGGGAAATTTTTCATTATTCTTTATGATTTTGCAATTATTGGCATTTATAAAAGGAGAGCTTCATAAGCTAATCACTGCACTTCAAAGCATTCACATTCTCCATAATTATTGTGTCGGTGTTTCTTTTGTCATTGAGTAATTGGAAAGAATTAGATGCTTGGATAATTAGAGAATTGCTCCATCCTGAATTCATCACCAACTGCTTGTGGAATTGTTGCAAAGTCTCAGCTTAACATGAGGAAGCAGGTTCCCCCTCGAATCTTTATCATTCTAAGGTTTTGTTAAGTAAGTTTGGTGTCCTTAGATACCTTTTACAAACATGTACAACTTCTTTCAAAAATGTTTCTGGAAGACACTTTCTTTGGTGAATGTAGAGTTTCTAATCTCTCTACTGCTTGTCTTTATCTTTTCTTCTTATTCTTTTTTTAAAGACATTATGGCTACTAGGGTGTACGTACATGACTTGAAATTGTAGAGTGTTGTAGATTGAAATTTTCTACTAAGAGTTCCAAGGATTGGTGAACGACATACTGCATTTTGGTTTGTTCTAGCTTCTTTTGCCGTACCCTTTTCTTTTCTTTTCTTTTTCTATCCTTGCATAAAATCTCAGCAAATTTACAAGGATGAACATTAAGGATCAGAGTGAACCTACTCCATGCATTGTGATTCAGAGCAACAAAGATACCTTCAAAGTTAAGAGTACCACCTTATACGCATATGAACCAATTATAGATGCCCAATCCTCCAAAGCTTGATCAAACCACTCCATGCATGTTCCTAAATGGTCCAAGGAGGTAACAACGAGATGATTGATCAGCGCTTTTATACTTGCACTCGTTCAAGGTTCTTGTTGCTAAAGTCATCATTTCATGAATTTGAAGGTGCTTATGCAAAGTTCTTACTTTCAAACTACCATTTTTACATCAATAAAGGCTCACAGAGAGTTCCACCATCCAAGTCTAAAAAGGTATCTTTTCACATCGACTATTAAAAGTGGGCAAAAAATGTGCTGGGACATTATGCAGATACTCTTCATTGATCTAAATTCTATGCAATTGTTCATGCCTCTTTTTTCACATATATCAGTAACAAGTACATCTTCCAAGCATTCCTTGAGTTATGATGCACTTCTACAAACACACTACATACTACCATCGGAGAACTGTCGATTTGTAGATTGTTGATATGTGAAGATTCTATGATGAAATCATTTCATCTACCAAGGAGCTGCTAGAGCTGATGATGCTAATCTTTTTTCTCGTAAAGTCACATGTGTCTTGTTGCAACATGCCATATGCTTTTAACTGATTCTAATATGGGATAATCCAACGAGCCCAGCTTCAAATGAGATAGCCCATGAGGCTCAACATGATACAGGATAATCCATTGGGCCCAACAGGCCCAGCTTCAGACGAGACAACTTATGAAGCCCAGAGGCACATCTATCTGTTCGACTTGCATCGACCTCATTTGGTAAGCCCC